>CM024244.1:59119463-59719463 GCA_013421045.1 Propylea japonica
CATCACAGATTTCAATTCATGTTTGAAAATATAGGATATCTGTGCCTAGTACCTTCGAATACTTTTTCATTTTGAAGCCTAATATACATTGACTTCCGAACTAATTTGCTTCATTCCACACAGATACGAAACTGCAAACGGAATTGCTCAACAAGAATCTGGTCAATTGAAGAACTTGGGAAGCAATGAACCCAGCAGCGTAGTCCAGGGAAGTTACTCCTATGTTGGACCTGATGGTAAAACCTACACCATCAACTATATAGCTGACGAACTTGGATCAGAGCTACTGGCGATCATTTACCAGTGTGCTCCACCAGTACCGGCCGAAATTCAAAGATCTCTAGAGCTTAACGCTGCTGTGCAGCTAGAGGAATCGTTAACAATGGACAATATAGAGCTGATTCTTTTGGAAAGATCAACGTTGGTCAGATTAACCGACAATATTTGGCTCCACGAATTCAGGGAGGCTTCCAGGCACACACAACCACAAGGATTATAATACTGATTTGCTGTTAACATTGTGATTATATACTTTTGTAAATACTTAATGATGCACACCTATTGTTTTCAATAAATATTAATGAATAAATTGGTTTCTATCTAATTCTTACCACACTTAATAATATAGCAAATGATATATGGACTATGGAGAGTATTTTCAAAAGATGAATTTATACCAGAACAGATATCTTATAAAATACGAATATATTTCTTCTGCATATTTCACGAGAGAGGTTTTTATACTTCGTCTCAAATGATCTCTTTTATTTAAGTTTGACTTTCCCTGTAGAAGAAAAACTACAATTAGCTGTTATTTTATTGCCATATTTTTAACTGAGTAACTGCTCCATTTTTTGGGAATAGAAGTGTTCTATTTAAGCATCTTAGTTCAGAAATCAAGGATTCACTTGCAGCCCTTATTGCTTATTGATTTCTTCTGGAGGCATATCTATCTATCACTTTGCAAACATGGCTTGAATATTTTGGTGAAATTTACGAAAAGATCATGACTTTTTTCTGATTTCCTTCCAAAAAAATCAGATATTCATAAAAAATATTTTTTGATCAATAAGATCTCAGATCTGACTTCCATTGTACAGGATGACCAGAATTGGGGATTCCTGAACTAAAATTTTTAATCCTAAGAGATAGAGAAAAATGAATGGCACATTACGGTAATTTTTTTCGAGAGAATAATAATTGCTTTATCATCTGTTTTTCAAGTTATGAGCCAAAATTGACATTTGGCAATTCCATCACAGTGCCTGTTTGTTCTATAAATTTGAAGAAAAACATCATACTGAGTATACAGACACTTATTTGTTAGGAATCCAGGGCTGAATTTAATTTCTGCATAGGCTTTCATCCTGATTTATTGAATGGAACTTTGTTTTTTCAAAAAAAGTTTATTCTTACAGAAAAAAAATCACCGTGTTCTTTACGTTCAAAAAATATATAATATGTCATATGTCGCTCTGAGATCCGTAGCGACGCTTGGGGGGAGGCTAGGGTTGGCCAGGCACCCCTGAATTTTTATGGCCTATGCGCAACAAGATTGAAGCAATTCATTCATTACTAACAGTACTGAAAATTCTGGGCCAATTTTGCCTCCCCCCCATGTAGAGTCGCCACTGACCTATAAGCAATTTATGACATGTTACATATTTTGAAACGAGAAAAAAGGTGATTATTTTTCAGTAAAATTTCACTTTTTCTGTGAGAAAAAACAAAGGTTGTTGTGATAAATCAGGAAGGAAATCCCTCTAAAAAAATAGACTGGATTCCTAACGGAAAAGTGTCTGTATAATGTTTCTGTTTCAAGTTCATAATTTGCACAAATGTCGATTTTGGCTTATAACTCGAGAACAAGAGAAGATAGAACATTTTTATCTATCTCTTAAGTAAAAAAGTTGTAGGAACGTCTCTGAAAGGCATTTGGCCTATTTCAGTTGATTAAATCAGGCTTTGACACAGAATAGCTCAATTTTGTGGACATATGCTTCGCAGGTTCATTATTGAAGGGTTGTAAAATAATAGAAGTTGACTCTCGATACCTCATCAAATTTTCTTTACACGAGGCATGTAACAAGAATTTCAAAGATCCATTCATTGGAAATTCGCAGGTTCATTATTGAATGGTCGCAAAAGACTAGATGTTGAATCTCGATACTTTGTCAAATTTTCTCTTCTTTACACGAGGCATGTAACATGTATTTTAAAGATCCATTGATTTGAAATTACCCCAATTTATTTTGACATTTTTGTTGTCAGCAACAGTGCAATAAAGCCATATAGACTACAGGCCCGTGTTGAAACAATTATGGGTCATTTGAACCACCAGGTGACCTATCAAGAACAATATAAAAGCATAAAATAATAAGATTCAGCACTATGCCGTCACTTGTAAGCTGTCCAACTGAGTGCAGGTGAGAATTCGAAAGTACAGTGGGTAAATTTTGGTCACATATTTTTGTACGGCATT
The DNA here is from genome assembly GCA_013421045.1 of Propylea japonica. Taxonomy (NCBI): domain Eukaryota; kingdom Metazoa; phylum Arthropoda; class Insecta; order Coleoptera; family Coccinellidae; genus Propylea; species Propylea japonica. Next base: position 59,121,946 of record CM024244.1, read on the forward strand.
CTTACCATCGATAGATCTGTGAAAAATACTAGAAGAAAACGCGTAGCGCCGTAAAAAAATGGGGAGCCACAAAGTCGATTTTTTTTAATTTTCCGACAATTACCAGGAAAATTTGGTCATTTGATTTTGTACCGCATCTGTGTCATACTATTTCAATACTGCTCCCAATCCATTATTCCGTAACGCCGTATACAAAAATTATGCGACAAGGGGAAAAAATCTAGGGTTGCAATCCTCTCTCTTTCCGTAGTCCAGAGGGTGATTTGACACAACATGAAATAAATTTATTTTGAAAGTATTTTATGCAAAGATAGAATTTTTTCATATGCCGTACATTTTCGTTGGTCCAAGGGAGAAAGAAAAAATCCATTTATTTGGACTAATTTTCATAGTCTTTTCTTGATTCTAGGTTCATAGTTAGAAACTATGTCGAATATGTGTTTGTATACTATCCATTTATACCAAAATATAGACATATTGTCAATGCTAATTCCAAAATACAACATATTTTTGAGAAGTACTCATGACACTGAAGTTAGCAGTTCACCTCGTCACATGATTTTGTAATGCAAACTTCAGTGTTATGAGTACTTCTCAAAAATATGTTGTATTTTGAGATCATCAGTGACAATATGTCTATATTTTGATATAAATAGATAGTATTCAAACACATATACAACATAGTTTCTAACTATGAACCTAAAATCACGAAAAGACTATGAAAATTAGTACAAATAAATGGATTTTCCTTCTTTTCCCCTTTGGACCAACGAAAATGTACAGCATATGAAAAATACCCTCTTTGCATAAAATACTTTCAAAATAAATTTATTTCATGTTGTGTAAAATCACCCCCTGGACTACGGAAAGAGAGGGGATTGCAACCCTAGATTTTTCCCCTTGTCGCATAATTTTTGTACGGCGTTGCGGAATAATGGATAAGGAGCAGTATTGAAATAGTATGACACAGATGCCGTACAAAATCAAATGACCAAATTTTCCCTGGTAATTGTCGGAAATAAAAAAAAAATTTCGACTTTGTGGCTCCACATTTTTACGGCGCTACGCGTTTTCTTGTTATTTTTCACGGATCTATCGATGGTTAGAGGGCCGTACAAAAATATGTGACCAAAATGTACCCACTCTACCTGTACTTTCGAATTCTCACCTGCACTCAATTGGACAGCTTACAAGTGACGGCATAATGCTGAATCTTATTATTTTATGCTCTTATATCGTTCTTGATAGGTTACCTGGTGGTTCAAATGACCCATAATTTTTTCAACACGGGCCAGTAGTCTAATAGTTATATTTATGTAATTGGAGACATATTAGGGGAAAGGAGGGTAAAATCCTAAATATATAAGTCTTTCAGCAACAGCTTCTGTCAAACGTGAAAAAATAGTCCTATTCTTCAAGCCTTTTATCGGCAGCAAAATACGACGAGAGCTCAGTAAGATATGGCAGTTGATACATGTCGGGTGTTGGTTGAGACAATATATGTGATTCCGAGTATTACTGTTTTTAGTGTTTTCTTCATTTCGTTTTCTGTAAGTCTAATTTTATTTCGAAACTATCATGTTTCAGGAAAAATTTGAGTAGTGAAAACATTTGTTGGGAGTGATGAGTTTCATTTTATCACGTTTACAAATAAAAATGCCAAATGCGGGTAAGATGACGAGTTTTTTGTCATCTTACCCTACATAATTAGAAATATTTATTAGGTCATGTTTTTAACTACAGGTTTGAATAAATATGGGTAAAATATATCAAAGAAAAACTGACAGGCAATCATGGTCGAAAGATAATATGAAAAGAGCACTCACTAAAATAAAAAATCAAGAGTTGAGTGTAAATGCAGCTTCAAAGCATATCAAATTCCAGAAGCTACTCTCAGAACATATGTTAAGAAATATCCTGATGAGGTGAACTAACTCGTTTGATCATATGCATACTCAGAGAAGAAGAAAATTACGAGATCAGAAAAAAATGAGAGATTAGAAAAAGTAAAAAAGCACAGAAAGTAAAACAAAAACTAGTAAGGAGAAAAATAAAATTTAACGATTCTTCTGACTCCTCAATAGATCTACAATATGCTGACTCTGAAAATGATGCAGATGATGAAAGAGCATTATCTGCAGTGAACGTGGAAAAAATTAAATATGGTTTTGCAGTAGCAAATGTAAATGGACACTAAAGAGGCGAAAATGAAAAAAACCTAGAATAAATTTATTTAACTTGATTTGTAAATTTTTTATATAGCTACCTATATATTTGTTAGAATACGTATCTCCTGATGTTAGTCTCCACAATTCTATTTGAAGTTTATCTGCTTACGTCATTTTCGTCATCTTACCCGACGTGGAGGGTAAGATGACGAAAATGACGTAAGCAGATAAACTTCAAATTTTTCACTCCAAATAGTAACTCGCAAGTGATACAAATTTTTATTGAAAACTCAATAATAGTAAATGACAGAATAGTTTTTTTTCACACCGTAAAATGAGCAAATAATCGTTTTATGAGTTTTTTTAGCTCACTGTCGTCATCTTGCCCCTCCTTCCCCTATTTACAATACGAAAAGTATAAAATCACATTTCGCTGATCGCGGCTGTACCTGAACCCAAAGATGAAATATTTAGCTGGTATAGTAACACTGTATTTCAGTTATTAATAAATATAGAGAATGCAGTTTTCGCATCCAAGATTAGGTTGTGTTACATCAATGTATTCAGAAAAAAAATTGCAGAAATTTTACGTTAAAATATATTTATAGGTGTTCTATTTACAAAATATCATGTTTGTGCCTAATTTTAGTACAATGCCTTGAAAAATTTCGAATTCGCTACTGACTTTCATGCTCGCTTTCATGTAAAATATCTATTATAAGCAGTTTTCATCTTTTTTTTTATCTTATACCTGGCCTGAAAAAAAATTACGCCTTCAAAATTTTGGTTTTCGCCCTGTATGTCAGGAACAATAGTAGTTGGAATATTTTTGTTTCTGGATTTAAAAGTTTCACGAAAAGTGACACAGTGTCGTGAGAACCGCATGTCCCTATTTTCAGTAATAGCTTTGAAACAAGTGTATTTCGAAAACAAACTCACACTAATAAATATCTAATTTTTTTCTTATCATCAATTGAATGTAATACAAGTATTATAAAAACACTTTATGATAGGACCTTTCTGATTTCATCTCCACCTGAAATTAGAATTAATGAAATTACCTTCATTAAAGACTTTCCACTAGATAATCATTACCCACCAAATTTTATAGAAAGGACAATTCAAATTAAGAACGAAAACTATCTAATCAAAATTGTAATGATAATCAGGTACAAATATAAAACCGTCAAGAAGAACCAAATTCAAAATTAGAACTGTTTTCAAAACATAAAATGAATTTAGTTCCATTCTAACTGGAACGAAACTAATGAATGAGACACAACTCTCAACAAATTGTGTTTACTATATTCCATGTATATGTGGAAAATCTTATACAGGCTGAAGGACCCTTGGTCGATAGCCATTTGTATTGCTGCAATAAAACACAGTTACTACTACTACTCTTATACAGGAGAGACATCAAAACCTTTAGAGATAAGAAATCTCGAACAACATCAAAGATAGAGATATTACAAGATCACAAACCGCTGATCATCTTTGTTCGAATAGCGGAAATCATATTATGATGAACTGGAATAACACAAAGATCCTTATGACGGAACCTGATAATTATAAAAGGAGAATAAGGAATCCACATTTATTTTGTTAGGTGAAGTACATAATTTGGCTTACTGTTATATTCGAAAAGATCGTATTTGGATTCATTTATTGAAAAAAGAAATGACATCAGGAAATTTCAGAATCAAATGAATCAACATTTCAAATTTCGCACTAATCTCATTGAAAAAAAAAAATCTGCCTTTCAGTAAAACCTTGACATTCACATGAATTTAATCGAAAATTTCCATTACTTCTCAAGTTCGCCTAATCGACTCATTTTGGAATTTATACAATTTTTTTTCTCGTAATATTTAACACTTCAGACGCTCAATTAAAAACATTAGAATGATTTTCAGCTCACAGATGCTTCTGCTCATTCATCTATCGCCTGAGGTGAAAGTAAACCCTACAATTAAAAAAAACCTTGATAAATATCTGTATCACCTATTTATTTCACTTTAGATCATCCTGTATGAATAACCTTAACAGTAATTAATAACATTAGCTGCTTCAGTTATTCTGCGTTTCACCTTGAGCACCCATATCAATTTCTTCCGAAATGCAGTTCAAAAATGAAATGGAACATCTTGAAACGTACATCCTTTTCGTTCGAGTATAAAAGCGAAAGTAGCATCATAATCTTCATCATTCACTTCTACACAATTTGAAGATCACATACCTACACACACATTTAAACATGAAATACGTGAGTATCATAAGAAGGTTTTTCAATGAAGATCGCATGATTTTTCTGCAACGTTTCGGTCTTATTTATTTTCATCATCGGTCATTATTTGGCTTATGTATTCCTGAAGTAATTAATACAGTACTTCAAGTCGATATATTTGTTTCCAGAATGTTTGAAAATTGTAAACTTTGTCCATGTTTGATATTGGCAATTTAACGAATAATATTTGTATCAGCGAATGATTTAAAAAATATCATGAGTGTAATTTGCAGATTTTAGCCTCTTTGTGACTTGCAAGAAAAATTGCATAAAATGAGTTTTTCATCACTTTCGTATCATATTTCTTCCATTCATCCTTATTTTAACATCTCGATTTCGATACATTATGATTTAAACCCAGATTTCATTAATATTATTTTGTTCGTTTTCAATCGCTCGAAAATATAAATGTTTTTTATGGAATTGACTTTATCATCTGAAATTTTCATTTCATTCTATAACCCCATTGTGCAGAAATTAATTTCGATTAATTTTCTTTTTTTCTTGAGCCCTGGTTATTTCACACATATATTAATATGCTCATTTCTTCGTGTTGTGTAATTACTGAAATCATCCCCTGATTGTAAATTTTTTATTTTATATTTTCTTACAAATTCACGAATAATTCCAATCACATCATTCAATTTCTTTCGGAATTACCAGCCCAAACTCTCAGTATCGTTTGTTCAAATTAAAGTTTACATCAGAATATACATATTTACAATAGTCCAACACCAACTGCGCTGTTTCAATCATTTATAGAGACCCTGTATTAAGAACTTCAAATTGGATACTGTGAGTGAAAGTTTCGAAATTGATTGCTATCCATTCAATTGAAGTCAGTAAACTAAGAATGAATTTTGTTTTCATGGTTTCATTGCCTATTTTCCTTCTTATTTCAGTTCATCTCAGCTTTCTGCTGTCTTGCAGTCGTTGTGGCAGACAAACTCAACAATGTATATCTTCCACCTACTAGCTCTTTGAGCGCAGGAGGTAATGGACAGATCTTGAGTGCGCCTTACCAACCCAGCCGTCAGTATTCCTCTGGTATCTACCAAAACACCCAGCAGGGAAATATTTATGCCAACCAAAAACAATCTGTCAACACCTATTCTTCTGGACCATCATCTCAACCTCAAATTCCTATTTTGAGACAAAATAACGAAAACAATGGTGATGGCACCTACAGATTTGAGTGAGTATTCTCAAAGTCTATCATTTAAGCTAATAAGAGGTTTGAAATGCTGTACACTTGAACAAAAAAATTACATTCAAGATTTGCCTTTGCTTATTAATTATTGATTTTTTTCTATTACAGCTATGAGACCGCAAACCAGATTTCCCAACAAGAATCTGGTCAATTGAAAAATGCTGGAACCGACCAAGAAAGCAGCGTAGTCCAAGGAAGTTACTCCTATGTTGGACCTGATGGTCAAACTTACACCATCAACTATGTAGCTGATGAACTCGGTTTCAGAGCTACCGGTGACCATCTTCCTGTTGCTCCTGAAATCCCAGCTGAAATCCTGAAATCTCTCGAACAAAATGCTGCCGATGAAGCTAGGGGAATCGTTGATGATGGACAATACAGACCAGATCCTTCAGAAGGAATTAACAGAGCCCAAGTGAACCGTCAATATTTGGCTCCAAAAGTTCAGGGAGATTACCAGCAACAACAACAAGGATATAAATACTGATCTGCCATATCAATTGTGATGATACATACTTTTGTAAATATTTATGCTCACCTAATGTTGTCAATAAAATACTAATTTCTAGACATATATCTTTGATAGTTATTTTTGATACCGTATAATGGATGATGAAGTATTTTGTTCCGTGATTACAGAAGACATCGACTGATACTTATAATTGCCAGTCAAGTCAGTCAAATTTAAAATGCACTATAATTCATAAAACATCATGAAGAAATCGTAGGTTTTATTCGTTTTCGAATGGAAAAACTCTTCTTTTCTTATCGGTTTCGAAGTATTCGGAAAAAATATTTTGCGGAATTAAAATTAAAGCTTTTTCAACATTCTACCGAATTTTTTTCGCAATATGATTCGTTTGGTATTTATTTGTAAATAAGTTGCGAAAAATTTTCAATTGAAGTTATAGTATCAGAAATATTTCCAAGAAAAATTTGGTGAAAGTCAAAAAAAGGACTTGAAATTTTCAGAGGAGGTTCGCTTCCTTAAAAAAAAGTAGTATTCCATAAAATATGCCCCTTCGAAACTTTTGTCTCTTAATATCTCAAAACGAAAGCGATCAAAATAACATTTTGCGGCTACATACAATAAGAAATCTCATAATAAATTTTGTAGCCATAGTTTCAAAAGAACCATATTCAGAGTCTTCAGGGACTGTTCACCGTTTGGTGTGCAGTACGGGGATCGCCAAACCCGAGGTACCCGAGGACCTGGTGGTTCGCCGCCTTGTATATACCGTCCTGACCTAGTCATGTCTTAGGGTGGACGGGGAGTTTGGCTTAACCGCCTGACTCACAGAGGAGCCAACCTCTATAAAAACCTCTAATCCCAAGGTGTAGATAAGTGCTGAGGGGATGCATAGCCGGGGAGCAGACCGGTTCCGAACTTTCTCACCACTGGGCACCAGGTGCACCCAGTGGGACATGAAACCTTCCTCCCAGTACGGGCGCACTGCTGGGAGGCGACATTTACTTCGACCCTACTCGTGGGACACACTATGAAAACGAATAATACAAAAACAACAAACAAACAGGACAACTCGATGACAGAAAAGCGAACTGATCAAGACACGGAATTGGAAAAACGATGGAAACAAATTGAATTGGAAGCCAAGAGAACCGGGACAATACCAAGAAGCCAATCGCTATCAAGGTCTCCAGAAAATAGGAAACGAAAAAATCACAAAACGGACGACGACCTGGAACAGGCAATTGAACGCTCATTCACGGACATTGAAACAGACGGACAAAACCTCATACGAGAAAACAAAAAACTTAAAGAAATAATCGTACAAATATACGAAGACAAAAATCGAAATCCGGACAATATCAAGGGACTCACAATAGACAGCGACAGCCTAAACGATACAGACACAGCAACAGTCAGCAAAATAAGGACGCCAAACAAAAAACACTACAAAACGTCAAACTGGATAGACGAAATACTAGAGGCCAAGGAAGCCATCATAAGAGCAACCACGAGACACTCAGGCGGAAAAATACAATTCAACAAAGAAGAACAGACGACCGTGAGGACTCAACTCGACCTCCTGAGTGGCATCATGATAAGACAGGCATACGAGACTGGAAAAAACAACGGAATGGAAGAAACGCTGCACAGACAAATGCAACAAATAGACGAACAGAACGAACTAATCAAAGCAATGAACACAAAAATAACAGACATACAAAAACTAATAAACAAAATGAGTGTCACAAAACCAGAGACGAAGACAGACGAAACGGAAAGAAACTACAAAAAGGCAGCGACTGATGTGCGAACAATTAAACGAAAAAACACAGAAAGGAACACGCCAAGCACTTCAAAAACAATTAAACAAGATGAAACAACCAACACAGAATACGACAGCGACAGTGACTGGCAAATGCAAGGGCGAAAACGTAAAACGAGAACATACGCACAAATGACAGCACATGAAAACTCAGACAAAATCGAAAAAAACGGATGGAAAACACCAGAACAACAGAGGACTCATAAGACGATTGTTGGCATAAACAACATAAAAGACCACAAAGAAGTAATAAAAATTCTTAAGGAAACGACGAAAGACTGCCTACAAAAGGACAAGGTTAGGAATATAATACCCATAAAAGATGGAAAAATTATTCTTCACTGTACAGACAAAACACAACACGAAAAAATAAACCAGGCATTAAGAACACATAAAGACATATCAATAAAAACGGACCAACAAAGGAAACCAACAATTACACTGACAGGAATCACGAAGGGATACACGGACGAGGAACTTATAGGACAAATACCTTACGAAAACGAGGACATAGACGGAAACGTATTTAGGAAAACAACTAAAATACTGACACGTAGGACATGCAGAAACGAATACAAGGAGAATATTACAATACAGACAGACACACAAATTGCAAAGCAACTTCTAAGAAAAGGGACGATGTACATAGACCTGCAGCGAATTAGGGTAGAGGAAGAGGTAAGTGTGGCCCTGTGCTACAATTGCCACAAGTATGGACATGTGGCAAAATACTGCGATGCAAAGAGTATCTGCCACAAATGCGGAGGGCCACATGAAGGTAAAACGTGCCAGGACACACTCTTGGACTGCCCTAACTGCAAAATAGACGGAACGAAACGTGAATACAGACAACACACAGCAAGAGACAAAAAATGTCCAGTTTACCAAAGAAAGGAAAGACAAGCCAGACAAAGGATCGACTATTCAACTTAAAAATAATACAGATAAACCTAGACAGAGGACGAGAAGCTACAACACTACTATACAAGAAACTGAAAGACGACGACATAGACATAGCAATTATACAAGAACCATACGTGAAAAACATAGAAAACCAAGACTACGTAGTACACGAACACGATGAGAAAAGAAAAACACAAATACTGACAAAGAAAACAATCTTGAACATAACGACAAGACGTGACCTAACTGATAGAAATTACACGACAATAGAAATAATGGACCGAACTGACAAAACGGAAACATGATGATCACATCTATATACGACGAACCAGGGGGCAACGAGAACAAAAGACTGACGGAATTTACACAAAAACTGACACTCTGCAGGTTATGTGGAGACTTCCTGACGGACAGAACGATGACAAGCGGTGACGTGACACGTAGGACAACAAGGGGATGCCCACAGGGATCTTGCCTTGGACCGACCCTATGGCTACTCGTCATGCAGGGTTGGTTCAGAAGGATGGACTGGGCAGACGAAGAATGGAGAACGGACGAAGCTAAAAGACGAGACATCGACATAGAGAACACGGACCAATTGCGACGTTCCTAGCGTTTGCAGACGATGAATGCATATTGATAAAAGGAAACTCTGCAAAAGAACTCGAGAGAAAATGGACATACATATGGCAAGGCTGCAAGCGCTGGGAAAGAGAAAGTGGAAACGAATACAACGAGGACAAGACAGAGATGATGTTTATATACGGCCGAAAAATTGTAAGACCCCCGACAATTAAAATAGACGAGAAACAAGTAGAACATAGCGAGACAATAAAATACCTAGGACTGATCATCGACAGACAAATGACTTACGTACAACATTTAAAAGACACCAGACAAAAAATAAACAAAATATCGATGATACTGCTTGGGAAAATAAGAAGAAAATACGGACACAACAAAGACATAATAAAACAGATTGTAGAAAACGTAATGAAACCGGCCGCGCTGTATGCCTCTGAGATATGGGGCATCAACGCGGGACGGGCATTACAAAAAAGACAGACGGACGCTACACTGAGACCACTGCTTCTACTCACCAACAGACCATACGCGACGACACCGACAGCTGCATTAGAAGTGCTAGCGGGCATACCACCTTGGTGGGTAGAGGCAAAAAATATACATGCCAACTGGACAAAGAACAAAAAACTAATACAGGACGAAAGAATGAAGACCAAAGGACGGCCACACCCTTCGCTGAACACAAATACACCAACAAATACGTACAAGAACATAAGACGCACACAAAGAAGGGACAAAGTAAAAAAGGACATTATGGATGAGTGGCAACGAACTTGGGACGAAAACCAGAAAGGAAGAGAACTATACGGACACTGCAGACAGGTAGGAACGGACAGACTTAATCTGACATTTAAAGCGACGCAACTAGCCACGGGACATGGAAATATGAAAGCGTATCTAAGACGATTTAACCTAACGGACACAAGCGGACAATGCGAATGCAACGGCCAGGACGAAGACGCCAGACACATAAGAACACAATGCACAATAGAAAGTCGACTCAGAATAAGACAAAAAATAACAGAAAACTACGGAAACACGACACTACAGTTGAGAATAGACAGAAAAGCAAACGACACGGACATAAAAAAACTGAATGAATGGGCACATGACGCAATGGACGACTAATAGACGAAACTGACAATATACTGCAGCATAACACCTGGCTGCAGTGCGGACATATGGACTAATGCCGAAAGGCGGGAAGTCCACACACAAAGTAAGTCTGTAAACAAATGCAAAAGACTCAGCGAGACGATTTCTCTTTGTCTTTGGAAGGCGATGAAGACTTGACAGTTTTAATTTCGTTAGGAGTCTTGAAAAACACTGAGTCATAAAATTATACATGGTATGATTCATTTGATAGATGTTACTCACATTTTTTTGATCTCATAACTTCATTATTAGGGGTTGAAAACAACAACTCCTTATGATGGTCTCTCAAAATTTTTTTTCTTGGAATAGATTTTCGAAAAATAAAATTCTCTTATGTGTCCCATTCAATTCTGAAGAAAAAAGTCTCCTACAAAATTTCGATACAGTCGATACTTATCAACTACCCATGCGTATTTTCAGCGAAGAATCATCTCAGAAAGTTCCTCGCATTTGTTTAGGAACTCTGTGTAATTCAATCGGAAAATTGAAAACATTAATCCTTACATTTCCACAACTACATATCCGATTCAAGTGAAATTTATTTAGAGGGTAAATATTCCTATACTAAATGTTCATGCATCAGAATTTCAAGAGGAGTAGGTACATAATCAGAACCATGTAATTTAATTTTATTCTCGATTATCCATTCTTTTTTAAATTACTAATAATTTGTCGATTAGATAGAGCTGGAATTTTGTAGCAAAATGTTCAATAATAAGTCAAAGCAGTACGCAAAAGTTTGTAGGAGTTGCGTCAATCCAACCGTAGAAGAATCTATCGTAATTCGTAATATAGAAAAAAATTCTAATATTTCCATAAAAAATTTTTCGATTGAAATGAAATCGAGTTTAAGGATGTGAATTGTCGAATGATCATGAAAACTTTCAAAAGGATTGTGGAATAAGAACCATAAAATTTTCTTATTTTTAATTATCAATTTCTCACATATCCATTTATCGGATAATTTTCAGAATATAATCGTGATATGATCCTGCTGATTTTACATTGCTAGTTTTAGTATCAATCTCAAGGCCTATACTAAATATTGAGGTAATAGCCTCGTTGCTCCACCAATGAGCCATCAAGAGCATCTGCTCAGGGCTTTTCTGGATTCTTTTAGTTAAAGAAATAACACTTAATCATATATCGGGTGAAAATTCTAAATTTTGTGGATATATATTTGGCCATATAAGGTACATTTTCAAAATGATTTAGCATTTCTAGTGTTACCGGATGTACTACAATTTGGCAACAACTTTGTTATTTTAAATGGGACATCCGGTATTTCTACTTTTTCATGATACTCCATAAAATATTAAATCTACTCGCTCTTACTTTTTCATACCTATCTTTAATGGTTTTCGAGTTATTGATTCTTTTTGGAAATTTTAGATCAAATTGGCGTGTTACGTAAATGACTCTTCTTCGCTCAATATTTGAGGAAATCAGAAAATTAGCAAGTTTGATCTGATTTATGTCACTGATTTTCAATTATAGTTGTCAGTTATACAGGATGAGCAAAAAAAACAACATTTGCCAAGTTACAAATTCGTAAAAATGTTTGTTTTTTTTTAAAATTAGACACCTAGTATATTTCTAAATTTTGGGAATCAGTACAACACACTCTACAATTTTCCTATTCACGTCCCTATACCTATCTCAACGATTTTGTAATTGGCAAATGATGATATTTTTGGTCCATCCCGTATAACTGACAACAATAATTCAAAAGCAGTGACATAGATCCGATCAATATCTAATGACTTGCTAAATTTCTGACTTAAATCTCAAATATTGAACGAACTAGTGATTTTCGTAACACGCCGATTTAATCTAAAATTTCGAAAAATAATTAATAACTTGAAAACCGTCAAAGATAGGTATGAAAAAGTAAGAGTGAATAGGATGTCCCATTGTCGTACATCCGACAAACACTGAAAATGTGAAATTATTTTAAAAATTTACATGGCCAAATATCGATCCACAAAATTTGAAATTTTTACCATCAATACTTTACATAATAATCTAATAGGCCACTCACCTTGTGACACCCCAGATAAATCAAGAATAGTAAGACAAATGTACATACAAAGTGAATTTATATCACCCCATATTAGTAACATAATTAATTTTATGAACTCACCTTATGTGCGAAGTTTCAAATGCTTACTTATAACCTAATTATACCTACATGCTGATTCGAAAGTATATAGTTATAATTAAGCGATTGACTAGTCTTCTTCAACATCTGTTCTATCTACAGGTCAATGTCAGAGTACAAGTATTAAGATTACATTTACCTATCCTCAATTATGCAAAAGATTATTCAACATTACTGAATTCAGAGTGAATAATTTTATAATAGCATTTTCTCAAGAGAAGAAAAGAAATGAAGTTCTCCATATATGGCCAATGCATTTAATGGGTTTCACAGAATACTTGGTTAATTAATAATTTGTTATTATTTATTGGGCAAGAAATAGAATATTTATATTTGTGAAGCTGAAAATTCATTGCCACGTCATTCTTTTTTTGTGAATTGATTGAAAAAAGTGATGAAAATATATTTTGCTTCAGATGATTGATAATACTAAACTTGATTCAGAAATTATGGAAGTTAGAAATTTTGGGCCATTTGCAATTCGGACAGCGAAATTTGATCCGGATCTATGTTTTTTTCTATGTCAAACGATTAATTAGACCGGTCTACAACCGTTTCTGTTATAAAAGTCGCACTAAAGTATTGCTTTCGATTTAAAAAATATTCTTTCAAATTCATTTCAGCTCCTGGGAGGGGAGTACTGTAGAGGCATAATATATTTGTGACAGATGCGATCCTTTATGATTAAATATAAAGTACATTATAGGTTTGTGGTCCAAACATAGATATAGTTTTCAGTTCCAAGTGAATAATTAGATTTTAAAATATCATCTATGTGTTGAAAAATAGTTGATATAAAAAAAACTATATAAAAGTCGCACTAAAGTATTGCATTTGATTTAAAACATATTTGTACAAATACGTAGCTGTTCCTATATTGGGCACAGTCAATAACAGGGTCAACGTTTTTTGTCTTTTTCGAACCAAATTGCAAAATTTTCTGATCATTTCATTTGCTTATATCAAAAAAACAAATGAATAAATATGCTATTCATATTTGTTTCCGGTTGTTCAAATTGAAATGATGGGAATTAGAAATACGGAGTTTTGGAAAAAAATGACATTTTATTATCAAAATTCTAAACGCTTGCAGATATCGATTCGCAATTATTTTTTTAGCGCTCGTTCTACTTAAACGAGTGCCTTATCGTTTTGCCGATATGTCTGTTATTTTCGAATTTTGATCCGAAAATGCTTTCAAACGATAGGCTTCGACTCCCTGAGACTTGAAATTTTCAAGGTGAGATCGGTTCCCAAATGACTCGGTTAAGTTCGTTAACCAGCCAAATCGTAAAAGGTGTTCCAGAAATATGGCCATTCAAAGTTTTTTGTTTCTCAATATCTCAGACAAAACGAAACCAATTGAAATGAAAAGTTACGTCCACATGCAAGATGCCCATAATGAGTCTCATGAAAAATTTTGTGGCTATAGTGTACACAGAACCATAAAGAATTCAATTTGAATATTGAAAATTAGAATCTTCATATTTCCATAAAAATATATCCGATACGAGTGGAATTAATTTTGTTAATGAAGACTGATAAACTGAATTCTCATGCGGAATTTTGTGGCCATGATGTTTAAATATCCATAGAATATTCAATTGAAATATTGAAAAACAGAATCTTCATATGTCCATAACAGAATGTTCGATGCGAGTGAAATTTATTTGTGAACGAAGCTTGTTATACTGAATTTTTATGCAAAATTTTGTGACCAAAGTGTCAACAGGACCATAGAAAATTCAATTGGAATATTGAAAAGAAGAATCTCTATATTTTCATAACATGATAACCGATTCAAGTGAAATTTATATTGAGAATCAATTATCATCATTACTGATATACTGACTGTTAATGCAAAATTTCAAGAGCATCACATCACCAAAACAATAGAATTTAATTTTTTAATTAGTTATTTCTTAGATCTTTCATTTTCTGATTAATATAATTCCTACAGTGCTGAGATTCTGCTTTTATATGTTTGGTATCAATCTCAAGTCCCATATAAAAATTTGGGGTAAAAGTCCTATTGCTCTACCAATGAACAAGCGCTCAAGAGCTCCTGCTCGGGGCCTATCTCAATTTTTTTCTGATTTGGCCACCTAAAAGAATTATAAAAACATGATAAATTCAATAAAGTTCCTCATATTTTTCAAATAAATTCAATTTATATTTTTGGCACAAAGATTAAAAATAATATCTTAATCTCTGCTTTGGCATTTATCATTTCCGAGTTGCTTCCGAGAGCGTCTGCGTAATGCAGTTCACTTCGAATCGATGTATTTTCTACGTCACTACGTCAATTGATCTATTAGACTGAGCTCAGTAAATGCCAATTACAACTATTCCGGCAGATTCCACAGGAATTTCGAAAAAGGAGTTATTGAGTTTTATGTGTCAAACAACCCCTGTTTCAACAGAAATTATGGAAGTTTGAAATATCGAGTTTTAAAAAAAAATTTAATGCAAAATTCTTAACGCTTGCAGATAGCGATCCTAAAGTATTTTTTTTAATTCAATTACTGCAAAAACAAAACAACAAAAGCATACCAAATTCAATAAACCCACCCGTATATTTGAAATACGTAATGTAATGATTTTTTCAATCAGATAGTTAAGGCCCGTTTACATTAGTCAAGCGAGTTGATCAAGTCAGTTGAATTCAAGTGACTTGCACAAAGTTGAGCATGCTTCTACTGAGAAGCCGTTCAATTCAGCCGATCGAGTGAAACGAAAAGGGCGGTTTACACATTCAATTCGCTTTCAATTCAACTATAAGTTGATCAACTCACTTGACTAATGTAAACGCGGCATTATAGTACTTACATTCTGTTTCAAATTCTGTTGTCATTTGACTCTTTGTTCTTTGGACACACTGTATGATCTTTATAATCCACTGTTGAGGAGAAATGAAGAGAGACAAAATACGCAATAGCTTTAATAAATTCGAAGATCTACATCATAAACACATATCACATAATTTAACCCTTAGAAAAATAATCAACGTTTGAAACAATGGTCTCCAAAGCATGTCAAAACTGGATCGTATAATCTGAAAAAAACCGATAACTGTATCAAGTTATAGACAATATCCTAACATGGAATATTTACACGAGTCATTATTTCCTCTTGAGTTTCAAATCCTACTAACAGTAAGCAAACCTGAACATTAGTTGAAAGCAATTTACAGTGACAGTATATATTATGTAGTTTTTATATTACAAAATGAACAACATGGTATAGTAAACTGTATTATCTATTTCTCAAGTTGAATTGATGCGAGAGAATGGAAATGTGATGATTTCAAAGGGAAATCTCCTGGAGAGTCCTACAGGATAAGGCAAAGGATCCTCTTTGTTATAGAAACGAATTCAGTGGAAAGGACTTTGAATGCATTTTCATTGCAGATTCCTAGGCTGTCATATCACGATGTATCGATAAATCTACTGGGAATCTTTATAATTTGCTTTATTACATTCATTTCCAACTTGAATGGTGACCAGTGAGATATCACGAAAATAATATATTGACTACGGGGTTTACGGAATATTTCCAAAACACAATAAATTGTGCTATCATAACAGTTAAATTTTAAATTTCTTTTCCAATTTATAACTGTGTATAATCAAAATATGAAAACTTCCGAAATATTTCGAAAAAAAGTTTTTTTCAATATTCTGTAGCTGATTATAGATCTCAAAATCAGTGGAAATTTAGTCATATCAACAAGAAGATTTTAAAAGAAAATTCAAATTAACATAGATCGATCGATATCTTGAAATTGGTGTATTTTAGATAAAGGGTGTTTCAGAAGAATAATATAAGGACCTTGGTTCTCAGATGATTTTATGACATGAAGTTTATATGGATCATGGGTCTCTGACGCATTATTTCTGAGATAAGTGGCGTTGAAATTTGAAGAGAAAATTGGGTTTTTGACAATATTTTCTACGCTATACACGATATTTGTTTGCGCTCTGGTTTATTTATGAGTACGTATTGAAACATTTTGTTGTCAAGTCAAAATCATTTCGATTTTCACCAGTGGCGTCCGTACAGACCTGTCCGAATAAATTCGGTGGAAAATATGGTATCACGATGCTTTTTTCATATTCAAAATAATTTTTGCAATCAACAGATAATTCTCAGTAAGAATGGTATCTTGAGTTTTTTACCTGTGACGAAAACTTTTTCAGAAAAAAAAACAAAAAGGCTATTTTATCTGAGAGATTTAGAAAGTTTTTCGATAACATACGAAATCGTCTAAACAAAGATTAAGGTGGTTTGACCCCTTCATTTTCATTTATTTGGCAAAGGATAATCCACACAAAATTAGAAAAACTCAATATCAGAACCAATTTTTTATTAATGTGTGGATTGAAATAATTGGTGACTATGTGGTTAATCCTTTCTTTCTACCTGGTAGATTGAATGGAGAGTCATAAAGCTCTTTTTCGATGAAAGTTCACCAATTTTGTTGAAAGATGTCCACATTATGAAAAGAAACGCGATGTGGTTTATGCACGACATAGTTTTCTTGAAAATGAAGGGACCGAGCTGCCTAAATTTGTTTATCGATTAAAATACATATAATCTGTGGGGATTCTGCATTTCTAGAAAACTTAGATTTTCACTCCCAGTCTCTGAAACAGAAATAATTGAAAATTTTTTATTTAAGATGAAATGCTCCTGCAAAAATCTTCGCACTAATTTGTCAGGAGCAACTTGGTTTTGAAAAAAATTTTGCCTAACTTTAAGACTTAAAAAAAAATAAATGAAAAGGATAATGTAACGTTTCGGTTTCTATATCAGACACATTCTTCAGACAATTTTGTAAAATCTTCGGAATTGTGTATTTTTTCGTTTGCAGTCTAATTGACATTGAAAGCTGTCAACTTATGAGAGATGTTAATTTAGTGCCAATATTTTTGTAGAAACATTTCAGCTCAATCGAAAAATTTTTAATTATTTCTGTTTCAGAGACAGTAAGTGAAAACCTGAAAAGTTTTATAGAAATGCCTAAATTTGTGTCTAGACGATTTTGGAAGTTAAAAGAATTTAGTACCCCTCTAAGACGAAGTGACATTTTATTTTTCATCTCAGAAAGTATTTTTCGCAGGTAGAAAATCAAGGATACCTACAATTCTAACTGTGGAGTATGCGATGGGAATAGTTATTTTCCTAACTCGTGCGGAAAGTGATATTTTCCCGAACGAAACTGCCGTTACCCAAACGACGCGAAGCGGAGTTTGGGTAAGCAGTTGAGTGCGGGAAAAACACTTTCCGCACGAGTTAGGAACAATATTTTTTCTACAAGCGCTTATACGAGATCGATTTCAACACACAGATCAAATGTGAATTGATCATTCTAAATACACATGAATGACAAAAGTCTCTGACAAGTATTAATTCTTATTCACATGCCGTTTCCATAGTAACGTCGTCGGTGGCATAGAGATATATCATTATTCAGTTTATTCTTTAGAAAAAGCGTGCGAGAAAAACCCTTGCTAATCCATTACCACACGCATTTGCGTGCGGTAATGGAATAGCAGGGGTTTTTTCCCACACTGTTTGGCAATGTGACTCTTTACGAATTGAAATACGTGCGGGAAAGAGAATGAAAGTGCACGCTTTTAGAAAAAATAATTTTAAATTTGAAGAAATCATTGTCATTTTTTTCAACAAATTTATTCGAACAGTAGTTAAAATTGAAAGTAATTTCCAATTGAAAAATGTTTTTTTATGCCTACTCTTAACCTTTCATAACGCAAAGAAAAATCATATACGGTATCGAAAATATTCTCGAAAAACAAGTTTTCTTTTAATTTCGACATCCCGTATTTCGGAAACAATGCGTTAGAGCCCCATAGTTCATAGGAACTTTATCATTTTTGCGCATTGAGATCCCGAATTAACCAATCCTTATTCTGAAACACACTGTTTATATTTCCCTACTTATATCGTCCCAATTTCCGAATTCCTTAGATAATTTCAGCTTGAGAAACCCTAACAAATACAAAAAATCTAACGTTGGATCAACAGTTTTAAGCGAGTCAAAACAATATCTCGAAAATTGAGAGCATTTCGAATTACAGGGGCTCTTATAATTCGGAACACTTTCTTCGTTTATTCAGAGTATTAAAGGTACTCGCACATTTGATTTTGAACAATTATTTACAAATTTAAAACATCCATCAGTCTTGCTCGATTACGGGAATGCGAATTTGAGTTGCCAGCGGATTTTAACAGTTTTTTTCCAGACATTCTTAGGTGTAAAGGTCTACATTAATCTTAGCGTTATATGGGTTATATACAGTTGACTTATTCCAGATTTATGTAGGAATAGTTTTATCCAGAAATTTCAAATATGCTTCTTACCGTATTTAATTGTGACAATTTTTGATCCATGGTGAATAATTTCGTTTGGCTTGTAAAATGCTGAACAAGTATGGAATGAGATTCATATATTTTTAACTGAATTATGAATGCGATGATAAAAATAGTTGATCGATTTTCAATTTCTCAATTATTTTGGCCTTGAAATAAAAATATTTTTTCACAACCCTGATATAATATTAGTCTTCAAATTAACACATGAGAATTACTTATAAATTTTTAACTGAGAATTTCAAATGCGGATGATAAAACTAGTTTACTCCTCATCCTAATTATTTTTTTGGAATATTTTCTCACAACTTCTTTGTTGCAATCCTGATGTAATACTATTCTTCGAAACAACACATGAGATTTACCTATATATTTTTAACTGAGAATTTCGAATGCAGATGATAAACTAATTCATCAACGACTATTGTAAAATCCCATTGTACGTCTCTGTGCTCGGCCTTAATAATACCCATTAATAACAAGGGAATAAAAAGATTATAATTCACTGCTGTCAGATGCTTCATAGACTTGGCTTTGATGTTATATGCTCCAAATTGGTAGGTATAACTTCAGTATTCTAAAGTACTCCAACTTACAAATATGGGTATACCTTGTCAATCGAGGGCCAAATCTACTTTCATTATATCAATTGAATAACAAATATACAATGACCAGTTCTCCAGAAATTTCTCATGTGTCAACTTGACTTTTTCCACGCTTGTCATAAAAGGGTCTTGTCGCGGTCACCAAATGTTAAAATCTTCAAGAAATATATTCAGGAGTCGCGGATAAAGTATAGTATGCTACTCGGTATAATGTCTGTTATTCACTCGGTGTTTTGGGCCCCTCGCCTACGGCTCGTGGCCTAAACTTCACTTGAATAATAGCTATCATTTTACGCTCGTTGCATAATATACTATTATTTATTATCATTATTATTTCTCTGGATATCTTCTCACAACTTCTTTGTTGCAACTCTCATGTAATAATACATATTCTATAATATTCTTCGAATCAACAAATGAGATTTACCTATTAATTTTCAACTAAGAATTCCAAAGGCAGATGATGAAACTAGTTTATTATCTTAATTATTTTTTTGAATATTTTCTAACATCTTCTTCGTTGCAACTCCGATTTATTTTATTCTTCAAATCAATACATGTTACAGATGCAGGTATGACCGCATTCGAGTAAATTTCGTTAAAGTTTTATCTCAACTCAGTCAAAGAATGGTATTGGTAATATATGTGGGATTCGTATTTTATTTATACATTGTATATGATATTCTATGTTGTAATAATGACATAATCTATAATAACGTAGAGAAAGTAGGCGAGAAATAAAAGAAAAAGTTAGTTGTCAATCAGATTTAGACGTGTTTGTTAAGAGACTGTATTTCCTCCCGATTTTCGCTGTTGTTTCGTTAATAAAGTTTTATTAAAATCTCGTGGTAGTTTTACATATACCCTAGACAACGTAAAAAAGCCTACATTTATTACGCAACGAGCGTATAATGAGGGCTATTATTCACGACGTGAAGTTTAGGCTACGAGCCGTAGGCGAGTGGCCCGAATCACCGAGTGGATAACAGCCATTATACGCTAGTAGCATACTATACTTTATCCACGACTACTGAATAAATTTTTTGAACATTTTAACATTTGGCGATTGTGGCAGGACCCTTCTATTGCAATTATAGAAAAAATCAAGTTGACACATGAGAAATTTTGGAAGTTCCTGTCATTGTATATTTTGTAAAAAAATGCTTCAATTGATAAAATAAAAGTAGATTAGGTCCTCGATTGATCAAGGTATAAGGTATACCCATGTTTGTTAGTTGGAGTACTTGAGAATAATGAAGAAATACTGGGTCTCTATAAATGATATAAAATATAATATAAATGATATAAAATATATAAAATTGTAACATCGCAGTTTGCTTTGAATTATTTATTTATTTATGTTACTCTATTACGCAGGTTAGGGTGTCGAATTATTTGGCTGGAATTATCAATGTCATATAGATAGATAGAAATTAATATAGAGAGAGATTTGATAAATGTGTTGAGTTCGTATGAAAAGCACCAAAATGAAAATAATCCAAAGCCAACTGGGCTGTTACAATCATTTATAAAGACGCCGTATAAACTTGAAAAATACCTATAATTTTAGAGCTATAGAAGCATCTGACAGCAGTAAGTAATAACTCATTATCCACATGTGATTAATGGATATTATTATGGCCGAGCATATAATGGGTGGAGTATACAAAAGCCGTGGATAAAATATTATTGTAACTATAACTCCGAAAGTATGACATTTGAGTTCAGAAAGAATCTCATAAAAAATATTCATTATTTGGTTGTGATTCCAAAGAGTGCGATTCGTTTGGAATAACATAATTCCAGTAGAATGAAAAAGCTGACAACACTGTCAATAATACTAAAATCGTAAGCATTTTGATCGAATTTCATACGAAAACATAAAACTTGTGATGAGATAGGCAGATAGAGAATAAACACTTTTGTATTGTTGGGAAGAAAATTAAATATTTAGCGTCCAAAAAAATTAAAGGGGATTCTACAAGTAATCCAGATCTGGAACTATAGAAATCTCCATCTAAATTTTTATCTGCATATAAAATGAAAAAAAAATTTAATGCCTCAGAAATCGAAGCATATTATGAAAAATATTATGGTCATTTTCTTTCTGTCACTTCATCTTTCTAGGAGTAAGTATAAGCTGTTATATAGAGAATATTCCATTTTATCCCTGATATTTCGAAAGAATAAATAATCGATCAACTGATTCAACCATATTTATTCTACTTTATCAGTTGAAAAAATATGAATTTTATTCCAGATTATTGTCCAACTCAGTGTTATGTTGTTGAAAGGATAACATCGTTCGATGGTGAATAGATTTCAGTTTTGTATAAATCACTGAGTTAAACTATCATTATCACATTAAATTATGGACGTGAAACAATTATTTATCCATCATTATGCAATTGGCAAGTATAATTATTCACTCTATTTGTTTTAATAGCTCTATTTATATATAAACTGTGAATGGTTGTTATTAATTACTGTAATATTATTATGGATCAGTTACGGTGTTCAAATCAGAAGTTTATTAACTCTGAAATGATAAAAATATTGATAGAATAGCATTTATGGAGTTTGTCAGTAATGAATGAGAAGAAGTTTTTTCCACAAAATCTTTGAGTAGGTCGGAAAGATACTCAAAATAAAGGGTTTTTCAATAAAGGCGGGTAGATTTTGAAACGAAATTAAACAAGCTGCGTATGAGGTGTCAACAATTTTTTGATTTATTTTAAAGGCCCATATATACCATTAAGTATGGAAGATGACATCATTCAAATGCCCGCCTCGGTTTCTCACAGTGGCACGGATTCGAGCGGTCCAATTTTCAATGACTCTTCCGCATAGATCCGCCTGAATTTGAGCGATGGCCCAAAATCCACACCAAACCGTAACATTTTGAGGATGCATTACCACCTGGTGAACCTCGTGTGGGTTTATGTCGTCCCATATACGTCAATTTTGTTTGTTAACAAAGCCATTCATCCAAAAATGCGCCTCGTCGCTAAAGATGATTTTTCGCACGAAATTGGGATCCTCTTCCAAACGATTCGATGCCCAGGCAGCGAACAAACGACGTTGTCTATGGTCATGAACTTTGAGCCCCTAGGTCAGTTGAATCTTATACGGGTGTAACCCTAAGTCCCGTCGCAAAAACCGCCAAGTTGAAGTTTGCGAAAGGCCGAGTTCTTGTGCACGGCGAGGAATCGACTGCCTCGGGTTCTGCTGTACACTTTGACGGACCGCCGCGATGTTCTCGGCTGATCTTGCGTTTCTTGAACGTACAGGTGTGGGTTGATCGATTAACGAACCGGTTGTTTCAAATTTTGCCACCAAACGCTGAAGAGTCGACTGTGAAGGGCCACCACGTCTACCGTAAAATGGGCGCAATGCCACGCAACGTTTGCACTAACGAACACTCATTTTGATAATAAAGTTTTATCATTTGTACGCGCTCTTCAATCGTGTAACCTGCCATGGTGATTTGGCATAAGCAACTGAATAATAAGCAAAAGATTTGACAATTGTCACCAAAACAAAATGGCCGCCACGGGCCGCCAAAATCTACCCGCGCCAATTGAAAAACCCTTTAGATATCATGAATGAATATGTCTGCACAAGGTTGCCAGAATTGGTGATCCCTGAGCTACATTTTTTATCCCTATAAGATAGAGAAAAATGAATGGCATATTGCGGTAACCTTTTTTTAAGAAACTCATTTATGTAACCGCATTGCTCTTTCGTCTTTTGTTTTCAAGTAATTAGCCAAAA
This sequence comes from Propylea japonica, assembly GCA_013421045.1. Taxonomy (NCBI): domain Eukaryota; kingdom Metazoa; phylum Arthropoda; class Insecta; order Coleoptera; family Coccinellidae; genus Propylea; species Propylea japonica. The sequence continues at coordinate 59,145,481 of CM024244.1, forward strand.
TTGATTTTTGGGCAATTTCAATTTTGGTCATTATCGCTGTTTCTATTTGTGCTATGAACTTGAAATAAAAATATTATACAGACACTCTTTTGGTGAGAATCCAGTATCATAATCTAATTTTTGCTCATATGTTTCTTTCCTGATTTATTGCATGATGTTTTTTGTTATGGAAACAATAACTTATTTTCACTAACAAATAATCACCGTTTTTTCCTCGTTCCAAAAATATTTAAGTTGCCATATCGTCGGTCCCAAGGCAAAACCATGAATGTGCAAAATTGGCAATTTTCACCTATCTAATTCTTGACAATGCCAAAACCGCGAATCTCTCAGCATCATGCTTAGGGCGGGGTAGGTGTACTGCCTTTGACGTAACTTCAGTTAGTACTCAAGTGTCGCAAAGCGCGTATCGTGAATGTGACACTTTCGTGGTTTTGCCTTTGCATAAAAAGTTACAAGTAAGTGAACGTGATACATTCGCTGTTTTGCCATTGTAAGTGTATATTATACCTTTTGACATCAGTGTATAGATTTCAAGTAGGTAGTGAATAATGAGTTATAAAATGAAAAACGTGACATCTAGGACACAAAAAATAATGGATAATGTTAGATGTGAACATGAAAGAAATGAGGAATGTATGGGTCAAAATGGGACTGAGGTAATGATATAGTTGAATTTGCATTCCAAAAGAAAATGCATTTATTGATTTTTCTCAGGTGACCTCGGATGCAGGAAACATTTGTGACACTCTTCATAATTATGGAATTGACCCTTTTTCATCCGCCAATATAGCAGGTACTTTTTAATTATTCTCTTAGGAGTATTTTTTTGATCGAGATAACCATTTTAGATGAACCTCCAGTAGATGAAAAAAAAACATTATCTCTTTCCAAAGGACATAATGTTGATTTTGATAATAATTATGATAGCAGAGCATCATCGTCAGATAACTATGATCCTGAAAATGAATCTGACAGTACGAGCAGTTCGTCTAGTTGTTCCACATGCTCTACATCCTCAAGCTCTTCCAGCTCTTCCAAGGACACAAGTCAAAAAGCAAGTAAGTTTCAAAAAAATATTCATAAATTCATTGCTTTTTTTCTATTCCAGAAGAACTTCCACTGAAAAGGAAGAAGAAAATATAAAAACTTGGAAAAAAATATAAGGATACAGAAAAGACTCAGAGGAGAGTCATACTTAAGTGTTAGTGCTCTTAGATCTGTGGCAACGCTTGCGAGGAAAGGGTTTGTCCAGTATTTTCAGTGGAGGTAATGGTGAACGTACTGGTAAAATTTTGTTGAGCATAAGCCATTGAAATTTAGGGAGATGCCTAGTCCAAACCTTTTAGTTTACTTTAGTTTAAAAAGAGGTTACAGTTCAATGCGACCTCAAGGTTTATTGTGCCCCCTTACAGAGCTGTTCGGATCATACTCTCACAGCTCGTCTTTCAGTTCCAGAGATCTAATAAAATCCAATATCTGTGAAGGCTTCAACGAGCCTAGTTCCTCACTCCTTCAAGTTTCTCGCCTAAGGCATTCTCTCCTTAGGCTCGCAATACCAAAGCATTCCGTGACTAGGTGAATGGGGGTTTCTTCCTCCTCCCAACAGCATCTACACTCGTCGGTGTCCGATAATCCCATCCTCAACAGGTGCATTCTGAGGCGACAGTGTCCTGTAAGAAAGCCAGTGAGGAGGTGTAATTGTTTCTTACTAAGATCCAGATATCTTTGGATCTTGCTGTTTCAAAGTTCCGAAGGAGCTTAGTGATATGATCCTTCCCTCGGAGATTCCACCAGAGTTTTTCCCTCTCGGCTTTCCCCTTCTCCAGAAACTCCTTCTTATAGGTACACTTACCTATACCACGGAAGGGTCAATGCGGCCTCTTTGGCAAGTGTATTGGCCTCTTCGTTTCCTTTGATTCCTGAATGGCAGGAAACCCAGATTAAAAAGAACTTATTTTCTTGCCTACCCTATTGAGTTTATTCCGGTACTACCTGATCATCTTTGAGTCGATGACGTAGGAGCTCAGTGCGTTAATAGCAGCTTGACTATCTGAGTGATTTATATCTAGACATCTTTTAATAGCTAAGATTTCCGCTTGAAAAACGCTCATACAGAAGCCTAGCGACAGTGCACACTTGGTACTTGGCCCGTATATCCCAGCGCCAGCTCCTGTAGAGGTTGTGAAACCATCTGTATACCACTTAACGGTATTTTCTGGAGGTTATAGTCGGTTTATTCCCGTTCCCATTCCTAGCTTTTACTTAGCAGCGTCCTCAAGTTTTTCCATTGCTTACTTTCTTGAACATTATATTAGTGAGGACGTTCACAGATGATATGTAGTTGTTCAGAGAGGACCAGATCTAAGAGAGAGGTACCTATGACATATCATATATTTTTGTAACGAGAAAAACACTGTGATTATTTTCAGGCAAAAATTGATCTTTGCGTTACCCATTACGTTCCTGTAAAAAACCAGGAAGGAACCTCCTCAGCAAAATTTGGTTGAGCTACTGGATTCCTTTCAGAAAAGTTACGCTATAATGTTTTTGTTTCAAGCAACAGAAACGGAGATAGTGACCAAAGTTGAAAATGCACAAATGTCAATTTTGACAGGAAACCAAAAACCAATAGAGCAATGCGGTTGACGGCATAAATTTCTCGAAAAATGTTTAATTCATTTTTTCTATCTCATAGGTTCAAAAAGTTGTAGTTCAGTGATCACCAATTCTGCTACCCTGTACATGATGTACCAGTTTCATTAATGAAACATGTTACGAATAGACTGAAAACCTGAATAAAAATGGTGTTAAAAAAACATTAAGTTATAGTTATTTTCCTAATAAGTGCGGAAAGTGATATTTTCCCGCACGAAACTGCCGTTACCCAAACGACGCGAAGCGGAGTTTGGGTAAGCAGTTGAGTGCGGGAAAAACACTTTCCGCACGAGTTAGGAACAATATTTTTTCTACAAGCGCTTATACGAGATCGATTTCAACACACAAATGTGAATTGATCATTCTAAATACACATGAATGACAAAAGTCTCTGACAAGTCGTTCACATGCCGTTTCCATAGTAACGTCGTCGGTGGCATAGAGATATATCATTATTCAGTTTATTCTTTAGAAAAAGCGTGCGAGAAAAACCCTTGCTAATCCATTACCACACGCATTTGCGTGCGGTAATGGAATAGCAGGGGTTTTTCCCACACTGTTTGGCAATGTGACTCTTTACGAATTGAAATACGTGCGGGAAAGAGAATGAAAGTGCACGCCTGTAGAAAAAATATTTTGCGAGTCTTCATTTGGTGGATGAGTAAATTAACTTGATCAAAGAAGAAAATGAGGAAAGAAACGAAAAAGCGAAAACAGACAATGAAATTGAATTGAAATTCAACCTCACTTTTTGTAAATTTATGTCTGAAATCGTCGAATCTAGATATAATGAAAATTCTATCATTTTAGATAAGGTATTTTGTTTTGGCGCCAAAATGTTGGTTTACATAAGAAAATTTTATTTTTGTAAGCCTCATACATACAGGTACATAATGGAATAAACAGGTCAAATCTAAGAAAATCATTTTCTTATAGTTATGATATCTCGATTGATGTAAAGGTTGAGTTAAGATATGAAATGTTACGCTAGTTTTTGAAAAAAAAATCAACGTAGTACATATATCTCACTTTTGGCTCACTCTGTATAGAGAAGCACAAGTCTTAAGACTTGACGTTTTTCCTCTTTCAGATTACATAATTTTCTCCCAGAAGATGAAAATATCTGAGCTCTATGGAGATTTCATGATTTTGCTGAATTCGCCTTCACATAAGTTAAGATGACCGTTTCAGGATCTGATGGATTTATATTGTGTGACCGAATCCCGAACCCACCATTCGTTTTTCCTCATTTTACTCCCTGTAGGATTAGTGGTAACATATTCCACTTCAAGGTTGTCAGAAAGATTCAGCTATCTTTTGATTGTATAGAAAACTCTGTAAAGCTTTGTTGCTTTGACTGTCGAGATCATCTGCACGGTAACTCGACGAATATAATTTCGATTTATATATGAAGGGTTTTCTAGCTTGCGAGTCCACAACGGCGCACCGACCCTAGCCCATCGCACCGCGATGTCATCAAATGACGTATTTACTTCGTAACAAACTTCAAATATCGACATCGCGGTGCGATGGGCTAGGGTCGGTGCGCCGTTGTGGACTCGCACTTAACTGTTGTCACTTTTATAGTAGTCATCTTTTGATATTTGAGTACCCCATGGAGGGGTACAGCATTCATTTTAAATCGGATAAAACAGTAAAGCCAACAACGCTACTGTATGTGAAAAGGATAGCAGAGAGGAGGCAATATCATTTATACTGTCCTGGCAACACTGTATAATCGTGAAACTTTTACGGTGACTAATGGCGTAACGCTGACGTAATAAATCAACAGAAATTGAGTTAGAGTGAATTACTTACAAAATAATCAACATAACACGATATATGCCACTGTTACATCTGAATTACAAGTGTAGAAATTACCAGTGAAAACTCAGACTGGGGTTCAAAGTGACCCTTGGCTCACTCTGTATAAACGAGCACATAGACTTGACGTTTCCTTTCTCCTTTCAGGGGCCCGATTCTTGAACTTCGTAGAGATGACAACTCTCGTTCGACTAGTCCTATACGAGATGTCATCTCACTTCTCTCACGCATGCTAAATCGGTATTCCTGAACGATACTGTATATTTCACACTGTTGCCAAACGTACTCGGGCCAACTGAACTACAAAACTAACATTTATAGTTAAAATGTGCTCATAATATAATTTATGATTAGGTTCATTCATAGATTATCGCTTAACCTTTCTAATGGATCCTCCCTGTTATGAAATAAAAGTCGGGGTACAGCTTCGGCTTCTGCGTCTTCTACATTTTCTAATGTAAAATTTAATAAAAACACCTCGTCCAAGTCCATCTTGAATTATTTGAATTATATCCAATAAACAATAAACAACTTAGAACTTAGTTCGTTTTCGAATAATTTCAGTCACACTTGACAATAGACACAGAATAGTTGCTCCATTCTGTGATTCTCTCCTATGGAAATAGTCATCTCTCTTACCATTTAGTAGTAGAGAACTCGTTCTCGGTCGGGAGAGAATTCGAGAATACAGATTCTCTCGGTCACTGAGAGAGAAATGCAATTCTCGCATGAGAGATTTTTCAAGAACCGGGCCCCTGGGGCCCGATTCTTGAACTTCGTAGAGATGACAACTCTCGTTCGACTATTCCTATACGAGATGTCATCTCACTTCTCTCACGCATAATTCGAATAATTTCAGTCACACTTCACACTAGACACAGAATAGTTGCTCCATTCTGTGATTCTCTCCTATGGAAATAGTCATCTCTCTTACCATTTAGTAGTAGAGAACTCGTTCTCGGTCGGGAGAAAATTCGAGAATACAGATTCTCTCGGTCACTGAGAGAGAAATGCAATTCTCGCATGAGAGATTTTTCAAGAATCGGGCCCCTGAGCTCTATGGTTTCGGAGATTTCATGATTTGTGAGACGCTGGATTCGGCTTTCACATAAGTTAAGATGACAGTAAATGAACCGTTCCAGAGTCTGATGGATTTTATATTGTGTGACAGACTCCTGAACCGCCATTAGTTTGTCCCCATTCCCCCCCCTGGAGGTTTGGTGGTAACATATTCCACATTAGGGTTGAAGGCAAAGATTCAGATACCCTTTGCTTAAATAGAAAACTGTGTAAAGCTTTGTTGCTTTGATTGTCGAGATCATCTGCACGGTAACTCAACGATTATATTCACATATTTCGATTTATACCTGTTGTCACTTTTATAGTTGTCATCTTTTGAAATTTGCGTTTTGTGGAATACAACCTTCGACCATAAAGGGGTACAGTATGTCATTCGTAAATCGGATAAAACAGTAAGGCTAACAACGATACTGTTGCCCTTGACTCACTCTGTATAAAGAAGCATATAGACTTGACGTTTCCTTTTCCTCTTTCAGGTTACATAATTTTCTCCCAGAAAAGTCAACATAAGAGCTTTATGGTTTCGCAGATTTCTTGATTTATGAGACGATGGATTCGCCTTCCACATAAGTTGAGATGACAGTAAATGAACGGTTCCAGTTTGAAGGATTTTATATTGTGTGGTAGAATTCCCAACCCGCCATTCTTTTGTCTTCATTTTTCTCCCTGGAGGATTGGTGGTAACATATTCCACTTTAAGGTTGTCGAAAAGATTCAGCTATCTTTTGATTGTATAGAAAACTCTGAAAAGCTTTGTTGTTTTGACTGTCGAAATCCTCTGCTCGGTAACTCAACGAATATATTCACATATTTAGAATTATATATGAAGGTTTTTTAACCTTGAATAATGTCACTTCAATAATTGTCATCTTTTGACATTTGAATATTTGTGGAATACAACCTCACACCATAAAGGGATACAGTATGTGATTCGTGAATCGGATAAAACAGTAAAGCTAACAACGCTACTGTATGTGAAAAGGATAGCAGAAAGATGGCAATATCTTTTTATCCTGTTCTGGCAACACTGTATAATCGTGAAACCTTTACGGTCACTAGTGGCGTAGCGCAAACGTAATAAATCAACAGAAATTGTATGAGTATGAGTGAATTATTAACAGAATAATTAACATAACACAATCTATGCCACTGTTACATCTGAATTACAAGTGTAGAAATTACCACTGAAAACTCAGACTGGGTCCAATTTTCTCCGACCCTTGGCTCACTCTGTATAAAGGAGCTCATAGACTTGCCGTTTCCTTTTCCCATTTCAGGTTACATAATTTTCTCCCAGAGGATGTCGACATCTGAGCTCTATGGTTTCGGAGATTTCATGATTTGTGAGACGCTGGATTCGGCTTTCACATAAGTTAAGATGACAGTAAATGAACCGTTCCAGAGTCTGATGGATTTTATATTGTGTGACAGACTCCTGAACCGCCATTCGTTTGTCCTCATTTCACTCCCTGGAGGTTTTGTAGTAACATATTCCACTTTAGGGTTGTAGGGAAAGATTCAGCTATCCTTTGAGGGTTGCCGGGATATTGACGGCAATAAATTTTTTAGACTCCTCAGATCTGTCTATCGAAATATACCTAACGTATGTTAAGCGATTTTTGGCAATTCTCATGTTATGATTTCTTGACTGTTTTATTTATGTATTTTGCCAGCCAGGTTTGTAAAATTCATATTTTCTTATGCAAGGAGTATTTTGTAGGTAATGTTCATATTTCAATGTGACTGTTTGAATGTTTTTTCAATAAAGAAAATTATTCAGCTTCCTGAAATTACTGCAAATTACCCAAAAGGGGTTTGAAAGTTAGAACTTTAGTTTTCAGTATAATGTACTCAAACATTCATTTTCGATTCAGAAATACATAAAGGTGTAAATTTAGCTTTTAGCATTTTTGCTATAATCGGCTTTGAAAGGCTGATAGATTAAAAATCAGTGAAACCAGATAGAGGTTGATGTTCTTCTTTTTGAGCCCCCGTTTTATTTAGACGAGTGCTATAATGTTGTTATCAATTTTATGGTAGAATAAACTTAAAAATTCTATTTTAATTCTATTTCAATTGAATGCAATTCTAGATCGTGTAATCTTTACAATAATATTGGTCTATCCACTGATGGAAAATGTAAATATTCCCGGAAAAATATTGACGTAAGTCTTTCTGGCCATCCTGTATAAAAAAACTCTGTAAAGCTTTGTTGCCTTGACTGTCGAGATCATTTGAATATATATTCAAATATTTCGGTATTTGTACAGGGTGTTTCAGAATAAGGTTTCATAAATTCGGAATCTTAATTCTCAGATGATTTTATGGCGTAAAGTTCCTATGGACTATGGGTATCTGACGCATTTTTTTCACAAAATTTTTTCGGACAGAAGTATGTGCGGACGAAACTGGTGAAAATTAAAAATAATTTTGAATCAAAAAAATCCATAACCTCAGAGACCCATAGTTTATAGGAACTTTGCGTCATAAAATCATCTAAGGATGAATATCCCGAACTAACGACATCTTATTCGGAAACACCCTGTACATATCAATCTTTCCCTGAAGTTCTTTGAGCAAACTGACGTGCGGGATAATAAAATCTTCTTGAACTTATAGAATATTTTCTGTTCTTTCAAATATCTCAATCAAACTTCAAAATTTCAGTAAACAGGGGCCTATTGCACCAAAATATTTTGCAACTTTTCACTTTGCACTTTGCATTCGGACAAGTTTCAAAAGTGAAAATTGATTATATTGCACAGCATTTCTCCTAGTATTTAATTTCTTCGAAGTGATTCTCACTTTGTACTTGACTTGTCGCATTTCACTATTCGATTATGAATGCGTTTCGTGCAATTTAATTCATTTGAAAAGTGAAAAGTGCAAAGTGAAAAGTTGCAAAGTATTTGGTGCAATAGGCCCCTGGTTGTTAAATCTGAGCTTGGAAGAAGTCCCATATTTTTCAAATACGGACCTGGAATGTTAGGGAGATTTGAATTTAAATCGATCGACTTGTGGAAGGAAATCATTAGTTCCAGATATCAACCGATTATATCGCTTGACTCCAAAAAACATTAAGTATAGGAATTAAAAAATTTTGATGAATGCATAAACCACCTTGTATCTCGGTTATGAAATTGATTAGATCTGTCATACTTATTTTTTTAGACTCGCTAAGGGTTGCTTTAGCTCTGGTTACCGTATGTTCATTTACCTATGAAACACCCTGTATTTCATTACTTTAGTAGAATTATTCAACTTCAGTTCACTCTTCAAAAAATGTTTCAGTGATCATTTATCAGAAAACTGAGAGAACGTCACAACATCGCATTATGTTCTACCTCCAAAAGTATGGAATTTCATGACTATTATTCTTCACACTTCACACAATCTTCAACTAAAAATTTTTTCAGTGATGAGTTCGCAGAAATGATGAAAATGGTTGATTTATAACGTGACCATTGGTTCCTTCATTAAAAAAAAGTGGACCAACAATTCTGGAATCTATTCACCACCAAACGAATATCCTTCATTATTAGTCCGAAGTCGAAAAATGTTTCAAATTTATTATGATTTTAACCCAAGTAATTTTCTGAAAGCTCTTCTATATTCCAAATTAAAAATGGTATAAATAATAGGATTCAAAACTGAATTGATATAACCTAACCATGTGATAAAACTAACCATTTTCTTAGATGGCGGACAACAACTATCACAAAAAGGTACAATAACGTACATAAGAAAGAATGGCAACCAACAAAAAACGAAAACGCCCATAATTATACCCAGAGTTCTAGCAGCTCTCCTCTCTTTAGACAGAGAAATTTTCTGCTTCTCTTCTATGAACTGGTATACAACACCTGGCTTTTTCACATCCTGCTCCACAGATTTGGAGAAATTCTTAGATGTGCTCACTTGGGAACACTCCACAATAGTTGAATGTGTTGACTCTTTCAATGGTACAGAATCACAAACATGAGAATTCTTGCGGGAAGACGAAGAATCAGGGTTGTCTGTTAAAGAATCCTCATGGATTAAAATAGGTTTCAGACTTCCATCATTCGGTTTGAAATTGTCGTTCCTCTTTTTCTTCTTGGATTTCTTTGGTTTACTCGCCGTGTTTGAATCCACGTCAGGGTGTTCGTTGTGATTGGTCTCGCTGCTTACGGACTCCCTATCTGGGTTTGATTCCTTGTTATCTATAGTGGTAGTTTGGTTCTTCATCCTTGACACAGCGTTTAACTTTGAAGCCTTTGCTCTTTCTCTCAGCCTTCTCCTGGTTGCTATGAATATCTCTAGGTAGACTATGGACATGATGATGAGTGGAATAAAAAAAGAGCCTGATGAAGAGTAAACTACATAACCTCTTCTTTCTGTCAGCTTGCAGGTTTGTTGTATTTGAAACTCTTCAGCACTGGGCCAGTCGTTCCATCCAACGAGTGGAGGTGAGCTGATTATTAGTGATAATATCCAAACACCGGCAATCTGACTGAGAACTCTTTTGACTGTCCTTTTTTGAGCATAGTTTATTGGATCAGTAATGGCCCAGAATCTATCTAGAGCAATTGCACATAAGTTGAGAATAGAGGCAGTACAACAGAGAACATCTGACGTTAACCACATTTTGCAGATGTGGATTCCAAAAACCCATCTTCCAAGGATGGTATAAACCACGTTCAATGGCATAACAAGTATGGCTACAGTGAGATCTGCCACAGCTAGCGACACAATGAAGAAGTTCTGAACAATTCTCAAGGGTTTGTAAGTGAAAACGCTCAGTATGACCAAGATGTTGCCCACGATTGTTAGAAAGATGATGAAAGTTAGGGTGATGATGGTAAAGTAGGCCTCCCATTCTGGGACGTCTATAGTACCAAAAATACTGCTATAGTTGTGATTGACAGGCAGGTCACAGTCTGATAGGGTGAAGTTGTCCTCCATCTCTTTGGATACCACGCCAGAAAGAGATCTGAAAAAGAAAATAGTGTTAATGATGATGTAGGTATTGATTCTTTCGAAAAGTGGGGAAAGCCTCAATGGGATGTTTTTAATTCTGTAGTTTTTCCGCTGTAAAAATGGCGTGCATATGGAACCAACAAAACCACTTTCAATTCATTTAATTAAGTCAGAATCGAAAAACGAACGGATGGTCTTACCGAAAAGCGCATTTCAGATGTTCAAATTGGATTTATTCAGCAAAATTTCAAACTTGAACATTATTTGATATACACCAAAAAGGTACACTTGGAAGAAGTCGATAATGTATACCGTTTTCGATATATTCTTATTTGAAAATTATTAAATAATACCTACCCGAAGCTTGCACGAGGTATGTAGATAATGATAAATTTATCAATTAAACAAAAATTCACGAGAAAATTCAAAAAACAATTGAAGTAGATGTTTAGAATTTTCTCCGTTTTCACGAATACACAGGTCTTTTCTAAAGATTCCATTAATCTTATTAACGCTTGGGAGTCAGCTATGAGGTCATAAATAGTTATTTAATTAACTAGGTTATTAAAGACAGCGACTAATGGTCAAGATATTTTAAAGCGTGAGCGGAGTGAACGCGTTAATAGTTCGAAACCATTACTCGCTAGATTAATAACCGAGTTGATTACAAGATTTTTTCGAAGATCTCAACATAAATTGTGTGTAAATTCTTGATCGAAATACATTCTCATTTTGCACAAGACATACATTTGACATAATGTTCCACTTGAGTTTTGACATTTCTCATAGTGCTTCTGAATACTTTGTGTATGGTTGCCATGAGGATCGCACATTAAAAATGAAATTGAGCATTGAAATAGGTCAATGATGTTCAAATTCGTACACATTAAAATAACCTATTATTTCGAAGTTGGCAGAAAAGTAATAAGAATATTTCGAAAACGGTCCCTACAAATTATCGTCTTCTTTCAAGAGTACCTTTGTGATGTAAAATTAATTAATGTTTAAGTTCAATGAATCTAAATTAAAAAAAAATATAGATATCGATTGAAATATATTCTGGGAGGATTCTGCATTTCTTAAAAACTTTATAGATTATCACTTTTAGTATCTGAAACAGAAATAATTAAAAAATTTTGTAATTAAGGTGAAGTGTGCTCCTGCGAGAATCTTTGCACTTATTTGTCAGGAGCAAATTGGTCTTGAGAAAATTGTTGCCTAACAGTAAAACTGAAATAAATTAAAAGGATAATGTAACGTTTCGGTGTCTATATCAGACACCTTCTTCCGACAAATTCGTAAAATCTTCAGAACGTTTTGTGTTTTTTCATTTGCAATATGAATCAGTGCAAAGATTCTCGCAGGAGCACTTCACCTTAATTACAAAAATTTTTTATTATTTCTGTTTCAGAGACTGGGAGTGAGAACCTATAAAGTTTTTAAGAAATGCAGAATCCTCCCAGAATATATTTCAATCGATATCTATAATTTTTTTTAATTTAGATTCATTGAGCAAAATTTCAAGTGAACTTAAACATTAATTAATTTTACATCACAAAGGTACTCTTGAAAGAAGTCGATAATGTGTAGGGACCGTTTTCGAAATATTTTTATTACTTTTCTGCCAACTTCGAAATAATAGGTTATTTTAATGTGTACGAATTTGAACATCATTGACCTATTTCAATGCTCAATTTCATTTTTAATGTGCGATCCTCATGGCAACCATACACAAAGTATTCAGAAGCACTATGAGAAATGTCAAAACTCTAGTGGATAATGAAATAAGAAAATGTTATAATCGATGAATGGATCATAATGGTCGGTATATAGAACATATTATAATTTGACATGTTTTTTTTGTTATTAAAAAATGTTTATGGTTATAAAATATAATATTTGATGAATATTATGATTGAGAAATTGTTTGCTGCAATATCTCTTGATTTCAAGGAACACAATTACATCTATGTATCTAACTACTATACATAACACAATACAGAAAAAAATAAATGGAATAGAATTAACATAAAACACGCTGCAGGTTGCTGACAATAAGAAATAGAAAAAAATGTTATTCAAAAGACACATTCAGAATTAAATTATCTTTCGAATGACATAATGAAAAAGGTGTGTTTCAGGAGAAAAAATTTTTTTTCACAACTTCGCGACGTTTGGAGTTTTAATTCTTTTCTCCGACTTTAACGCATATCTCAAGTCAAAATTGAATTTTACCAAATACCGTCAACAAATCAGAAAAATAGTCATTCAATTTGAAGAAAAAATAGGTATTCCCTGTTCATTCTGCTATAAGTTGAACACATATAATACACAAGAGTCGCAATTGAATGGGTTTGAAAACCAGGCATTATCGAATACAGAAGCTATTAATTCGCGTCATAAAATGATGATTTATTAGATACAAGCTGATATTAATCCACGCCACATCTATATGAATATGTTTGATTTATAATTTCATTCATAAACCTCGGTGACAAAATGAGGTAACTCTATTTCAAAATGATTGATTTTATGTGTATTATGTATTCGAATTATCAGGGATTGTACTATTAAGTCGAAAGCTGGAGATTTATCACGCAGTGGTGATTCATACTAGGCTCAATTTGAGTTTTGGTTGTGTTTGATGGATGTCACAGTGAAATTATTTCGAATTTTCTTGAACAATTTGTTGAAGAATCAGTTTCTAGTCTCATTAAAGCAGTTTTTGCGGCTGTTATTGATTTGGTTCACGTTTGATAGCTGGCGGATATCGGAGGTAAAACAACCTCACATTTCCTCTGTAAATATAGCAAACCCACGATAGATATTGGTATTTTCCAAATTTTCGAGTTGATTCATTTCTGCTTTGGACTGGAGAATCGTGAAAATGAATCCATCAAAATACCTATAATGTTCAGTTTTGGGCATTCACCCCTATCAACTGCTGAAGATTTGTCTATCTAACGTGGCTTATTCCGGAAATAAAATGTATCCTGATATTAACATCCATTATTTAGTAGAAAAGAAAATTTGCTGGTAGAGTAAATGGAGTGATATTATTCTTCAATATAAAGAAAGGAAAAAAGTAATCAAGAGACGAGAAGACTGCAAAGAAGAATTAACAAAGTATGGTGAAATATGATGACATTTTTATCATTGTTCAAAGAAATGTTTTTCTTCAAGTGGAAAAAACATTGAAAATCTTTTACGGGACACCATTTCATATAATGCTGATTACGATAATATAATATTTCATTAGTTGATCAATTTTGCACCTGAGGAAGCACCTGAGAGTGCAGTCGTAACTGAGAAGACAAAGACATAAGCCAGTTTCAGAATTCATGTTTCATATGTACTCATATTTTTTTTTTGAGCTTATAAGAAGGCAATATAGAATAATATTGGATAGATTTCCAATTCACTCGTTGAAAGAGAATGAAAATTACTCGTGAATTGACTGAATTGTTGTTAGTTTTTATAATTATAATATGAATATAAATATAATTTGCAGTACATGTTCTATTTTTATATGAAGCGAGTAAGAAGTAACGCAGAATTGATATCTTCGCTATTCACTATTTTATAGAGCACTCGTTCACCGGTGGAGCAATGCAATTATAAGCTCAAAATTATATATGAGACTTGAGATTGATACCAAATATATAAATGCAGAATCTCAGCATAATCGTGATAATATTCTGGAAATTATTCCAAAAATGAAATATGTAAAAAATAAATAATTAAAAAAATTCAATTCTATAGTTCTAATGATGCGATCGTCTTGAAATCTTGCGTGAACATTCAGTATATCAGTCTTGATTCGCAAAATAAACTTCACTCGAATCGGATATCCTTTTACGGAAATATAGAGTTTCTTCTATTCCACATTCCGATTGAATTTTCTGTGGTTCTGAGCATCTTTCATTTGGCCACGAAATTTCAGTTCGATTGGTTTCGTTTTGTCTGAGAAATTGGGGAAAAAATTATCGATGGACATATTTTATGGAACACCCTAAACGATTTGGCTGGTTATGGTTAACAAATTTAACCAAGGCACTTGGGAACGAGCTCCCCTGAAAATTTTAAGTCTCTAGGACAATCCCTAAGGAATTTATCGTGCATTGAATTTGACCACGGATTCGTCATCATGGAACCGAACCCTAACGTTTGAGACCTTTTTCGGCCCAAAATTCGAAACTACAGAAATTTCGCCAAAACAATATAGCACTCGTTTAGTAGATGCTATAAAGGATTGTTTGATAAGTAAATGTTATTTTCGAGTATATAGAAGAAAAATTATTTCCCATGTTTCAGTTTAGCGAACCAGTAGATCAAGTGAACCAATAGATCGAATGAATCGGTAGATCAAACATACAAGTATATCGAAACAATCGGTCGTTCAAACGAATCGATAGGTCGAATGATCAGTTAGATTATTCTCAGAAAGAATCGAATACATTTTTTTCAACCTCTTATTCCTTCACTTTTCCATTCTAACATTCTTTATACGACTCGCATGCTGCTGTACTGGAAGCTCGAAAACTCAATAATAATCATCACCCACATACAAGCGCACAGCCAGAAGCGCTCAAGTGATATGAAAAAGGCCCCATATTATTTTTCCGGCTTGCCAACCAATCAATGGCGAATTATTTCAAGTATGCCGTTCGCGAAGCCTGCGGCGTCTGAATGCTCATTCGTTGGAATAGAATGAACAGTGATCATAACTGCTTGTAAGTTTTTATTTTTGCGAAAAAAGTATCGACTGTATCAAAATTTTGCGAAATACTTTTATCCACTCCTATAGAGTAATATGTCAATTATTAAACTAATTTCTATGTGTAATAGTAGCTTTAACACAACCGTAGACATGTCTATGAACCGAAAAGCGAGTGTTATAATAACACCCGCCCATAACACCCGCTAATAAAAATACCTAGGAAAAATGAGATTGCTCACAAAAAAAAATTAATTTAAAGTAGGATCGATTCGGAAATCTATTTCAGCCATCAAGATAACGTTCTAGCGATTCATTCTGGATTTATTTTTGGAAAACGTAAATTTTTGAAGTTGCGAAAGTACTTGATTTGATTAGTTAGAGACTCTGATTTGATTCTCGGCCACAGAGTACAGAGGTTTGACGGTTGAACGAAATGTTGTCAACGCTTTTGACAACTGTTCAAAATTTTTTAAATGCAGATTAATTCGAAATTTATTGAAGAAGTCGTGGATAAAGTATAGTATTCAATTCGCGGTAATTCTCAAAACACACTTGATGAATTACACCACTAGCCTGACGGCTCGTGGTGCAAAATTCATCTGCGTGTGTTTTTACCTGCATTACCGCTCATCGAATAATATACTATTTTACAATAGAATTGAATGGGAAACCATGACAATTTTTGAACGAAAATCATATGGGGTTGTAATTTTCAACTCCCAACAATGAAGTTAATATGAGATCAAAAAAAATTGTGTGGGTAACATCTACTTAGTGTTTCATACTAGGTATAGTTTTATGACTCAGTGTATTCGAGAAGCCGCAAAAGACGTTAAAAACTGTCAACTCGCCATCGCCTTCCAAAGGCTATATCGAAAATAACAGACATTGGTGCAAAACGATATAGCATTCGTTTAAAAGATTTTATAAGAAATTGTTTGAAAAGTAAATGATATTTCGAATTGTTTTTTATTTCAGTTTAGCGAATCAGTAGATCAAGTAAACCAGTAGATCGAATGTATCGGTAGATCAAACATACCGGTGTATCGAAACAATCGGTCGTTCAAACGAATCGATATGTCAAATGATCATTTAGATTGAGGAATTGAATAAATTTTTTTCAATCTCTTATTCCTTCACTTTTCCTGTGGAAATTCCATCCGCTTTGCATTATCTCACATTCTAACATTCTTTATACGACTCGCATGCTGCTGTACTGGAAGCTGGAAAACTCAATAATAATCATCACCCACATACAAGCGCACAGCCAGAAGCGCTCAAGTGATATGAAAAAGGCTCCATATTATTTTTCCGGCGTGCCAACCAATCAATGGCGAATTATTTCAAGTATGCCGTTCGCGAAGCCTGCGGCGTCTGAATGCTCATTCGTTGGAATATAATGAACAGTGGTCATAACTGCTTGTAAGTTTTTATTTTTTGCGAAAAAAGTATCGACTGTATCAATATTATGCAAAATACTTTTATCCACTCCTATAGAGTAATATGTCAATTATTAAACTAATTTATATGTGTAATAGTAGCTATAACACAACCGTAGACATGTCTATGAACCGAAAAGCGAGTGTAATAATAACACCCGCCCATAACACCCGCTAATAAAAATACCTAGGAAAAATGAAATTGCTCACAAAAAAATGAATTAAAAGTAGTATCGATCCTGAAATCTATTTCAGCCATCAAGATAACGTTCTAGCGGTTCATTCTAGATTTATTTTTGGAAAACATAAATTTTTGAAGTTGCGAAAGTACTTGATTTGATAAGTTAGAGACTCTGATTTGATTCTCGACCACAGAGTACAGAGGTTTGACGGTTGGACGAAATGTTGTCAACAATTACACGCAAAATTCATCTGCTTGTGTTTTGACCTGCATTACCGCTCATCGAATGATATACTATTTTACAACAGAATTGAATGGAAAACCATGACAATTTTTGAACGAAAATCATATGGGGTTGTAATTTTCAACTCCCAACAATGAAGTTATGAGATCAAAAAAAATTGTGTGGGTAACATCTACTTAGTGCTTCATACTAGGTATAGTTCTATGTGTATTCGCGAAGCCGCAAAAGAAGTTAAAAACTGTCAACTCGCCATCGCCTTCCAAAGGCTATATCGAAAATTACAGACATTGGTGCAAAACGATATAGCATTCGTTTAAAAGATGTTATGAGAAATTGTTTGAAAAGTAAATGATATTTCGAATTGTTTTTTTTATTTCAGTTTAGCGAATCAGTAGATCAAGTAAACCAGTAGATCGAATGTATCGGTAGATCAAACATACCGGTATATCGAAACAATCGGTCGTTCAAACGGATCGATATGTCAAATGATCATTTAGATTGAAGAATTGAATGAATTTTTTTCAACCTCTTATTCTATCACTTTTCCTGTGGAAATTCCATCCGCTTTGCATTATCTCACATTCTTTATACGACTCGCATGCTGCTGTACTGGAAGCTCGAAAACTCAATAATAATCATCACCCACATACAAGCGCACAGCCAGAAGCGCTCAAGTGATATGAAAAAGGCCCCATATTATTTTTCCGGCTTGGCAACCAATCAATGGCGAATTATTTCAAGTATGCCGTTCGCGAAGCCTGAGGCGTCTGAATGCTCATTCGTTGGAATAGAATGAACAGTAATCATAACTGCTTGTAAGTTTTTATTTTTTCCGAAGTATCGACTGTATCAAAATTTTGCAAAATACTTTTATCCACTGCTATAGAGTAATATGTCAATTATTAAACTAATTTCTATGTGCAAAAGTAGCTATAATACAACCGTAGACATGTCTATGAACCGAAAAGCGAGTGTAATAATAACACCCGCCCATAACACCCGCTAATAAAAATACCTAGGAAAAAAGAAATTGCTCACAAAAAAATGAATTAAAAGTAGTATCGATCCTGAAATCTATTTCAGCCATCAAGATAACGTTCTAGCGGTTCATTCTAGATTTATTTTTGGAAAACATAAATTTTTGAAGTTGCGAAAGTACTTGATTTGATAAGTTAGAGACTGATTTGATTCTCGACCACAGAGTACAGAGGTTGGACGGTTGGACAAAATGTTGTCAACGCTTTTGACAACTGTTCAAAATTTTTCAAATTAATTCGAATTTTACTGAAGAAGTCATGGATGAAGTATAGTATTCAATTCGCGGTAATGCTCAAAACACACTTGATGAATTACACCAAACTTCACCTGCTTGTGTTTTGACCTGCATTACCGCTCATCAAATAATATACTATTATACAACAGAATTGAATGGAAAAACCATGACAATTTTTGAACGAAAATCATATGGGGTTGTTATTTTCAACTTCCAACAATGAGTTATGAGATCAAAAAAATTGTGTGGATAACATCTGCTTGGTGTTTCATACTAGGTATAGTTCTATGACTCAGTGTATTCGAGAAGCCGCAAAAGAAGTTAAAAACTGTCAACTCGCCATCGTCTTCCAAAGGCTATATCGAATATAACAGACATTGATGCAAAACGATATAGCATTCGTTTAAAAGATGTTATGAGACATTGTTTGAAAAATTTAAAGATATTTCGAATTTTTTTTATTTCAGTTTAGCGAATCCGTAGATCAAGTGAACCAGTAGATCGAATGTATCGGTAGATCAAACATACCGGTATATCGAAACAATCGGTCGTTCAAACGAATCGATAGGTTGAATGATCAGTTAGATTATTCTCAGAAAGAATCGAATACATTTTTTTCAACCTCTTATTCCTTCACTTTTCCTGTGGAATTTCCATCCGCTTTCCATTATCCCGCATTCTTACATTCTTTTGCGCATACGACTCGCATGCTGCTGTACCGGAATCTCCAAAACTCAATAATAATCATCACCCACATACAAGCGCACAGCCAGAAGCGCTCAAGTGATATGAAAAAAGCCCCATATTATTTTTCCGGCGTGCCAACCAATCATTGGCGAATTATTTCAAGTATGCCGTTCCCGAAGCCTGAGGCTTATACGTTGAAATATAAGGAACAGTGATCATAACTGCCTGTAAGTAACTCTTTTTCCCGAGAAACGTATTGTAGTCCGGTCTATTTAGACATTCGAAGTTACATAAAGTCCCAACAAGCTGAATTTCTGTGAAGTTGTTCAAAACATAATTATACACAATGTCTAAAAGTTCCTTATCATTCCCCTGTGAGGAAAAAATTTTATTCGAGGTCAAATGTCAAAAAAATGAGTGTTTCGCGATTTTCAGCAAAACGGTAAGTTTTATCATGAAAGTACATCAGATAAAAACTGTAGATCATAAAATTATCTATGAAAAATGTATCAATACTTTTTTTCTTACGAGCCACCGTTTCTGAGATATAACGATTCAAAAAGTTATAAAAGTCGTTATCATCATAATACTATATGCACACGTTTTCACGCCACCTATGAGGTAGTGTACTTAGCGAGTAGTTATAACTTTTTGAATCGTTATATCTCAGAAACGGTGGCTCGTAAGTAAAAAAGTATTCATACATTTTTTATAGATAATTTTATGATCTACAATTTCTTTCTGAGGTACTTTTATGATAAAACTTACCGTTTTGCTGAAAATCGCGAAAAACTCATTTTTTTGACATTTGACCTCGAATAAATTTTTACTCACAGGGGAATGATGAGGAACTTTAAGACATTGTTTATAATTATGTTTTAAACAACTCAGTAGATCAAGTGAACCAGTAGATCGAATGAATCGGTAGATCAAACATACAAGTATATCGAAACAATCGGTCGTTCAAACGAATCGACAGGTCGAATGATCAGTTAGATCATTCTCTGAAAGAATTGAATAAATTGTTTTTAACCTCTTATTCCTTCATTTTTCCTGTGGAATTTCCATCCGCTTTCCATTATCTCACATTCTAACATTCTTTATACGACTCGCATGCTGCTGTACTGGAAGCTCCAAAACTCAATAATAATCATCACCCACATACAAGCGCACAGCCAGAAGCGCTCAAGTGATATGAAAAAGGCCCCATATTATTTTTCCGGCGTGGCAACCAATCAATGGCGAATTATTTCAAGTATGCCGTTTGCGAAGCCTGAGGCTTATACGTTGGAATAGAATGAACAGTGATCATAATAGACCAGGGTCGATAATTTTTAAAACAAATAAAAATCGCAGTAGGATGAAACCCATTAGAAAAGGAGGGGAATATGATCAAAATAAAAAGAAAAATAAATTACGGTCGATCTGAGTTCGGGAAGTGGGAGGGGTGAGTTTTTAAGGGTGTAAAATGGTTTCCCTTGATTTTCGGCAAAACTACAAGTCCTATGGAAAAAAATTATATGGCAAAGTTGTAGGTAATGAAAAGATCTACAACTTTTGTATCGACAATTTTTTCACATAACCTCAAAATTTAGGTGAAAAATTCAAAAAACCAAGTTTTTGGTTTTTTATTTATATCTTTTTCAAAAAAAATTTTTTTTTTACGAAATTTTGTGAAAACTTACCTTATTATGTCCCAAATACACTGTAATTTAATTGATCTAAAATATTTTTGTTTTCGTCTTATTTTTACTTAATATCAAAAAAGCACCCCAATTTTCAATCGAAAATTCTGACGTCAAAATATCAGCTTTTTTCGAAAAGTTTAAAGGCTTTTTCTTCATTGAAATATCTACTTTCTGATGGTGTGAAAAAAATATACATTACTATAAGGAGTGTTCTCAGAATCAACGATTTATGAAAGCCACCATTAGAGTATTTCAGTCCCCACTTCTCTATGAAATAACTTACAATGGGTTAAAAACTAACCAAAAGTCACTCAGGTATATGAATTATCTCAAAACAGCAATAAATAGTCATCTAAAAATATTATTTAAACAAGATTCTACACCTTTTTCACAATATTGTAGATGTCTTATTAAATATTAACTTTATTAACTTATTTTTTTGTTAATTATAGAAGTATATTTCAAAAAATCTTACGTTTTTTGAGTAATTAAAGAGTAAATTTTAATAAAAAATTCGAATTTGGGTTTTTTCAATTTTTTGCATTTTCTGAGAACATTTCTAGTAATGTATATTTTTTTTACACCATTAGAAAGTAGATATTTCAATGAAGAAATCATTATGTACAATTTTGAGGTATTTATTGAAATTTACTCTTTAATTACTCAAAAAACGTAAGATTTTCTGTTTCATTCAAAAACGAAAAAATTACAAATTGAAATATACTTCTATAATTAACAAAAAAATAAGTTAATAAAGTTAATATTTAATAAGACATCTACAATATTTTGAAAAAGCTGTAGAATCTTGTTTGAATAATATTTTTAGATGACTATTTATTGCTGTTTTGAGATAATTCATATACCTGAGTGACTTTTGGTTAGTTTTTAACCCATTGTAAGTTATTTCATAGAGAAGTGGGGACTGAAATACTCTAATGGTGGCTTTCATAAATCGTTGATTCTGAGAACACTCCTTATAGTAATGTATATTTTTTTCACACCATCAGAAAGTAGATATTTCAATGAAGAAAAAGCCTTTAAACTTTTCGAAAAAAGCTGATATTTTGACGTCAGAATTTTCGATTGAAAATTGGGGTGCTTTTTTGATATTAAGTAAAAATAAGACGAAAACATAAATATTTTAGATCAATTAAATTACAGTGTATTTGGGACATAATAAGGTAAGTTTTCACAAAATTTCGTAAAAAAAAATTTTTTCTGAAAAAGATATAAATAAAAAACCAAAAACTTGGTTTTTTGAATTTTTCACCTAAATTTTGAGGTTATGTGAAAAAATTGTCGATACAAAAGTTGTAGATCTTTTCATTACCTACAACTTTGCCATTTAATTTTTTTCCATAGGACTTGTAGTTTTGCCGAAAATCAAGGGAAACCATTTTACACCCTTAAAAACTCACCCCTCCCACTTCCCGAACTCAGATCGACCGTAATTTATTTTTCCTTTCATTTTGATCATATTCCCCTCCTTTTCTAATGGTTTTCATCCTACTGCGATTTTTTTTCATTTTTTACCATTTTTGAAGGTTTCGGCCCTGGTCTATAACTGCTTGTAAGTTTTTATTTTTTGCGAAAAAAGTATCGACTGTATCAAAATTTTGCAAAATACTTTTATCCACTCCTGTAGAGTAATATGTCAATTATTAAACTAATTTATATGTGTAATAGTAGCTATAACACAACCGTAGACATGTCTATGAACCGTAAAGCGAGTGTTATACTAACACCCGTCCATAACACCAGCTAATAAAAATACCTAGGAAAAATTAAATAGCTTCCAAAAATAAATTAATAAAAAGTAGGATCGATCCGGAAATCTATTTCAGCCATCAAGATAACGTTCTAGCGATTCATTCTGGATTTATTTTTGGAAAACGTAAATTTTTGAAGTTGCGAAAGTACTTGATTTGATTAGTTAGAGACTCTGATTTGATTCTCGGCCACAGAGTACAGAGGTTTGACGGTTGAACGAAATGTTGTCAACGCTTTTGACAACTGTTCAAAATTTTTTAAATGCAGATTAATTCGAAATTTATTGAAGAAGTCGTGGATAAAGTATAGTATTCAATTCGCGGTAATTCTCAAAACACACTTGATGAATTACACCACTAGCCTGACGGCTCGTGGTGCAAAATTCATCTGCGTGTGTTTTTACCTGCATTACCGCTCATCGAATAATATACTATTTTACAATAGAATTGAATGGGAAACCATGACAATTTTTGAACGAAAATCATATGGGGTTGTAATTTTCAACTCCCAACAATGAAGTTAATATGAGATCAAAAAAAATTGTGTGGGTAACATCTACTTAGTGTTTCATACTAGGTATAGTTTTATGACTCAGTGTATTCGAGAAGCCGCAAAAGACGTTAAAAACTGTCAACTCGCCATCGCCTTCCAAAGGCTATATCGAAAATAACAGACATTGGTGCAAAACGATATAGCATTCGTTTAAAAGATGTTATCAGAAATTGTTTTAAAAGTGAATGATATTTCGAATTTTTTTTTTTTATTTCAGTTTAGCGAATCAGTAGATCAAGTAAACCAGTAGATCGAATGTATCGGTAGATCAAACATAACGGTATATCGAAACAATCGGTCGTTCAAACGAATCGATATGTCAAATGATCATTAAGATTGAGGAATTGAATAAATTTTTTTCAACCTCTTATTCCTTCACTTTTCCTGTGGAAATTCCATCCGCTTTGCATTATCTCACATTCTAACATTCTTTATACGACTCGCATGCTGCTGTACTGGAAGCTCCAAAACTCAATAGTAATCATCACCCACATACAAGCGCACAGCCAGAAGCGCTCAAGTGATATGAAAAAGGCCCCATATTATTTTTCCGGCGTGGCAACCAACCAATGGCGAATTATTTCAAGTATGCCGTTCGCGAAGCCTGCGGCGTCTGAATGCTCATTCGTTGGAATAGAATGAACAGTGATCATAACTGCTTGTAAGTTTTTATTTTTTGCGAAAAAAGTATCGACTGTATCAAAATTTTGCAAAAGACTTTTATCCACTCCTATAGAGTAATATGTCAATTATTAAACTAATTTATATGTGTAATAGTAGCTATAACACAACCGTAGACATGTCTATGAACCGAAAAGCGAGTGTTATAATAACACCCGCCCATAACACCCGCTAATAAAAATACCTAGGAAAAATGAAATTGCTCACGAAAAAAAAAATAAATTAAAAGTAGTATCGATCCGGAAATCTATTTCAGCCATCAAGATAACGTTCTAGCGATTCATTCCAGATTTATTTTTGGAAAACTTAAATTTTTGAAGTTGCGAAAGTACTTGATTTGATTAGTTAGAGACTCTGATTTGATTCTCGACCACAGAGTACAGAGGTTTGACGGTTGGACGAAATGTTGTCAATGCTTTTGACAACTGTTCAAAAATTTTTAAATGCAGATTAATTCGAATTTTACTGAAGAAGTCGTGGATAAAGTATAGTATTCAATTCGCGGTAATGCTCAAAACACACTTGATGACTTACACCACTCGCCTGACGGCTCGTGTTTTGACCTGCATTATCGCTCATCGAATAATATACTATTTTACAACAGAATTGAATGGAAAACCATGACAATTTTTGAACGAAAATCATTTGGGGTTGCAATTTTCAACTCCCAACAATGAAGTTATGAGATCAAAAAAAATTGTGTGGGTAACATCTACTTAGTGCTTCATACTAGGTACAGTTCTATGACTCAGTGTATTCGAGAAGCCGCAAAAGAAGTTAAAAACTGTCAACTCGCCATCGCCTTCTAAAGGCTATATCGAAAATAACAGACATTGGTGCAAAACGATATAGCATTCGTTTAAAAGATGTTATGAGAAATTGTTTGAAAAGTAAATGATATTTCGAATTGTATTTTTTATTTCAGTTTAGCGAATCAGTAGATCAACCAAACCAGTAGATCGAATGTATCGGTAGATCAAACATACCGGTATATCGAAACAATTGGTTTCGTGCACGTTTGACAACTGACAGCACATCGGAGGTAAAACAACCTCACTTTTCCTATGTAAATCATAGCAAAACAACGAGAGATTTTGGTTTTTCTCAAGTGTTTCAGTTGATTTATTGCTTCTTTGGACTGAAAAATCGTGAAAATGGACCTATTAAATTGTTTAAGAAGTTCAGATCATATTCATCGAAGACGATATGTAGAAAAATATCAGTTTTGGGCATTCACCCTTATCTACTGCAGAAGATTTATCTATCTAATGTGTCTTATTCCGATGATAAAATGTATCCTGATATTATTATCCATTAAATCAAGAAGACAAAGAGATTAGCCAGTTTGAGGATTCATATTTGGACTTAAAGGAGGAAATATAGAACATTATTGGATGTATTTCCAATTCACCCGTTAGAGAAAGGAGATGAAGAGTACTTGTTAATGGACAAAATTGTTGTGATAACTTGAGTTTTTATAAATATATGCCCTGAAATCATATCACTGGATTAAAAATTATCTGGATGTTCTTCAATTTGCAGTATATCTTTTGTTTTTTATATGAGACAAGTAAAAGGTAACTGCTATCTCCGCTTTTCAATATTTTATAGAATATAGCATAAACATACTTACTACTAACTCTGTATTTAAAAATTTTTACAATTACTTATTAGATAATTAAGTTTTTATTCATACAAGAGACTATAATTTGTTGGTTTGTATTGAACGATGAATG
Organism: Propylea japonica; assembly: GCA_013421045.1. Classification (NCBI taxonomy): domain Eukaryota; kingdom Metazoa; phylum Arthropoda; class Insecta; order Coleoptera; family Coccinellidae; genus Propylea; species Propylea japonica. The sequence goes on from CM024244.1 coordinate 59,170,973, forward strand.
TTTCACTCTCGACAAAATATTTATTTATTTTTTTAATTTGTATTTAATAGAAATCGTTTTCTACGTTGTGAATAATTGAAATTTAGTTGTTAATTTTGATAAAGTCCTTCATTTTGTAAATAAAATCATCATGGAATTCATGGGCTTTCATTTCAATAAACAAATATGATAATTTTTCTTCTTTCCATTTATTGGAGAATAAATATTATAAAAATCATATGATTCACTGCAGCAGCATTCTATGTTTCCACTGCATAACTGATAATATCAGGATTTATTTTATTTCTGAAAAGAGCCAAGTTAGATGGATAAATATCTTCCTTCTGCAGTTGACAAGAGTGAACACCCAAAACTGATATTTTTCCACATATCGTCCTCGACGAATATGATCTGAACTTATTAAACAATTTAATAGGTCCATTTTCACGATTTTTCAGTCCAAAGAAGCAATAAATCAACTGAAACACTTGAGAAAAACCAAAATCTCTCGTTGTTTTGCCATGATTTACATAGGAATAGTGGGGTTGTTATACCTCCGATGTGCTGTCAGTTGTCAAACGTGCACGAAACCAATTGGTCGTTCACACGAATCGATATGTCAAATGATCATTTAGATTGAAGAATTGAATACATTTTTTTCAACCTCTCATTCCTTCACTTTTCCTGTGGAAATTCCATCCGCTTTGCATTATCTCACATTCTAACATTCTTTATACGACTCGCATGCTGCTGTACTGGAAGCTCCAAAACTCAATAATAATCATCACCCACATACAAGCGCACAGCCAGAAGCGCTCAAGTGATATGAAAAAGGCCCCATATTATTTTTCCGGCGTGGCAACCAATCAATGGCGAATTATTTCAAGTATGCCGTTTGCGAAGCCTGAGGCTTATACGTTGGAATATAATGAACAGTGATCATAACTGCTTGTAAGTATCTCTTTTTTCCGAGAAACGTATTGATTGTATCGAAATTTTGCAAAATACTTTTTTCTCTAGAATTGAATGGAAAACCATAAGAGAATTTCATTTCTTGAAAATCTATTTCACGAGAACAATTTTTGAACGAAAATCATAGGGGGTTGTTATTTTCAACCCCTAATATTAAAGTTATGAGATCAAAAAAATTTGTGTCGGTAACATCTACTTAGTGCTTAATATTAGGTATAGTTCTATGACTCAGTGTTTTAAGAAGCCGTAAATAAATCAAGTATGCCGTTCGCGAAGCCTGTGGCGTCTGAATGCTCATTCGTTGGAATAGAATGAACAGTGATCATAACTGCTTGTAAGTTTTTATTTTTGCGAAAAAAGTATCGACTGTATCAAAATTTTGCAAAATACTTTTATCCACTCCTATAGAGTAATATGTCAATTATTGAACTATAATTTCTATGTGTAATAGTAGCTATAACACAACCGTAGACATGTCTATGAACCGAAAAGCGAGTATTATAATAACACCCGCCCATAACACCCGCTAATAAAAATACCTAGGAAAAATGAAATTGCTCACGAAAAGAAAAAGATTTATTTTTGGAAAACGTAAATTTTTGAAGTTGCGAAAGTACTTGATTTGATTAGTTACAGACTCTGATTTGATTCTCGACCACAGAGTACAGAGATTTGACGGTTGGACGAAATGTTGTCAACGCTTTTGACTACTGTTTAAAGTTTTTTAAATGCAGATTATTTCGAATTTTACTGAAGAAGTCGTGGATAAAGTATAGTATTCAATTCGCGGTAATGCTCAAAACACACTTGATGAATTACACCACTCGCCTGACGGCTCGTGGTGCAAAATTCTTCTGCGTGTGTTTTGACCTGCATTACCGCTCATCGAATTATATACTATTTTACAACAAAATTGAATGAAAAACCATGACAATTTTTGAACGAAAATCATATGGGGTTGTAATTTTCAACTCCCAACAATGAAGTTATGAGATCAAAAAAAAATTGTGTGGGTAACATCTACTTAGTGCTTCATACTAGGTATAGTTCTATGACTCAGTGTATTCGAGAAGCCGTAAAAGAAGTTAAAAACTGCCAACTCGCCATCGCCTTCCAAAGGCTATATCGAAAATATTGGTGCAAAACGATATAGCAGTCGTTTGAAAGATGTTATGAGAAATTGTTTGAAAAGTAAATGATATTTCGGATTGTTTTTTTTATTTCAGTTTAGCGAATCAGTAGATCAAGGAAACCAGTAGATCGAATGTATCGGTAGATCAAACATACCGGTATATCGAAACAATTGGTCGTTCAAACGAATCGATATGTCAAATGATCATTTTGATTGAAGAATTGAATAAATTTTTTGGAACCTTTCATTCCTTCACTTTTTCTGTGGAAATTCCATCCGCTTTCCATTATCCCACATTCTAACATTCTTTTGCGCATACGACTCGCATGCTGCTGTACCGGAAGCTCCAAAACTCAATAATAATCATCACCAACATACAAGCGCACAGCCTGGAGCGCTCAAGTGATATGAAAAAGGCCCCATATTATTTTTCCGGCGTGGGAACCAATCAATGGCGAATTATTTCAAGTATGCCGTTCGCGAAGCCTGAGGCGTCTGAATGCTTTGCGTTCTGCATCTAACAAGATTTCTTCCGAAATTTCCTTCTTCAAGACAGAAAACTGTCGTGCGATATTGCGAAGTCGGTCACGGAGACTCCCATCTTTTGTGATGTACAATCTCTAATTGGTTTTTCCGAATCGTGAGGCTCGGTGCTTCGAACGCCCGACCATAGAATAGGATGCTTCAACGTGGCAGGTGACTTTCTAATGGCCTTCGATTTATTTGCCGTGGAACTGCTTTTTCTCCACTTTCTTGAATAAATTAAACGATTGAGAAACAGGGGAAGAAGTGAATAAACGTATTTCACTCCGGAATTCATTAAATCTGGTCTAGCCGAGAAGTCTTCAATTATTTCGTGAAAAATTTCAGAATATAAAATCGGGAGAAAGCTCAAGTTGAATCAAGAAGTACCATAGTGCTTAGAAACACCTGAAATCACTACTTTTTTATGCAATAATTTTTATATTCTCATGTGAACATTAGCTTTGAACTAACTACAAGAAGTGATGTTTAACAGAATCTAACCTAAATTTCTGTGTTTGACAACATTGGTAACAACAAAGGAAATAAAATTATTGAAATCCTCACAGGCTCACGTGACATTTAACAATTTTTGGGATATACTCATTGAGTGTTAATTTTTTTGATGATGGTTATTTAATCAACTGGGCTATTAAAGACAGCAACTAATGGTCAAGATTTTAACGCGTGAGCGGAGCGAGTTGATTACAATATTTTTCCGACTACCTCAAAATGAATTGTGTAAAAATTCTTGATTGAAATACATTCTGATTTAGCACGAGACATATATTTGACAGAATAAAATTTCTATATTTCTATGTTTAAGTAAAGTTTAGACTTTTCTCGTAGTGTTTCTGAATACTTTTTGAACGGTTTCTATGAGAATTGCACATCAAAATAGCATGAATTCAACATTAAAATGGGTCATTAAGGTTCAAATTCGTATGTATTTCGTGGTTTTGCTATATTTGCATTGAAAAAGCGGTGTTGTTATACCTCTGATGTGCAACGAAACCAATTGGTTTCATCACGCACATCGGAGGTATAAAAACCCCACTTTTCCATGCAAATATAGAAAAACCACTAAAAATTTCGATGTTTTTTGAGTGTGTCAGTTGATTAATTTTTTTCGGGCTGAAAAATCGTGGAAATGGACCTATCAAATTATTATTTAAGTTCAGATCATATTCATCGAGGATGGTATGTAGAAAAATATCAGTTTTGGGTATTCACGCTTGTCAACTGCAGAAGAAAGACATTTATCCATCTAACTTGGCTCATTTCAAAGATAAAAAGTATCCTGATATGATCAGTTATTCAGTGGAAACAAAACAACAACAAAACAAAGTGCTGCTGCAGTGAATCCAATGATATTTATAATATTTATTCTCCAATATATAAAAAGAAGACAAATAATCATATTTGTTTATTGAAATGGAAGTCCTTGAATTTTATGATGATTCAATAAAAAAATTAAAGACTTTATAAAAATTAAAAACAAAATTTCAATTATTCACAAATGAAAAGCAATTTCTCATAAATACACATTAAAAAAATATTTAATATTTTGTTAAAGTAAAGCATTTATCATTCAATACAAACCAACAAATTTTAGTCCCTAGTATAAACCAAAACTAAATTATCTAATGAGAAATCATGGTTAATTATATTTTCTGTAAAATAGTGAATAGCAGTTACCTTTTAATTATCTCATAAAAACACAGAAGTTAAAATGCAAATTGAAAGAAAGTCCAGATAAGTTTCATTCCAGTGATATTATAAAAACTTAAGTTATCACAACAATTTTTTCAATTGACGAGTAATCTTCATCTATTTTCTTTAACGAGTGAACTTGAAATATATCCAATAGTGTTTTATATTTCCTCATTTAAGTCCAAATATGAATCCCGAAACGGGATAATCTCTTCGTCTTCTCAGTTTCGACTGCACTTCATGTCTGGAATGTTTCCTCTGGTGCAAATTGGTGATCAACTATTGAAATATTATTTTTTCATAACCACCATACTATAAAATGGTCACCTGTGATTTGTGAAAGATTTTCAATGTTTACTTCACCTGAATGAAAATATCTGCAACATACTTTACCATACTTTGTTAATCCTTCTTTCCAACCTCCTCGTCTATTGATAATTTTTTCCCTTCGAAATATTGAACAATAAATATGATAAATATTAATCGATTCGCTGTACAAGCAATCTTTGTTACTACTGAATAATGGATAATAATATCAGGATACATTTTACCATCGGAATAAGCCACATTGGTTTCGTGCACGTTTGACAACTGACAGCACATCGGAGGTATAACAACCCCACTTTTCCTATTTAAATCATAGCAAAACAACGGGAGATTTTGGTTTTTCTCGAGTGTTTCAGTTGATTTATTGCTTCTTTGGACTGAAAAATCGTGAAAATGGACCTATTAAATTGTTTAATAAATTTAGATCATATTCATCGAGGACGATATGTAGAAAAATATCAGTTTTGGGCGTTCACCCTTATCTACTGCAGAAGATTTATATATCTAATGTGTCTTATTCCGATGATAAGATGTATCCTGATATTATTATCCATTAAATCAAGAAGACAAAGAGATTAGCTAGTTTCAGGATTCATATTTGGACAAGGAGGAACACTGTTGGATGTATTTCCAATTCACCCGTTAGAAAAAGAAGATGAGTACTTGTTAATGGACAAAATTGTTGTGATAACTTGAGTTTTTATAAATATATTTCCTAAAATCATATCACTGGATTAAAACTCATCTGGATGTTCTTTAATTTGCAGTATATCTTTTGTTTTTCATATATGAGACAAGTAAAAGGTAACTGCTATCTCCGCTTTTGACTATTTTCTAGAATATAGCATAAACATACTTACTTCTAAATCTGTATTTAAAAATTTTTACAATTACTTATTAGATAATTAAGTTTTTATTTATACAAGAGACTATAATTTGTTGGTTTGTATTGAATGATGAATTCTTCACTTTCGCCAAAATATTTATTTATTTTTTTAGTTTGTATTTAATAGATATCGTTTTCAACGTTCTGAATAATTGAAATTTAGTTATTAATATTGATAAAGTCCTTCATTTTTTCAATAAAACCATCATGGAATTCATGGGCTTTCATTTCAATAAACAAATATGATAATTTTCTTCTTCCCATTTATTGAAGAATAATAAATATTATAAATATCATATGATTCACTGCAGCAGCATTCTATGTTTCCACTGATTAACTGATAATATCAGGATACATTTTATTTCTGAAAAGAGCCAAGTTAGATGGATAAATATCTTCCTTCTACAGTTGACAAGGTGAATACCCAAAACTGATATTGTTCTACATATCGTCCTCGATGAATATGATATGATATGATGACAATTTGATAGGTCCATTTTCACGATTTTTCATTCCAAAGAAGAAATAAATCAACTGAAACACTTGAGAAAAACCAAAATCTCTCGTTGTTTTGCTATGATTTACGTAGGAAAAGTGGGGTTGTTATACCTCCGATGTGCTGTCAGTTGTCAAACGTGCACGAAACCAATTATATATTATAGGTGAGACTTCCGCAGTAGATAAGGGGAATGCCCAAAACCAGTTAAGTTGAACTACTGATTAGAAAAACTATTTCCCTCGTCATATGTTGTTTTTTTCAAAGGCAACAACCTTTACATGATTTTTTGTCCACTTCAAGAGATTCGATCACGAATTTTTCCACTCCCGACTGGACTTTTTCCAAGCTCGAATGAACAGAGTGCAGCGCAACAAGTATACGACCGCAAGAAGTCCTTGAATGAAACAATATTTCCCGACTACCCTCATGTCAGAGTTTTTTGTTCCTTTCAGAATGTCGGAAGTTCTACCCCAAATTGCCGTTTAAACGCAATTCCCGGACGTGGGAAACTCGGGGACCTAAATTTGGATGCTAGCACGAAAACAACGGAATGAATGCACGCTCTATTTCCATTTCTCCAGTCTTTGAGTGCCGTGAAAAGATACGGGCTCAGAGAGAGATATCCCTTTGTCTTTTAACTCCTATCCCAAAATATGTCTAGGAACATTCTGGTTGTCTGGATGTGCACAAGAGGCAGCGACGGAAATATGATGATGTGACGGATTTGTGTTTTAACCAAGGTCATACAGGGTGGAGAAGCCAAACGGAATATATTCATCATCTTGGTTACTGTACAGGATGGCAAGAATTGGTGATCTTGAACTACATGAGATGAGAGTCCATTGGCTTCATCTGATTTTTTACATTTTTATTCATTACATGTAACTAAAATAGATTTTTTTATTGATCAAGTAGTTTAATGAAAACATGTTTAGTGTGAATTTTGACATTGTTTCGCTTGCGACAATTTTTCTATGTTAGATGTTAAATCAGATGTTGATAGTAACAATGAATCTAAAATATATTGTTCAGTTAGGAAAGTGTGGTATTTGTTTTTCACATAGTTGAGATCTGAGAACACTTTTTCACATACATATGTTGATCCGAAACTACATAAAAATCTCAACGCCAGGTCTGTTATGGCAGGAAAATCTTCGGATGGTACCAATTTCCAGAAATTTGCAAAATCTCCTGATGTTTTGTATGTTGTATGTGTATGAAATTTTTTCGTCGAAGATGTTTTTTAATGCAGACTTTGTAGTTCCATGAGTTCTAACTGAACATTAGCAGGATAAGTAATTATTTCAGATGAACTAATTAGGAAAGGATTCTCAAATATTTGAATTTTCGTTTTTTACCCTCAAAGTCTTGAAATATGTTCTCAAATGAGTTTAACAAACGCTTAATTTTAGATTCGTACTTTGAGCAATTTATAGTGGCGATGTTTTGTTGTTCTTTCAAAAGTTTGAGTTTTCTGATTGCCTTGCGCTGGCCATTTGAAGATCATCTGCGGGCCACGATATGGCATGCGAGCCTGGGTTTGGGCAGCCTTACTCTATCCTCTTTTGTTTTCAAGTTATATCCAAAACTGACATATTTCCGTTCCTGTTTGTGCCACCAACTTGAAACAAAAACACCTACAGATATTTGAGGACCTAAATTTGATCCTAGCAGGAAAGCAACGGAATGAACGCACGCTCTATTTCCATTTCTCCAGTCCATGAGTGCCGTGAAAAGATATGAGCTCAGAGAGAGGGATATCCCTTTGTCTCTTCTATCCCAAAATATGTCTAGGAACGTTCTGGTTGTCTGGATGTGCACAAGAGGGAACGACGGAAATATGATGATGTGACGGATTTATGCTTTAACCAAGGTCATACAGGGTGGAGAAGCCAATTGGAATAGATTCATCATCTTGGTTACTGTACAGGATGACCAGAATTGGTGATCCTTGAACTACATAAGATGAGAATCCAGTGGCTCTATCGAGATAAAATATAGAAGAGACGCTATGACATACAATTGAGTAAGGAAAAATAGTACCACTAGGCGGGCTCAGTCGGGGACCAATTTGACGGATGTACAAGCAATTCGAAGTTCAATTCACGTAGTTTTTCCATTGTTTTGATTGCCTTGATGAAACAATTTTTTTCTTTGCCATATGCGGGCGTTTCTTGGCAATTTTGGCCTTCAAACGCTCCAATAACGCTATGTAATATTCACTGTTGATGGTATTTCCTTTCTCAAGATAGTCGATGAATATTACACCACGCACATCCCAAAATACCGCGGCCTTAACTTTTCCAGCCGATTGTTGTGCTTTCGGGCGCTTTGGACAAGGTTCACCAGTTGCTGTCTACTCAGATGACGATAATTTTGATTCCGGAGTGAAGTGATGGATTCATGTTTCATCCATTGTCACATATCGACGAAAAAATTCCGGTTTTTTACTTTTAAACATTGCCAAACATTGCCTAGAAGAAGCATTAACACGTTCTTGTTTTTGGTCAACAGTGAGCAAACGCGGCACCCACTTTGAACAGAGCTTTCTTTTGATATCTTTACGACGTCAGATAACTCACGCAACTTTTGTGGTTTTTTTATATTTTCTGGTGTTACCTCCTCATTTGGACGTCCACTGCGTTCTGCATCATCGGTGTCTCTACGACCACGTTTGAAGTCAGCAAACCAACGTTTTATTGTTGTTTCTGATGGAGCGTAGTCCCCATAACACTTTTCGAGCCATTGCTGCTGTTGAACGGTATTTGCCCCATCAAGAAGCAGTGTGATATTAAAACACGAAATTGTTTTTGATCCATTGTTCTTGAAATGAAAATGGAAGAAAACTCTTAGCACAATAACTCACAAACTAATGAATGGAATGTCATGAATTTTTAACAGCTATCTTTTGAAGGTTAGTTTTCACTGATAAAAAGGTGTCTGCAATAAAACTAGCGCCATCTATGTGTTAGGCCCGGAATTTTTATGATAGATCAAATGTCCATCTCCGAAACCAAACAGAAGGGGCGTTCGGCATCGACATCGGATGTGTTGGATCGATCTGAACCGTTCGTTTATTACATCCGGATTGAGGGGCGTACACATCTTGACCGTTCGGCATAAAAATCTGAGCAATCGGATGTCGATCTTTTCGCTCGGTCTATTTCGGCGGATCAAAGCGATTTTATTCATAGAGTTTTATGTTTTTTATATATTTTTGTTTTGTGTTGAGTTTCCTGATCCGAAAACCGATAGATTGAAAAAATTCTAATACTTATCAACACTTTTATTCTTCTGTTTTCATTTATTCATTAAAAACCTAATTAATTCATTAAAATTTTTCGATATAGCTATCGTAGTTATGAATGGGCAGGAGGAGATGTTGCTTTCTCGTTTCTTTTTCGTGTAATTAATTAATTAATTAGGATCTTTCGGTACAACTATCGCCGTAGTGAACGACCAGAAGGGGATATTGCATCCCTCGTTTCCTTTGCATTCAGTGCCTTTGCACCTAATTATTTAATTGAGATTTTATGGTAGAGCTACAAAAAAGGGTGAAAGTATCGTTAAAAGATGAGCATATTTCCCAAAATAGTGATCTTTGAAATCTCATAATTTATGAAAGTAGAACAGAGCAGAATTAATGTTCTGTGGCAGATGCTCTGTATCGTTCGTTTATTCGCAGATATGACACATCTGTACGATCTGTGGTCACGTGACTAAAAAATCCGTCTGCTCGCGAGGGTCAATGCCGAACGGGCTTAGAATAAAATAAATCTATGAATGAGAAATGTTGCATGTACACCCACTATTTCCACTGACGAGCCGGCACTGCCTCTTTACCATAAGCGACAATTTTCAAACCAGCTCACAAGATATGTCAAAACGCCTAAAGAAATATACGAATAAAAAAATAACCCTCAACGAAAATCCCCCAAAGTTATATACAAAGATACCGGGTATATCTGCATCCAAACAGTATGGCAACGTCGCAAAAAGGCTGTCAGCATTATGTTTCACAACCTGCTCATCCATTAAATCTACCCCAGGAAGTTTAAAGGAATACAAAAAATCGGCGATCAATTCCTGTCTCGCCTAGAAAAATGTGCGAGGGTGTCGAAACTTTCACTGATGTGGGGTGAGGAATTGGAAACGAAAAGTGAGGGATACGAAACAGAAAACGCGAAAAAGTAGGGCAGGATCGTTCTTTATTTCCGGAATTAGGTTTCGGATTGGTTGTTTCATTCTATAATGACTCCTAATACCAGATGAATACTGGGTATTTAGAAAGAAAGATTTCGTATCAGTGCGAAAAATCGTGACTGTTCTGAAATAGTATACCTATTTAGTGAGAAATTAACGTCACGATTTTTTCGGTGAAATCATGTAGCTTTTTGGAATTAAACCTTATAATCTACCAACTAATGAAGTGTTCGCAGCTGACGTTATAACATCGTCAATTGCTAAAGAAATAAACTACCTTTTGCATGATACGAAACGGCTTTGTGCTTCTCCCATAGACATATAAAAGGATGGACTCACGTGACTTTCGCACTAAGTTTCGTGCTCCCAACATAAGAGAGAGAGATACTGTGAAGGATGGAGTAATATTAGTGTGGTGCATAGACTAAACTAAAATAATATTACTCCATCCCTCACAGTATCTCTCTCTCGCATAATGTTGGAAAACTGACAGAACATAAAAATATCTAATGCGATCCAATGTTTTTATTATATGTTCTGTGCTTCGCACTAATAAATATTATTCCTTTCCTTGCCTGAAGTCAATATTCTCTCTCACACGTCCTGTCCATTCTTTTATAAGTCTATGGCTTCTCCTCATGTTTTGAACTGTTCGTGATTTTTTAGATTGTGGTTCTAAGGATAATATCAAGCTTAACATAGGTTTTTTATTTCTTCGTAATTGAATTCGATAATGATGACAAAATACTGCTGTTTGAACCTATAGAAGATATTTTTATCGATGAATGCTTCTATAGTAATAAATGAAAATTATCGCGTTAATAGGAACGCAGGTATAATACAGGGTCTCTATAAATGATTGTAACAGCGCAGTTGTCTCTGGATTATGCAAACCACAGAATTCTGTGATCATGCCATGCTCTGATTGGTTAAAGATTGGTATTCTGTAATCCAAAGCCAACTGCGCTGTTATAATCATTTATAAAGACCCTGTATACCTAATCAATGAAAGCAGAGAATAATACCAATTGATTAAAATCAACCAATATTAAACCCATACTTCGGAACTAATCCCGTCAACGCACAAAGAACATGCATGGTGGTAATATCAAACAGAGCATCCATTGATAGCTATTTCGCCCTATTTGGGGCTCATCAGTATGGAGGAGCTCAGTTTGAAAGGCATTCTAGGCTCCCTTACTTGAAGAAATGTCGCCCAGCTCTGAGTATAACAAAACTAAAACGGGATTAGTTCCGAAGTATGGGTTTAATATTGGTTGATTTTAATCAATTGGTATTATTCTCTGCTTTCATTGATTATATTATACCTGCGTTCCTATTAACGCGATAATTTTCATTTATTACTATTATCACCACGTCTGGTTTACGACGAAGAAACGAGCGTTTCCACTTCATCGACTGAAGGTTAAGTCCACAACCGGTCTACCACCAGTCTGTATGAAAAAGGATAAACATCTCGCACTTCGTTCAGAGTTCATGCGGGGGTGTAGGTGTTCGTAAGGATCCCAAGAGATGGCGTTTATTTTTGTTATACTCAGAGCTGGGCGACATTTCTTCAAGTAAGGGAGCCTAGAATGCCTTTCAAACTGAGCTCCTCCATACTGATGAGACCCAAATAGGGCGAAATAGCTATCTATGGATGCTCCGTTTGATATACCACCATGCATGTTCTTTGTGCGTTGACGGGATTAGTTCCGAAGTATGGGTTTAATATTGGTTGATTTTAATCATTTGGTATTATTCTCTGCTTTCATTGATTATAGCTTCTATAGTATGTTGACTGCTTTTAAGTAAGTATATATAATGAAAACGCACTTTTAATATTTTCATTATTTTATTCTATGGCGATCGATTTCGGTTACTTCATTTAATCGTCATCAGGCCAACTGAAAGTATTCAATTTTATTAACACACATGTATAGTATTCTTTTTGAGATATTTCGTGCTCCTGAGCTGTTCCAGTGTATAATCACCTCTCCACATTAAAAGTAGACCCCTCTATATTTAGTATCAATGGCAGGTTCTATAAAACTTTCGAGATAATAGCCCCATTGCTTCATCAATGAACGAGCGCTCAAAAGCAACTTCTCAAGGCTTTTTAAAATTTTTTCATTTATTACTTTGTCGTGGCTTTTATTTCTCTGTTGTTTTTTTCAGGTGCTATTTCAAGTTAACAACTTTGATGGATGGAAAAAATATTGGTTCAATGAAAAGAAGCCTTTGTAACGAGGCAGAGGATTTCACTCAGGTTTTTTCTGTGCTCTTGTATCTTTCTAAGCAATGTGAAGGGAGCTTCAAATTGCGCAGTTTTTTCGAAAATGAATGGGAAACATTTTGAAAAACTTATCGATAGTTGAACTATCAGTTACGACATTTATGCACGAAAAATAATATCTGTCGAATGGCCTCTTCTTTCAGCTCTACAGACGTCCACTCTTTCGTTAAAATTTTTAATGACATTTTGACATAATTGAGGCTCAATCTTACTAATGCCACGAATAATTCTATCCGTCAGTTCAGGTATCGATTGTGAATTAATCTTTAAAACCTGTTTTTTCACATAAACCCAGAGAAAATAGTCTTACGATGTGAAATCGCATGATCTTGGTAGACACCATTTCTAGAGATTATTCGTTTATATTACTCCAATTACATTTTCCTCAGTGAATACTGTGAAACATAATCGCAATATTATTCGACTAATACAGGACCGTTTGTGGAGTCATATATCTCATTAGTTACCAACACCATGAAAATAAATGTTGCCAATCTATTCAACTGCTAACCTACTGTTTTCAGCAAGGGCCCGGTTTAACCTTGTCGAACTTATTCTACACCTGACTTAAATGGTTCGAGATTTACACGAATATGCTCCATTCAAAGCATCTTTCGAGGGTGCTTTGCAGATAATTAACCCTTATTGTTAGCAGTTCACGATTCGATACATTCCTTACAACAATCTGAAACTCAAATGAGCTTTCTCCCTGGCAGTTCCGGGTACGATTCCAGTCCTATTGAAATCAGTTTCAAACCTGAGGGGAGGGAAAAACTTTTCCAATTCCATTTTAAGTTTATCTCTGATACACCTTTTTATATGACGATATACTCTGGTGGTTTCTTCCATGGAGTTATGAACATATTGATTTGGGGGATGTTGGTAAGTTATGGTGTTCGCTTTGAACTCTGTAGGTGTAGTTTACCCTCCTACCTAGATTATAAACCACTAGCATTGTTTGAGGATACTGCCACTAGTGTGAATCAGTATAGTTTCTTGCATATCTGAAGTACTACGAAGCGGCTATCTATCAGTTAAAATAAGAGCCACCGGTTATTTCGCATTTGACTTATGTCATCCATTTCTATCACAAAATTCAGTATATTATCTCCCCTGAATGAAATGAATCAATTATCGCTTGAGTTACGTCAGGATTTGATTGAAATTCATTAATAAAACATAGACAATTTTCCAGAAATTGTACGATCATGTCTCGCAGAGCAACAGTGTTCTGTATATGTAAGTTTACAGCTGAAGATCGTGAAACGTTGTCTCTGTTGATGCGCCAACACGTCTTTAATATGCATTGTGCAGCGGAGGCATGTTGTTTCTTTGAAAATTAGGATGGTATTACCATTGAAGGCAATGGAGACACAAGATAGGTATTTTGTTAAGTCATATAAATCCTCATATCAAGAAATAAACATAGAGATGCCCCTACGCGTAAATATTACTGCATTGTAATCAACCAAGCATTAGAGTGAGGTGGAAAGCATTTCACTGCCGCTGTGGGGTGAAGTAATGAATTGGTGGGATTTTCATTTCTACAATTCCGGAATATAATACAACATTTTCGTAATTTTGCCTCAGCTATATTTACCGGACTAGCGCTAAGTAACAATAAATTGCCACTAAATTAGTTCAATAATTAAGTTTATAAACATTAATTCGAAATGAAAATCCAGAAACTAAACACTAACATGTTGCCAAACTGACAGAATTTTCTGTAACAGGAGCAAGCCCTTAGTATCAGAGTAGGGGAGCGGTAGACTTATTATACCAATACGAAATAAACATACGGCACGAGTTCGCAACGCCGTAATATTGTTGGCGTGCATAAACAGATTCTACTTGGCTGCATAACAAATGTGCGAAGGCACCTCTAGGTTTACTTTTTACTCTGAGCATATATCTCATATTGTTTCCAACACCTTAAAACTAAATGTTGCCAATCTATTCAATTCAAACCTATTGTTTTCAGTAATGACCCACTTTTCCATAGTCGAACTTGTTCTACACCCGACTTTAATGGTTCGAGATATACTCGAATATGCCCCATTCAAAGCATCTTTCGAGGGTGCTTCGCAGATGATTAACCCTTATTGTTAGGAGTTCACGATTCGATACATTCCTCACAACAATCTGAAACTCAAATGAGCTTTCTCCTTGGCAGTTCCGTGTACGATTCCAGTCCAATTGAAATTAGTTTCAAACCTGCGGGAAGGGTGAAACTTTTCCAATTTCATTTTATGATAATCTCTGATACACATATTCATATGAAGCTATGCTCTGGGGGTTTCTTCCATAGGGTTATGAACATCTATTGATTTAAGGGATGTAGGTAAGTTATGGTGTTGACTTTAAGCTCTGTCGGTGAAGTTTACCATCTTACCTAGATTGTAAACCGCTAGTGTGAGTGTGTATAGTTTTTTGTATAACTCAGGTACTTAAGGACGGAAAGCATCTAACAGGTGAAATTTGAACCACAGGATATTGAAAATTCATGTGATTCTTTTACGTCACAAAATTCAATATATCATTTCCTTTGAACGGAATGAGTCGATATATGCTTGAGCAACGTTAACAGGTCAGAAATTGCATGAAAATTTAGTCTTGAATATGATCATACAGAAGGAGAAACTGTGCCTGGTATAAGCAAGTTTACTGCTAAAAATGGTGAAACTGGTTTCATTGATGGTAAGCCAACACGTTCTCGGTATGGTTCGCGGAGCAGAGGCATCTGGGTCTATATTTTTTTGAAAAGGAGGACGACACAATCATGACGGTGAATGAAGTTACTTATCGCTTCATGATTAACGTTTGTTTGGGCACGCTCTTCATGGCATTGATGTGAACAATGTTTTGTTCCAACAGATCGGGGCAACTTGCCAAATATCTCATGCCGCAATCGATTTATCGGATCTTACATTCTATGAATGTTCAATTAGCTGTAATAGTGATAGCAATTGGCCGCAAAGAAGCTATTAATTGACACCGTTTGACTATTTACTGTAGGACACAGTCAATGACGAGTATTATGCCAACAAACCTAAAAAAATGGGGATGATTTGAATCTACACACCCGACAAAGTGCTCAAAAATTGAGCAATGTTACTTTCCAGCAACAAATTAAATTTGGAAACTCTATGATAACTTTCTTATAACTTCCGATGGCCTTAACCATACCATTATTGCAGAACTGCTAAATACACTCAGAAAGCTTTCATAGGACAATTTTCAATGAGAAAATGATAATTCGAAGCATTTAATTTAATCCATTAATGATTCAAAAAGATCCAAATTTGAATAATCACTATTCTAACATGAACAATGAGGTAAAATCTCCCGCCTACACGTCAATGTTTTGTCTCAATTTTACCGTTCAAATCAAACATTCCATTCAAACGACAAAGTTTGTAAAATCGAATTCCTGAAGTGAAACTATCTCTATCAGTCATCATTGAGAGAACGAAGAAATCATTCTAAAAACCGAATAAAGGCGCATGCACATTCGGAAAATTTGATTAAAACCGTTCGCGTTGTGACGTGACTGAATGCGTTTAAAACTCAACTTTCCTATACAAAACTTGAACTTTTGAAGTAGTTTAATCGGAAATTATCGTGATTAAGGCAGACCATAGTCCTTAAAATATCAAAATTTGAATAATCGCATGAACAATTGCAAAAAATCATCGAACTATACATCATTGTTTTTCTTTTATTCCATTGTTCGAATCTAACAGTCCATTAAAACGACAAAGCTGTTAAAATCGAGTTTCTGAAGTGAAAATATCAGTCCCCGTTACGAGAACGAAGTAATCATTCAAAAAACGGAATAAAAGCGCATGCACATTCGGTAAATTGGATTGAATCCATTTGCGCTGCGATTTCAATGAAATTTCGACAAGTTTAACGTGGCGGTTAGAATTCGTTTCTGAAAGCTGCAAAGAAACAAAATACAATCAGGAAGCTTTTATAAGACAATTTTCATTGGAAAAACTATGAATAGAATGATTTTATCCCTGAACGATTCAACTTTTCTGTACAAACCTTCCATGAAAATTAAAAGTTCCGATGTTGTTATACTCGAAAACTATCAATCTATCCTAGCATGAAAAATGGGGTAAAACCTTCCGACTTCACTCATTGTCATTGTTTTTCTTCAGTTTCATCGTTCACATCTAACAGTCCATTCTGACGACGAAGCTTGTAAAATCGAGTTCCTGAAGTGAAATTATCAGTCACCATTACAAGAACGAAGTAATCATTCATAATACGCATTAAGAGCGCATGCACATTTGGAAAATTGGATTGAAAGCATTCGTGTTGCGATGTGAATGAAATTTCGACAAATTTTACGTAGCCGATGGAATTCGTTTCTGAAAACTGCAGAAAATCAAAATACACTCGAAAAGCTTCCATAGGACAGATTCCATTGGAAAAACTATAATTCGAATCATTCAACTTTATTCATCAATGATTCAATTTTTGTGTACAAAGCTTGATCGTTTTATAGAAATTTCAGGTTTTGAAGTTGTTCGAAAATTATCGTTTTCATGGAATATCAAAATTTGAATAATCGCCATCCTAACGTGAACAATGGCGTAACATCTTTCGGCTACACGACATTTTTTTCTTCAATTTCATCACTCAAATCTGACAGTCTATTTGAACTACAGAGCTTGTAAAATCGAGTTCCTGAAGTGAGAATATCAGTCACCATTACGAGAAAAATGAAATCATTCAAGAATAATTTAATTTTATCTATCAATGATTCAACTTTTCTGTACAGAAATTGATTCTTTCATGGAAATTCCAAGTGTTGAAGAATATGAAATTATCGTGCTTACGATAAACATAATCCTCAGATTATTAAAATTTGAATAGTCGCTATCGTAACATAAACAATGGTGTAAAATTTTCAGGCTACACTTCATTGTTTTCCTTCAATTCCATCGTTCGCATCTTAAAGTCCATTCAAACAACGAAGCTTGTAGAGTCGAGTTCCTGAAGTAAAATATCAGTCATCATTACGAGAACGAATAAATCATTCAAAAAAAGAATTGAAAAAGCATGCACATTCGGTAAATTCGATTGAAACCATTCGTGCTGCGATTTGAATAAAATTTCGACAAATTTGACGTGGCAGAAGCAGCATAAAGAAATCACGTAGGAAGCTTTTTAGGATAATTTTCAATGGAAAAACTATAATTAGGATCATTTAATTTTTTTAATAATAATTCAACTTTTCCATACAAAACTTGAACTTTTTATGGATATTTAAGTTTTAAGTTCGACTAAATATCATGTTTACGGTCGATCATGGTCCTCGGGTATAGGTGACCGAAATTATTCCAGTGAAATGAATACTCTTTATTTTTATTCAGTAATGACTACGTTTCGGCTATTGATTGCAGCCATTCTCAAGTCTAAAAAATAATTCTAAATCAGATCCTACAATAAATACTATACGATCTTATAAATTCTTTAAAAACAATAGGAAAAACTTTGAAACATTATGACAAACAGCACACGTAATAGGAGTTTAGAGAATTTCCTCACCATTTTGTAATAAGTATTTCCACAAACAGAGCAAGCACCATCGTTATTATTAATTTATATTCATGATCTCTGAGTTGCGAAGAAATATAGTGTAATTATCCTTCTAGCAAATCTTCTCACCAAAACAAATTTCTCAAACAAACTCTCGAAAACCTCGGATCAAAAACGTGCACTTATTTCATGTCAAACGTCAAGTAAATGAACAATCCATCATCCCTCCTTCTTCAGTTTTCATCCAACAGTCATAAACCGTTCCCGTATCTATGTACTTATTTCAAAATAGTGAGAGAATTCTCTTATGTCATATTTTGTGTGCTGTTGGTCATAATGTTACAAAGTTTGTTTTTTATTGTTTTTTAGAGTTTCTAAAATTGTATAGTATTTATTGTAGGATCTGATGTAGAAAAAAATTTTTTTCAGACTTAGGAAAGGCTACAATCAATAGCCAAAACGTTCGGTCACCTATGCCCAATAACTCAATATATATTATTCTAACCAAGGTGGAGTACTTGATCAAGAAGACCATGGTCCTCGGCATATCGAAATTTGAATAATCACTTTTCTAACATGAATAATGGCGTAAAATCTTCCGACTACACGTCATTGTTTTTCTTCAATTCCATCGTTCCAATCCAACAGTCCATTCAAACAACGAAGCTTGCAAAATTGAGTTCCTGAAGTGAAAATATCAGTCACCATTACGAGAACGAAGTAATCATTCACAAAAACCGAATAAGAGCGCATGCACATTAGGAAAATTGGATTGAGACCATTCGCGCTGCGACGTGAATGAAATTTCGACAAATTTTACGTGGCCGATGGAATTCGTTTCTGAAAGCTCATCATTCGTGAGTAAATGGAGACAGCTCATGGATATTCTCAACTTTTAAGGTGATTAATGGCTTCTGTGGGAAAAAAGGACAGTTCTTTATTTTTTTAGAATGAGGTAATAAGAGAAATTTATTACTTCATCCTCTAGAAAGATTCATTAATTGCGCTTTTAGCGTTTCAATTATACTGTTGCAAAATTAAAACGGGAGGAATAATTTCATCAACCTGCGAAGTGGAGATTGGGAGTTTGTTTTGAATGTAAATTCGAATTTTATTTCTCGGATTCTTCATTATTCAGCTTCACTTCGAAAGAAATGATGTTGAGTCATGAAAGATGAAATCACCTACTTATTACCTAGCTGAAAATGGTCTCAAACAAATCCGTAGTCGAATTCAATTCTGTCCTTGGAGATTGCACTGAAAATTTTCAGGTTGAGTTCGATTCCTAAATGCCGCTGTTGAGTTCGTTAACCAGCCAAATCGTACAGGGTATTCCATAAAATATGGCCATTCAAAATTCTATCTCTAAATATCTCGGACAAACTAAATCAAACAAAATAAAATTTTGCAGCCACATGCAAAATGCTCATAATAAGCCTCATGCAAAATTTGTGACCATAGTATAAACAGAACCATAGAAAATTCAATTGAAATATTGCTAAGAAGAATCTCTATATTTCCGTAACGAAGAATCCGATTAGCGTGAAATTTATTTTGTAGATGCATATTTATATATTGAATTTTATGCAAAATTTTAAGGAAATCGCATCATCAGAACCAAATAATTTTCCATATCTAGTTCCACAGATTTCGTTCTCGAGAATTTCTTTCCGAAAAATCTTAATAATATTCATTTGAAAATTGATAATAATCAAACAATCAAATTATTACTCAATATCGTATTGAACATTGTCGCATTAAAGAAGAATTTTCCATATCCAGTTCCACAGATTACATCTTTATGTTCTGTAGAATACCCCATGAAAACCAATTTTTTTATACCAAAATATGTCAGAACCTTTCAGGCTCCCATTTTTTCAGCACATCTTATAACGGTCATTATAAAACAGCCATAAAATCGAGAAGCCACTCTGAAATAGATGACATAATTCGTATCGTGGCATAATTATAATGTTTTTGAAAACGATTTCCTTCCAAAAAATCTCAATTATATATATTCAAAAATCGAAAATAATAAAACGATCACATTATTACTCAATATTATATCAATCATTGCCGCATTAAAGATGAATTTTTCGTATCTTCAACAGATTTCATCTTTACGTTCTGTAGAATACCCATACTTCATAAAAACCAAATTTTTTTCATGAAAATATATCTTAAAACCCTCCAGGCTCCCATCTTACTGCAGCACATCCCAAAACGGTGAACAATTCATTATAAAACAGCTATAAAATCAAGAAGCCATTCTGAAATATTTGTCATATTTCGAAGCTTGGCAAAAGTATAGTGTTTTTAAGAAGAGATTTTCTCTCAAAAAATCCTTATTATATATGTTTGAGAATTAATAAGGAATGAACGATCAAATTATTACTCAATATAACATCAAACATTGCTGAATTAAAAAGAACTTTTCATATCCAGTTCCACAGATTTCATCTTTACGTTCTGTAGAAATCCCATACCCCATAAAACTAAATTTTTTTCATGAAAATATATGTCACAACCCTCCAAGCTTCCATTTTACTGTAGCACATCTCATAAGGGTTAGCAATTCATTATAAAGCAGCTATAAAATCGAAAAGCCACTCTGAAATATATGACATATTTCGTAGCGCGGCATAAATATGTTGTTATTCAAAAATGATGTTTTATTCCAGAAAATCATAATTATATGTATTTGAAAATTGATTATAATCGAACAATCAAATCATTACTTAATATCATATAAAACATTGCGGTATCAGAAAAAAATTCTCCATATTCAGCTCCCCAGATTTGATCTTTACGTTCTGTAGAAATCCCATACCCCATAAAAACCGAATTTTTTTCATGAAAATATATGTCACAACCCTCCAGGCTTCCATTTCAGTGCAGCACATCTCATAACGGTTAGCAATTCATTATAAAACAGCTATAAAATCGAGAAGCCACTCTGAAATATATGACACATTTCGAGCGTGGCATGAATATGTTGTTATTCAAAAATGATGTTTTCTTCCTAAAAATCATAATTATATGTAGTTGAAAATTGATAATAATCGAACAATCAAATCATTACTCAATATCATATAAAACATTGCGGCATCAGAAAAAAATTCTCCATATTCAGCTCCCCAGATTTGATCTTTACGTTCTGTAGAAATCCCATACCCCATAAAAACCGAATTTTTTTCATGAAAATATATGTCACAACCCTCCAGGCTCCCATTTTACTGCAGCACATCTCATAACGGTTAGCAATTCATTATAAAACAGCTATAAAATCGAGAAGCCACTCTGAAATATATGACATATTTCGAGCGTGGCATATATTCGCTGGAGTGAAAAGAGCAGTCCTGATGGAAACTTTGAGCCCTAGGACCCTTTCCAGGACTGAAAGGGATAATTAACTCATTCATCTCTTCTGCTCGGTATATTTTCACACGCCTCTCAATTTACAGTCGTAACGGAAAATAGAATCGATATCTTACTAACCTTCAAATCACATGGCTTGTAGACGATTCCGATCTTGCTCCACAGATATCTGAAAATAAGAATGATATTATAGTATTCGAACTGAATATTGAGGTATTATTAGATCTGTATTTATACTTCGATTAGGGGGATTTGAATTCAATTCAGAAATGATATTACTTTGAACATTTATTGGGAATTTAATGGGATTTGAATACCGGCACCTGCGCCATTTCGTAACTCATATTGTTGGTTTATTTTTAATAAGCGCTCGTTCTACTTGAACGAGTGCTATTCAAGATCCTCATAATAGGCTTCATCCAAAAATTTGGTGGCAATAGTGTGAACAAAACCCAAGAAAATTCAATTGGAATATTGAAGAGAAGAAACTATATATTTCAATGAAAAAATATCCAACTAGGGTGAAATCTATTTTATGAATAAAAATTGATGCAGTGAATGTTCATGCAGAATTTTGTGGCCATAGTAAGAACAAAATAATGTAAAATTCAATTGGAATATTGGAAAGAAGAATTTCTATATTTCCATTAAAGAATAACCGATTCAAATAAAATTTTTTTTGCTAATCAAAACTGATACACTGGATGTTCATGCAAAATTTTGAGATGTTCGCATTATCAGAACCATAGAATTTAATTTTCGTAATTATTTATTTTTTTCATATTTCATTGTTTGATTGATTTCCAGAATATAATTCCTATCGTGTTGAGGTTTTGCATTTATATATTTGGTAGCAATCTCAAATCCCATATAAAATTTTGAGGTTATAGACTTATTGCTCCACCAAAGAACGAGCGCTCAAAAGATCCTGCTCTGGGCTTTTTTTAAGTTTTTTAATAATTGCTCTGAAACGGCCCGAGATATGGAAATGAAATTTGGAAAATTTCAATATTATTACGCTATTCCTGAAATGCTCTAAAAATTTTTTTGCTGATTTCATTTTTTGAGAAGACAATGGTACGCTCTTGAAATATTCTCTAAAAAAGTCATTTTAGAATTTTCTGTTCAATTTGTGGAAAAAAACTCTTCTGCTTTTTTTTCGTATAGTGCGCTGTTTTTACGTAAAGGAATAGAACACCTTAACGTTGCGTGTCGCTACTACATAGTTTGTTGATGTATCGACAAATAAGTGTGAGCTATGATTGTTTTGAATGAAAACTGCACCGCATATGAAGAAAAAACGCGAGAGATTTCGGTCAGAAATTAATTTATCAATTCGAAAGTAAATATCAGTCAGAAATATCTAGGTATACTTATTATTATTGCATGGAAAAATTTCAATAACTTCAATGAACATTTCAGTAAATTCAAAAATCCGTTTGAAACTTCTACAAAAAATTCATTTGAACGATCTTACAATCAAAAACAAGCCACTGTGTCTAATTTAATTTGTAGTTCGAACAACTAATGAGGCTGAAAGGAGAAAAAATGAATGGAAAAAAATCTGAAACAATTGGTTAATCAATTATTCAATCACTAGTCATGAAATTTCGGAATTTTGTACATGAATGAGGAACACTGTGCAAATAAGCCTATTTTATATTCCATGTCAATATTCGAAACTCATAATTTCAATTTGAATGTCGTAATCTGTCAATTTTCCTAACAATCACACCAACTGACAAGAAACAATACAAGTCAATAAAAAGTATATCTGAATTCTCTATCGAATTTCGACAGTATTTTCAAAAATTGACTGAAATAGAGAAAACCTTGTTTTATACTTTTTGCAGAATGCCATTTCAACACTCATACTTTCCAATTCGAATTCCACATTCGTCTTATAATGGGATCCTTTTCTGTAACTTGTTTTAGAATATACGTCTGTTAACAAATGCGAGGGACTTTTGGAGATGACTCCTGGAGAAAATAAGTAAGGGAAGTTCATATAATTTTTTTTCGAAATCGACTCCCCTTTCAAATACAGCTTTTGGAAGGCGATGACGAGTTGATAGTTTTTAATTGTTTTTCTACGGCTTCTTAAAAACACTGAAACATTAAACCATATGTAAGAAAGCTTACACTTTCTTAATGTGTTTTTTTTATTTTCGAACAAAGTCGTCGGCGTTTATATATTTGTCAAATTGAAATTTCATTATTGTCAAAAGTTGTGAATACGAACATTGAATGTAGTTTCTTGTTTTCAGGTTTGTTAAGATATATGTAGATTATTGATGGTATTGAATAAATAATACTTGTTTTCAGAATAAGAAACACATCTTGTTTTGTTTCAACAACATAACATTATAAAACTACATTCTCGTTCATGAGAAAAATGGAGAAGCTTCAATTTGAGTTTGAATTTATTGCGACAGCAGATGGAAAGAAGAATATTATAGTTATTAATTCAATTACTACGCTAGAGAACAGAAGGTTCATCCTAATAGATGGAGATCGAATTGCAAAAAAACATGAATTGGTAGCAGCAACGGAAACATTTACAAAGGTGAAAAATAGCTTTAAAAAAAGAAATCAGTCAAGAAAGGTCTGGATTACTCTTACTGAACAGATGAAAAAAACTTATTTCGATGAAGATGGAAATCTACAGTTCAATAATTTATTTTTGGAAGAAGAAAACAAAATGAATGATTTGACAATGGACAAAGAAGAGCCAATGATTAAACTTCTAGAGAAGCTGATTGAAAATAGACCGAAATGTGAAGAAAGAACTTTATCACAGTTAACTAGGGAATTCTTGGTTGAACAATTCAACAGTAGAGTGGTGAATACTAATCAATGGATGGAAGAATTCGAAAAGGAATGTGAAAGACTCGGTATTCATGAGGA
This sequence comes from Propylea japonica, assembly GCA_013421045.1. Taxonomy (NCBI): domain Eukaryota; kingdom Metazoa; phylum Arthropoda; class Insecta; order Coleoptera; family Coccinellidae; genus Propylea; species Propylea japonica. The sequence goes on from CM024244.1 coordinate 59,195,340, forward strand.
TGTGAAGAAAATAAAGGCTCTGAAGTTTTTACTTGACAAACCTACTCTGAACTGGTATAATTGTATGATTATGAAATTATCAGTGAAATCAGAATGGGAGCAATGGAAAAGGATGTTTTGTGAGACGTTTGCCAATAAAGGATGGTCTCCAGTAAGGTATGCTCTCTCATTTCATTATAAAACTGGTAATTTGGTTGATTATGCTATAAAGAAAGAGAAATTATTATTGGAGGTTAGAAAAACGATAGACACTGGTACCCTTATTGATTTGATAGTTGCTGGGCTGCCGAACTTCATTGCAGATAAAATAGATAGAGAAACAGTCCAAACTACAGAACAACTATGCAATGAGATTGGTAAACTGGACCATTTAGTAAAGAAAAAGTTTACTAAGAACGAATCAACAAATTATGATACTCAAAACAAACAAACATGTAAGATATGTAAAGATAAAGGTAAAGGAAATAGGTTTCATAAAGAAGAAAGATGTTGGTTCAGGGAACAAGAAAAAAAAATTGAAAATAATTCTCTTTTGGACGTACAGAATTTTGAAAATCCAAAAAACTGGAGAGTACACCATTAATCACACTCAAAGTGACATTGAATAACCTCATAACTGTTCCAGCAATATATGATACAGGATCAACTATATCTTTAGTAAATTCAAGATTATTGAATTTGAAATCTTGTAAACCAAATAAAAAAAATGAGGTAACTTTGAAAACGATTAATGGTGTGAGTAAAATAAGTGGAGTTGTTAGGTTGAAAGTCAAAATTATGAATATAGAGACAATTATGAATGTTTGTATTGTAAATGATGATAATTTCAATTATGATTTTCTAATTGGTCTCGACTGTATTGGCCGATTCCGATTAAGTCAAAATGATAAACTCGAAATTGAACAAAATATGCCAAATTGTAACTGTACAAATGAAGTAACAATTATTTCAGATAGAAATGGTAAAATGGAATCAGCTGATTCTTCACAAGAAATTAATTTCAATCACGATATTGAAATAAAGAATTTCGAAGCCATGATAGGTAAATTGAACGAAGAAGATAAGATCAAATTAGAAAATCTAGTGGATAAATATGCAACGATATTTGCGAAAGATAAATTTGATGTAGGAAAAGTTAAAGATTATGAGGCAAGAATTGATTTACAAATGGACAAATACTGTAGCAAGAGACCGTATAGGTGTACTGTAGAAGATAAAAGAGAAATCGAATCACAAATTGCAGAACTTTTGAAGAGAGAACTTATTGAGGAATCTTATAGTCCGTTCGCAGCACCGGTCACATTAGCTTACAAGAAGGATGAAGAGAGAAAAAGCAGATTATGTATAGATTTCAGGGAGCTTAATAAAATTGTAGTACCTGAGCCACAGCCTTTTCCGAGAATTGAAGATATCCTGGTAAAAACTCGAAATTGTAGATTTTTCACAAAATTGGATATAAATTCTGCATTTTGGTCAATACCCCTTCGAATTGAAGATAGAAAAAAAACAGGCTTTGTTACACAAGATGGACATTTTCAATGGACCTGCTTGCCCTTTGGTTTGAAAACGTCACCTGCAATATTCCAGAGAATATTAGGGAATATAATCAGAAAACATGAACTATCTGATTTTACAAGAAATTATATAGACGATATCTTAGTGTTTTCTGAGACATTTGACCAACACATGATTCACATTGAAAAATTACTCCAAGCAATTAACAAAGAAGGGTTCAGGCTAAAACTCACAAAATGTAAATTTGCTATGGATTCAGTTAAATATTTGGGACATGAGATCAGGTATAATTCAATTACTCCAATAAATGATAATTTAGTGGCTATAAGAGAATTTCCAACACCACAAAATCAGAAAAATGTTCGACAATTTTTGGGTAAAGTAAATTTTTACAATGAATATGTACCAAAAAGAGCTATAATCCTTGATCCATTACACCAATTACTGAGGAAAGGTCAAAAATTTGAGTGGACAGAAGAATGCCAAAAAACATTTGATTACCTTAAAAATTTCTTGTGTACGAAACCAGTTTTATCAATTTATGACCCAAATCTGCCAATACATATTTATACGATGGAAGCATTTTAGGTATAGGAGCAGTAATGAAACAACCACAACCAAATGAGGATAATAAGGAAAAACCAATCGCCTACTTCTCAAGAAAGTTGAATGAGGCACAAAAGAAGAAGAAAGCTATATATCTGGAAACACTAGCAGTTAAAGAAGCAGTACTTTATTGGCAGCATTGGTTGATGGGAAGATCATTCAAAGTTTTTACAGACCATAAACCACTACAGGATCTGAATATAAAAGCGAGACCGGATGAAGAATTAGGTGACCTCACCATCTTTCTGTCACAGTTTGATATGGAAATAAAATACAATCCTGGAAAGTACAATGTAGAAGCAGACTGTCTCAGTAGGAATGCAGTATTGGAAGCAGAAAATAATCAAGAAAATATATTGAGAACAGTAAATTTTGTTAGTCTTCAAGATATTATAATGGATCAAAGAAGCAATAAAAATATCAGGATAGGAGATAAGAGTGTGATACAAAAAAAAGGTGTTTTCTTCGAGAAGAAAAACAAAAAAGAAAAAATCATTTTAACGGAAGAATTCAGTAAGAACCTATTAAAAAACATACACCTTAACATGGGTCATATTGGTATTAATCAAATGATATCTATGCTTTCCCCTCACTACATATCAGAAAATTTCTTGAGTAATATAAGAAACCTTTGTTCAACTTGCGAAACCTGCATAAAAAATAAAACAAGAATTAAAAATAACTATGGCACTCTTTCACAACTAGGTCCAGCAAAAGAGCCATTTGAAATAGTATCTATCGATACTATTGGTGGATTTGGAGGAACTAGATCAACAAAAAAATATCTGCATTTATTAGTGGATCACTTTTCAAGATACGCGTTTATTTTAACTTCAAAAACACAAATCAGCTCAGATTTCATAAAATTAACAAACAAAGTTTTAAAAGAGGGAAAGATTAAACAAATTTTAACCGATCAATATCCAGGAATAAATTCAAAAGAATACAAGAAATTTTTAGATGAAAAAGACATCTCACTGATATTCACTGCTGTAAATGCTCCATTTTCAAATGGTTTAAACGAGAGGTTAAATCAAACGCTAGTTAATAAAATTAGGTGTGAGTTGAATGAATTAGAAAATAGAGCTTCATGGACAACAGTAGCTCATAAATGTATAGAAAAATATAATAAAACAATCCATACGGTAACTAAGTTCAGCCCAGAATACTTGTTGAAAGGAATCAATAATTCATTGATACCTGACGAATTGAAAGTAGGAGTGAAATATTCTTTGAATGAAGATAGAAAGACTGCGTTGGAGAATAGTATAAAATACCACCAATATAACCAAAAATTATTTGATTCACATAGAAAGGAATATGACTTCAAAGTTGGTGACTTGGTTTATGTTGAAAATGGAAACCGATTAAATAATAAAAAGTTAGATGAAATAAGGATTGGTCCTTTTAAAATTGCAGAGAAAATTTCAAATTCTATTTATAGAATAGACACAGGGCATAGGAAAAAAGAATCGAATCTTTTTCATGTCACGAAACTTATTCCGAAAATTGAAAATTCTTAGAATTTTCATTCGAGGAGGGAAGATGTAAGAAAGCTTACACTTTCTTAATGTGTTTTTTTTATTTTCGAACAAAGTCGTCGGCGTTTATATATTTGTCAAATTGAAATTTCATTATTGTCAAAAGTTGTGAATACGAACATTGAATGTAGTTTCTTGTTTTCAGGTTTGTTAAGATATATGTAGATTATTGATGGTATTGAATAAATAATACTTGTTTTCAGAATAAGAAACACATCTTGTTTTGTTTCAACAACATAACATTATAAAACTACATTCTCGTTCATGAGAAAAATGGAGAAGCTTCAATTTGAGTTTGAATTTATTGCGACAGCAGATGGTAAGAAGAATATTATAGTTATTAATTCAATTACTACGCTAGAGAACAGAAGGTTCATTCTAATAGATGGAGATCGAATTGCAAAAAAACATGAATTGGTAGCAGCAACGGAAACATTTACAAAGGTGAAAAATAGCTTTAAAAAAAGAAATCAGTCAAGAAAGGTCTGGATTACTCTTACTGAACAGATGAAAAAAACTTATTTCGATGAAGATGGAAATCTACAGTTCAATAATTTATTTTTGGAAGAAGAAAACAAAATGAATGATTTGACAATGGACAAAGAAGAGCCAATGATTAAACTTCTAGAGAAGCTGATTGAAAATAGACCGAAATGTGAAGAAAGAACTTTATCACAGTTAACTAGGGAATTCTTGGTTGAACAATTCAACAGTAGAGTGGTGAATACTAATCAATGGATGGAAGAATTCGAAAAGGAATGTGAAAGACTCGGTATTCATGAGGATGTGAAGAAAATAAAGGCTCTGAAGTTTTTACTTGACAAACCTACTCTGAACTGGTATAATTGTATGATTATGAAATTATCAGTGAAATCAGAATGGGAGCAATGGAAAAGGATGTTTTGTGAGACGTTTGCCAATAAAGGATGGTCTCCAGTAAGGTATGCTCTCTCATTTCATTATAAAACTGGTAATTTGGTTGATTATGCTATAAAGAAAGAGAAATTATTATTGGAGGTTAGAAAAACGATAGACACTGGTACCCTTATTGATTTGATAGTTGCTGGGCTGCCGAACTTCATTGCAGATAAAATAGATAGAGAAACAGTCCAAACTACAGAACAACTATGCAATGAGATTGGTAAACTGGACCATTTAGTAAAGAAAAAGTTTACTAAGAACGAATCAACAAATTATGATACTCAAAACAAACAAACATGTAAGATATGTAAAGATAAAGGTAAAGGAAATAGGTTTCATAAAGAAGAAAGATGTTGGTTCAGGGAACAAGAAAAAAAAATTGAAAATAATTCTCTTTTGGACGTACAGAATTTTGAAAATCCAAAAAACTGGAGAGTACACCATTAATCACACTCAAAGTGACATTGAATAACCTCATAACTGTTCCAGCAATATATGATACAGGATCAACTATATCTTTAGTAAATTCAAGATTATTGAATTTGAAATCTTGTAAACCAAATAAAAAAAATGAGGTAACTTTGAAAACGATTAATGGTGTGAGTAAAATAAGTGGTGTTGTTAGGTTGAAAGTCAAAATTATGAATATAGAGACAATTATGAATGTTTGTATTGTAAATGATGATAATTTCAATTATGATTTTCTAATTGGTCTCGACTGTATTGGCCGATTCCGATTAAGTCAAAATGATAAACTCGAAATTGAACAAAATATGCCAAATTGTAACTGTACAAATGAAGTAACAATTATTTCAGATAGAAATGGTAAATGGAATCAGCTGATTCTTCACAAGAAATTAATTTCAATCACGATATTGAAATAAAGAATTTCGAAGCCATGATAGGTAAATTGAACGAAGAAGATAAGATCAAATTAGAAAATCTAGTGGATAAATATGCAACGATATTTGCGAAAGATAAATTTGATGTAGGAAAAGTTAAAGATTATGAGGCAAGAATTGATTTACAAATGGACAAATACTGTAGCAAGAGACCGTATAGGTGTACTGTAGAAGATAAAAGAGAAATCGAATCACAAATTGCAGAACTTTTGAAGAGAGAACTTATTGAGGAATCTTATAGTCCGTTCGCAGCACCGGTCACATTAGCTTACAAGAAGGATGAAGAGAGAAAAAGCAGATTATGTATAGATTTCAGGGAGCTTAATAAAATTGTAGTACCTGAGCCACAGCCTTTTCCGAGAATTGAAGATATCCTGGTAAAAACTCGAAATTGTAGATTTTTCACAAAATTGGATATAAATTCTGCATTTTGGTCAATACCCCTTCGAATTGAAGATAGAAAAAAAACAGGCTTTGTTACACAAGATGGACATTTTCAATGGACCTGCTTGCCCTTTGGTTTGAAAACGTCACCTGCAATATTCCAGAGAATATTAGGGAATATAATCAGAAAACATGAACTATCTGATTTTACAAGAAATTATATAGACGATATCTTAGTGTTTTCTGAGACATTTGACCAACACATGATTCACATGAAAAATTACTCCAAGCAATTAACAAAGAAGGGTTCAGGCTAAAACTCACAAAATGTAAATTTGCTATGGATTCAGTTAAATATTTGGGACATGAGATCAGGTATAATTCAATTACTCCAATAAATGATAATTTAGTGGCTATAAGAGAATTTCCAACACCACAAAATCAGAAAAATGTTCGACAATTTTTGGGTAAAGTAAATTTTTACAATGAATATGTACCAAAAAGAGCTATAATCCTTGATCCATTACACCAATTACTGAGGAAAGGTCAAAAATTTGAGTGGACAGAAGAATGCCAAAAAACATTTGATTACCTTAAAAATTTCTTGTGTACGAAACCAGTTTTATCAATTTATGACCCAAATCTGCCAATACATATTTATACAGATGGAAGCATTTTAGGTATAGGAGCAGTAATGAAACAACCACAACCAAATGAGGATAATAAGGAAAAACCAATCGCCTACTTCTCAAGAAAGTTGAATGAGGCACAAAAGAAGAAGAAAGCTATATATCTGGAAACACTAGCAGTTAAAGAAGCAGTACTTTATTGGCAGCATTGGTTGATGGGAAGATCATTCAAAGTTTTTACAGACCATAAACCACTACAGGATCTGAATATAAAAGCGAGACCGGATGAAGAATTAGGTGACCTCACCATCTTTCTGTCACAGTTTGATATGGAAATAAAATACAATCCTGGAAAGTACAATGTAGAAGCAGACTGTCTCAGTAGGAATGCAGTATTGGAAGCAGAAAATAATCAAGAAATATATTGAGAACAGTAAATTTTGTTAGTCTTCAAGATATTATAATGGATCAAAGAAGCAATAAAAATATCAGGATAGGAGATAAGAGTGTGATACAAAAAAAAGGTGTTTTCTTCGAGAAGAAAAACAAAAAGAAAAAATCATTTAACGGAAGAATTCAGTAAGAACCTATTAAAAAACATACACCTTAACATGGGTCATATTGGTATTAATCAAATGATATCTATGCTTTCCCCTCACTACATATCAGAAAATTTCTTGAGTAATATAAGAAACCTTTGTTCAACTTGCGAAACCTGCATAAAAAATAAAACAAGAATTAAAAATAACTATGGCACTCTTTCACAACTAGGTCCAGCAAAAGAGCCATTTGAAATAGTATCTATCGATACTATTGGTGGATTTGGAGGAACTAGATCAACAAAAAAATATCTGCATTTATTAGTGGATCACTTTTCAAGATACGCGTTTATTTTAACTTCAAAAACACAAATCAGCTCAGATTTCATAAAATTAACAAACAAAGTTTTAAAAGAGGGAAAGATTAAACAAATTTTAACCGATCAATATCCAGGAATAAATTCAAAAGAATACAAGAAATTTTTAGATGAAAAAGACATCTCACTGATATTCACTGCTGTAAATGCTCCATTTTCAAATGGTTTAAACGAGAGGTTAAATCAAACGCTAGTTAATAAAATTAGGTGTGAGTTGAATGAATTAGAAAATAGAGCTTCATGGACAACAGTAGCTCATAAATGTATAGAAAAATATAATAAAACAATCCATACGGTAACTAAGTTCAGCCCAGAATACTTGTTGAAAGGAATCAATAATTCATTGATACCTGACGAATTGAAAGTAGGAGTGAAATATTCTTGAATGAAGATAGAAAGACTGCGTTGGAGAATAGTATAAAATACCACCAATATAACCAAAAATTATTTGATTCACATAGAAAGGAATATGACTTCAAAGTTGGTGACTTGGTTTATGTTGAAAATGGAAACCGATTAAATAATAAAAAGTTAGATGAAATAAGGATTGGTCCTTTTAAAATTGCAGAGAAAATTTCAAATTCTATTTATAGAATAGACACAGGGCATAGGAAAAAAGAATCGAATCTTTTTCATGTCACGAAACTTATTCCGAAAATTGAAAATTCTTAGAATTTTCATTCGAGGAGGGAAGATGTAAGAAAGCTTACACTTTCTTAATGTGTTTTTTTTATTTTCGAACAAAGTCGTCGGCGTTTATATATTTGTCAAATTGAAATTTCATTATTGTCAAAAGTTGTGAATACGAACATTGAATGTAGTTTCTTGTTTTCAGGTTTGTTAAGATATATGTAGATTATTGATGGTATTGAATAAATAATACTTGTTTTCAGAATAAGAAACACATCTTGTTTTGTTTCAACAACATAACATTATACATATATAATATGACGCACTAAGTAGATGTTACTCACACAACTTTTTCAGATCTCATAACTTCATTATTAAAGGGTTGAAAATAACAACCCCCTATGATTTTTTTTCAAAATTGTTTTCGGGGGATAGATTTTTGAAAACTAAATTCTCTTATGGTTTCCCATTTAAATTTGAAGAAAAAATCCTCTTGCAAAATTTCGATACAGTTGATACTTTTCTCTGAAAAAATGAAAATTTAGATGCAGTTATGATAACTGTTCATTTCATTTCATCGTATTAGTGTTTCATAGAATGAATCTTCTAAGATAATTGTATGTATATGGAAGGAAATAAAGATGTTCTATCAATCTTTCTCAAGCTTTATTTACTGATAAATAAATTACACCCGTAATATTTTAATTTCACAAATAGAACTTTCTTTCGACTAATAAGAATAATTGACGAATTTTGGGCATAAGCAATGTCTTAGAATATTCATTCTATGGAACGGTTTTTATTTTTTTCAAGAAAAGTATCGACTGTATCGAAATTTTGCGAAAGACGTTTTTCCCCAGAATTGAATGGATAACCATGAGAGAATTTTATTTTCGAAAATCTATCCCGCGAAAACAATTTTTGATGAAAAACCTTGAAGGGTTGTTATTTTCAACCCATAATAATGAAGTTATGGGATGAAAAAAAATTGTGAGAATAACATCCACTTAGTGCTTCATATTATGTATAGTTTTATGACTCAGTGTTTTTAAGAAACTGTAAAAGAATTGAAAACTGTCAACTCGCCATCGCCTTCCAAAGGCTGTATCTTGGAAAGTCGTTTTCGAAAAAAAATTATATGAGCTACTGTTGCTTATTTTCATCCAGGAATCATCTCCCTAAGTCTCTCGCATTTGTTCACAGACACTACAAAAACTTCACAAATTCGAATGAAATTCAAATGTAAGATTAGTAATAATTTTTGCGATATCTTCAATGAACAAATTCCGCCAAATTTTCTACTCTTCAAGCATAAGTATTTATTGAATATATCCCAACTGAAGAAGCAAACATCAACACATCCTAACCCATGAAATCCTTCATATATCTAGCTCAAAAGCCTATGGACATAGAGAAGAAAAATTATTCTCCCTTCACGAAACAGGAATATCACTTCCACTTTCGTATGATTGATGTTGTCTGTTACACACAGGCGAGGGAACGACCTACTTTTCCTTTCATAATACAAATAACTGCTGAAAGTTATTACGAGCCATTTTGTGTAGGGTCCGTAGAATACCCTGAAGTTATGAACTTCATTATACACAACAGCTGAAAAACTTGATGATTCTGCGGTTTAGAAACCGATAGATTGAACGGATCTGCTAACTTGAAAATGTGCTGGGTGGAAATTAGATTGGGAAAGTGGAAAACTATGTAGAGTAGAGTCTTGTTCAATATTGATAATATTAGTGATCCCCGAACTACAACTTTTTAACCCGTCCTAAGAGATAGAGAAAAATGAATGGCATATTATTGCAGTCTTCTTTCTGAAGAAACCCATTTTGCCGTCAACCGCAGTGCTCTTTCGTCGTTTGTTTTCGACTTATAAGCCAGAATTGACATTTAGGAAATTTTAATTTTGATCATTATCTTCGTTCTCGTTTGTGATATAAACTAGAAATAAAAACATTATACAGACACTTTTTGGGAAGGAATTCAGTGGTTCCAACTAATTTTTGCTGAGGGGCCTGTTTTATAACATGAAATTCTGTTTTTCATGAAAACAATGATTTAATTTCACTTAAAAATAATCACCTTTTTTCTCGTAACAAAAATATATAACATGTCATCTATGAACCATGGATCAGCGGTGACTCTAGGGGGGAAATGGGTTAGCCAAGAATTTTCAGTGGGGGTCAAGATGAATGAATTGGTACAATTTTGTTTAGGATAGGACATAAAATTTTGGATCGGCTGGGTTCACCCTTGTTCCTCCAAGCGTCGCCACTGATATATTTGCGATATAAATGACAAGTTATATATTTTTGAAACGAAAAAGAAGGAGATTATTCTCAAGTGAGAATAAATTATTGTTTCTAGGGAAAAAACAAAATTTTATCAAATGAATCAGGAAGAACAGCATCCATCAAAAATTTAATTAAGTCACTGGATTCCTACATAGAAAGTATCTTCACAATGTTTTTTTTTTCAAGTTTATAGCACAAACAAGAACTGAGTTAATGACAAAATTTGGAGTTGTCAAAATGTCAAGTTTGGCTTGTAACTCAAAAACAGAAGACGATATAGCAATGCAGTTGATGGCACAATCAGTTACTCGAAAGAAGGTTACCGTAATTTGCCTCTTAGGGTTAACAAATTGTAGTTCAGGGATCACTAATTCTGGGCACCCTCTACAATTTGCAATATTGTTAGCAATCAGCGCATGCACCATTTTGTTACCTAAATTGTTTTCCTGTGTTCTTGGTCCTCCTAGTAGTTAATTAATCCGACACTTGAAGAATTATTCTAAAACATCTTTTTTCGCATGAATATGCTGCAAAACATAGGAGCGGTTATGTATTACTAGCTGCAAACCTCGTTTTGTCATTCACCTACATTATTCGAAGAAAATACTTCTTTACTTTTCTGGTTGGAAGTTCTGCGTCTGTCGACTACGAATTTGCGCTTTTCTCTTTGTTGAAATCTTTTTCGTTTATTCATTTCTTGCATTTCGCGATTGGGCTGCCGCAATTTCGCCCTGTAATTAGGCACACGGCATATCTGCATTTTTCTGTTGGATTTGTTCGTATGATCTTTGTGCTCTTCTACAGGGTCTTTATAAATCATCATAATAGCGCAGTTGTCTTCGAATTATTTATTTATTTATTTTACACTGTTATGCAGGTTAGGCGGTCGAATAATGTGGCTGTAATTATCAATGTCAAAGATAGATAGAGATGAATATAGAGAGAGATTCGATAAAAGTATTGAGTTTGTATGGAAAGCAGCGAAATGAAAATAATCCAGAGCCAACTGCGATGTTACAATCATTTATAAAGACCCCGTATCTCTAGAATGGTTTGTTCTACGACTCAAATTTGCCCTTCTGCGTCTTGATGTCATTTTTACTGTAGTAATAAATGAATACTAAATTTTGTCTACGTTAGCTAAACTTAGATTGCATAAGCATATGTTATAGTTAATTTTAATAATAAAATAAATTTTTATTTTCTTAAAAAATTCAATCGAAGAACAGTTAAAAACACATAACTAATCAGTTATCGCGCGGGATGAAAAAGGATTAAATTACTTGAATGACTATAAAAAATAGGGGTTGGTGATCAGAAAGTGAAAATTTTGGGTTGTACGTATTTTTTTACCCCACATTATGAAAGAATAAAAACAGAAAATTTCGTCCAAAAATAAAAAAAAATTTAAGGGTGAACAACTCTTAATATTTAGCGAAATGGAAACTAGAAAGTGGCCGATTCTCAGACCTACTGAATACGCATATAAAATCTGGTGAAACCGGTAAAGCCGTTTCGGAGGAGTACGAACACTAACATTGTGACACGGAAATTTTATATATTATACATAGTGATTCTAAAACATTTTTTAAACAGGGAATATTTTTGCTCCTGAATGGTATGGTGATGGTGGGTACTAGTAATTCTACGAATTTCATTGTACACAACAATTGAAAAACTTGATGATTCTGCGTATGATTGATGTCTGTTACACACAGACGAGGAAATTACCTACTTTTCCTTTCCTAATACAAAAAACTGGCTGAGAGTTAAAACAAGCAATTTTGTTTGAGGTCCGTAGAATACCCCGAAGTTATGAACTTCATTATAAAAACAGCTGAAAAACTTGATGATTCTGCGGTTTGGAAACCGATCGATTGAATGGATCTGCTAACTTGAAAATGTACTCGGTGCAAATGAGATTGAGAAAGTGGAAAACTATGTTGGGTAAAGTCTCGTTTGATATTTAATGGTAACATTGAGGATCGTACCATTTTGCAATTGCGTTATCACCTAGCGAATTCACCATTTTGTTACCAACATTGTGTTTTTCTTCTCTTGATCCTCATAGATAGTATTGAAAGAAGTAACTGATTGTAATTCGGAGGAGAAAGCCCTGAGCAGGAACTTTTGAGTGCTCGTTTTTTTTGTGAAGACGTAATAGTCCTATTACGTCAAAATTTTATATTTATCAATTTTTTCAAAGTTTTAGCCAGCATTTTTCATCAGTTGTAAGGAATAGTTTTTTCAAATTTGGCACGGCAAAAAACAACTTTCTTTTTTTGTGATATTTCTAACTTCTGAAAGTATTTCGAAATCCATCATCAATAGCTCTGATCTATTTTGGTGATTAATTGATATATCAAGAATTATAGACCTCTTTCCCACTCATCAATCTAAATGTAATGAATTGAATTAAAGTTATATGTATGACACTTCTGTTAATGTTGTTACATGAAAAAACCCAAATTTTTACATTCTAGAAATGCTCATTCAGGTGCCTAACTCCAACCCTGCAAAACGTGATAAATACGTCAAAATTCAACTGGTACACAAGCTCACGTTGCCTGATACCGAATTGGCTTGGGGCCACTGCCACTTTAGATAAAAATAACTTCCATTTCACTATAACTGTTTTCCCCAGATATCCTTGGGGTTAAATAAAGTCGGACATTTTGATCCCGCCGAGATTTCTGGTAGTTTTCAGGCTCATTTTCAAGGACTTAAGTGTTGAACTGCCACTCAAAACACGCAATATATGATGGTTTTTCTTATTTTCTGCAATTTCATTTATATATTCGATCATAATCTTTTCGAAATATTTATTATTTCAGTTTTATTCAATGAAGTATTTTTTGACAATTGCTAGTTGTGTTAGATACTACAGATGAGCTTCGAATTGGAAAATTCCAGAAAAGCCCTGAGAGGAAGCTTTTGAGCGCTTGTTTTATATTTTATATGGGATTTGAGATTAAAACCAAATTTTTAAATGCGCACTCTCGGCACAATCGGAATTATATTCTGGAAATTTAAAAAAAAATTAAATATGTAAAGAATGAATAATTACAAAAATTTACCTCTATGGTTCTGATGGTGCGATCCTCTTGAAATTTTGCATGAACATTCAGTGTATCAGTCTCGTTCACAAAATTAATTCCACCTGTTATGAAAATATAATGATTCTTTTTTTCAATATTCTAATTGAATAGTCTTTGATTCTGTGCTCACAAAACTTTGCATGAAAATTCAGTACAACAGTCTTCATTTAAAAAAATTCACTCGAAGCAGATATTCGTTATGGAAATAAAAAGATTCTTCTCTTTAATATTCCAATTGAATTTTCTATAGTTCTGTTAACACTATCGCCATAAAATTCTGCATCTTCTGTTTAATATCCCAATTGAATTTTCTATATTTCTGTTAACACTTTGGCCACAAAATTCTGCATGAACATGTAGTGTATCATATCAATCTATTATGTATTCATAAAATAAATTTCATTCGAATCGTATATTTTTACACTATGATCACAAAGTTTAGCATGAGGCTTATTATGAGCATCTTGCATATGGCCGCAACATTTCGCTTCGGTGAGTTTCTTCGTGTCTGAGATATTGAGAAGAAAAATTTTGAATGGCCAAATTTCATGGAACATCCTGTACGATTTGGCTGGTTAACGAACTTAACCGAGCTATTTGGAAACCGAACTCACCCTAAAAAATTCAAGTCTCTAGGAAAATCACTTCGAAGTAATTGTGCTAATGGACGACCAGACGACACCACGGACAGAATTCAATTTGACCACGAATTCGTCATCAGGGAGTAAAACCTCATCGTTTGGACCATTTTCAGCTCAAAATTCAAAATTACAGATATTGGCGCAAAACGATATAGCAACAAGACTCTTCTATGACAAGCATGAAGAAAGTCAAGTTGGCACATGAGAAATTCTTGGATAACTGGTCATTGTATATTTTGTAATAAAAAAGCTTCAATTGATATAATGAAAGTAGATTTGGCCCTCGATTGAAAAGGTTTGCCCATCCTTGAGTACTTCAGAATACTGGAGAAATACCAATTTAAAAATTATTATATCGAAGCTAAATCTATGAAGCACCTGACAGCAGTGATTTATAATCTCATTATTCCCTTGTGATTAATAGGTATTATTAAGGCCGAGCACAAATACCTACAATGGACGGATTTTTCAATAGTCGTGGATAAATATTTTCCACCATTATAAACTCTATGCATGCTTGAACACTATTAAAAAATCATAGCTATTATTCGTCTTTTGTTTCGCTATAAACATATTTTCCAATTGTAATTCAGAAAACGTGAAATATAATTCATAAAAATATATTTTATATCAGAAGATTCAGTTGTTATTCAGAAAAGTTGATATTCAGAATGAGGAATTTGCATTTCAGAATAAGAACCCTAAATTCCGAAACAGTAATTTGAATCTCAGAAAAGTATCTAATATCTAATTCAGAAAAAAATTATTGTTATTCAGAAATAAGGAATTGTAATTCAGACTTGGTTGAATAAGTTTCAGAATCAATAAATATGTATGAATAGGTATTTCTGTTATCGATTGAAATATATTCTGGGAGGATTCTGCACATCTTAGAAACTTTATAGTTTTTCACTCCCAGTCTCTGAAACATAAATAATTAAAAAATGTTCGATTAAGGTGAAGTGCTCCTGCGAAAATCTTTGCACTTATTTGTCAGGAGCAAATTGGTCTTGAAAAAATTATTGCCTAACAGTAAAACTGAAAAATGAAACAAATTAAAAGGATATTGTAACGTTTCGGTGGTTGTATCAAACATTTTTTAATTATTTATGTTTCAGAGACTGGGAGTGAAAACCTATAAAGTTTCTAAGAAAGGTATTTCTGTGTTTACCTATCATTAAGTATTGAGCAACTTGGAAATTGGTATGCTAAATCCTATGCTTCCGAGTGAATTTTCCAAACCTGTATTCAACATAGAGAAAATGCACATTCAGGAATCATATAACACGTTCCAGAATAATTTTCCGGATTGAAAAATCAATAAAATGTACTTATTAAATGTGGTCTACTAACTTTTCGTATCAATATTTCTAACGTGAAATCAAAAACACATTCACCCTGATAATTAATAAGTTATTTCTTATCAATGCCATGCAATCAAAAATCTACATAATTATTTATTCACGTGCTTTCAGATGAATATAGGGATAGGGAAAGTCAAAATATCATTCGATGTTTCCATAACGAGTTCAAAATTCAACACACAAGCCCCAATTTATTGAAAGGACAATGGTAGGAATGAGTCTTTCGTAAGCGTATTTCAATATTATAACAATGTATTGTTTTCGATAATTCACTGAATTTGCATTGATTATCTAAAAATATTGTTAACTTAAGCAGAACAATTTTCGCGTCACTGAATTGACAGAGACGGGTCGTAAAACTCGAACATTTTCGGGTCTTCGTGAAGCATATTTGTCGAAAACTTCGAGTTGCTGGGACAAGTTAGTGATGTGAAGAATAAAACCCGTACACGTCGCTCAAGAACAGCCGCGAATTTTGCTGCTGTAGCTGAAAGTGTTGAAAAAACCCAGGTTTGTCCATTCCTCGTCGTTCTTTGGAATTAAGCATTCCATAAACGACGATTAATAATTTTATGGCCGAAATTGGATAGTATTGATCTAGACCACGTTTACTTTCGACAAGACGGTGCTACGTGCCACACAAGCAACGAAAAAATTGATCTTTGCGTGAAAAGTTTCCTGACCGTGTTATTTTTCAAAGAGGTGATCACAATTAGCCACCGAGATCTTGTGATTAACCCCTTGCGACTTTTTCCTTTGGGGCCACGTTAAAAAATAGTCTACGCCAATAGCCCAGCGTCGATTCAAGACCTCAAAGATGGAATTCGTGAGGCTATCGAGGACATAGGGCATCCACTTTGCAATTTGGTTATCGAAAATTTCATTGAAAAGATATGGTCGTTGTAGTATGATATACAAGTGGTTTATGATATTTATAATTGATAGAAGTCAGGATTGTCATTGCTAATTGTCAAGATTAAATGAAGAAGTTGTACAATTACTTTCATAAATAAAATACTCTTAAACTTATAAGTGATCGAATACAAATTAATAAATTATAACCAAATAATATTACATTTTCTGCCAGACATGGAATACCGAAAATCATAAGATCAGAGGAGTTCAAAGAATTTTGCCGATCATGAAATATACATAGAACATGTTACCTCAAGTCCTACTCATGCTCAGTCCGCATGGTAGAAAGATGCATTCAGAGTTTTAAACTATTGATGAAAAAGGCAGAATATGACAAAAAAGATCCGTATTTATTTTTATTGGAATATAGAACAACTCCAATCGATGCGAATTTACCTTCTCCTTCGCAGATGCTATTCAACAGAGAAGTGAATAGTTTATTACCTAAATTTGATTTTTGGGATAGTAGGATAAAAATCGAAAATCTCAAAGAATAGTTAAGAGTTAAACAAATCAACCAAAAAACCAATTATGACAGAAACGCACTTGAAAGAAACATATGTTTTAAGATAGGTGATAAAGTAAGAGTTCAAAAGCAAGATAAAACATGTTGGCAACCAGGCACCGTAATAAAAATATCAAACAAACCAAGATCTTATATTGTAAAACTGAATAGTGGTTCTGTTATTGAAAGAAATAGAAAATACATAATCAGAGATACACCGAGAAAACAACCGCAAGAAAGAACAAAGAGAAAAGTATGTAATCCAGTAAGATTTAGGGATTATATTTTGTGAAGAAAATATGTTAAAAAAAATCATTTTGAACGTAGTGTAGAAGTATTGTTGTAAAAGTCATTTTGTTAATATTAATTGATGACTTTAAGTTTCACTTCTCATTGTATAAAGAAAGGAGATGTAGTATGATATACAAGTGGTTTATGATATTTATAATTGATAGAAATCAGGATTGTCATTGCTAATTGTCAAGATTAAATGAAAAAGTTGTACAAATACTTTCATAAATAAAGTACTTTTAAACTTATAAGTGAATACAAATTAATAAATTACAACCAAATAATATTACAGTCGTGTAAGCGTGGCCTAGTGTTATTTTCCTAAATTAACGGCATAGCTTCTTCTTTATAATGAAATAAAACATCCGATCATTTATTTGGATTTTTTTTTGAATATCAAAATAACACACCTTATTGGAAAATCCTTTATGTGTGAAACTGAGATATTCCGAAACGATTTGTATTTTCAAAGAACGAATTTAGTACAAAATCAGAAAATGAAACCTGCACTCGATTTATCAAAGATATTCATCGTTATAACCATATATAGACGGTTTCAATGCCAAATTTCATACGAGAGAAGTTTTATAAATCAATTTCTACTTTGTCGGAGTTCTCGATCATATCTGGAGCATGCACGATGTTGAAAAAGTTGGGCGAGTCTGTAACAATATTGGTTCTTCCAATCGAATCATCTATCAATCGTATTCATCTAGATGATATTCAATTCGAACTTCAATTCGAAAAAAAAATTAGATTAGGTACGGGAGAAAAGATGTGAGAATTTTTTTTCAGTACTAGCTGGCCCTGCTAACGTTGTTTTGCGAATAATCTACATTATTTGTAGAAAACACTTTTATCCATGACTATTGAAAAATCCGTCCATTGTACGTCTCTGTGTTTGGCCTTAATAATACCCATTAATCACAAGGGAATAATAAGATTATTTTTTACTGCTGTCAGATGCTTCATAGATTGAGTATTGATATAATATTCTTTAAATTGGTATTTCTTCAGTATTCTAAAGTACTCTGTAAAATATCGACTTTGTGGCTCGAAGGACTATGAAAAATATCCTAGCTCGAGGATTATGAAAGTTATCTTGACTATTTCGATCCGTCTTTAGGGACCCTTGAAATAGAAGATGTGCAATTGTCCTATGTTGCAGGACCACGAAAATACACTTTATTCTGCTGTACACAAAATATAACGATGTTCAGGTATTGAAATTAAACACTTTCCACCTAAAAGCTATTTAACTAACACCTAATGATCATTAGAACTCACAGCTTTGAATTAGTGATACCTTAACTTTCGACTACACTGATTTGAAAGTTTATTCTCTGTTTTAGAATGTGTTTACGGTTCGACTTTTACCAATGCACTGCCTGAACTGTTACTTTAGGTCGATCAGACCCTTTCAAGTACCACCTGAACTTGGGGCTGTTGCTAGGCAGTTTTACAACAGATTACCCTGTGGAATTCAGGGATATTTCTAAATATATATCTAGACTGAATATTTGTTCACATTCATAGTCGAACGAAATATTCGAGTCCTGATAAAATTCTACATACTCCAACAAACAAATATGGGCATACCTTGTCAATCGAAGGCCAAATCTATTTTCATTATGTCAATCAGAGATTTATTATTACAAAATATTCAATGACAGTTCTCCAAAAATTTCCCATGAGTCAACTTGACATTTTCCATGCTTGTCTTAGAAGGGTTATAATGACCCTTTTAGTATTCATCTCCCATTTATTCAAATTGAGAAAAAAAAACCTGGTAATAAGAATGTGAAACTTGTGACACATAATTTTTCTCCTGTCTCGAAAAACGAGCATTTTGAGCGCTCGTTCTACTTAAACGAGTGCTATATCATTTTGCCGAAATTTCTGTAATTTTCGAATTTTGAGACGAAAATTACAGCAAATTCTAATGCATTACCTACATTTTGCTCCAATTCTCACAGTTGTATCCTTTAATTACGGTTTTTCAAATTCGTTTATTCAAGAAAAACTACCCTTAATGGATCAATTATGGTATAATTATAAAGCAATTAGAGATAAAAAATAAATGGAAAGTTCGACTAGAAATCATTTCCTCCCTTAATGTTTCGGTCATTAATTATTGAACAGATTTCTCGAGCCTCAAATTCGTTTTTCCCTGTTGATATCTTCTAATAAGTTCCGCTTTTGTTTAATTCTACGATATTTTCGGTGAAATAACTTCTTAGGTGTTTTTCCAGTTATAAAGAGGATAATATTTTGAGCAAAATATACATAGAAGTTTTAACAAGTGAAACATTTGAAACCAAACTGAACTGAAAGTGCTGGCTGTCTTCGCTTCTTTACCTATGATATGTTTCGTCTATCTAATTACCAGATCAAGCTGTGGTATAAAGAAAATGATTATAATATCTTTTATTCATAGCTTTTGAATAATCCACCCTTTATACCTACGTCTGTTTACTCGGCCATAATAATACCCATTAATCACTAGTGAATAATGAGTTATTATTCACTGCTGTAAGATGCCTCATAGATTCAGCTTCAATATAGTATTGTGCAAATCGATATTTCTTCAGTATTCTTAACTAATCCAACTACCAAATATGGGTATAACTTGTCAAATCTACTACATCAATTAAAGCAATTTTCATCACAAAATATACAATGACAAGTTACCCAAAAATTTCTTATATGTCAACTTGACTTTTTCCACTCTTGTAATAGAAAGGTCTTATCACGGTAACCAAATGTTGAAATCTTCAAGAAATATATACAGAAATCGTGGATAAAGGATAGTATGCTACTCACGTATAATGGCTGTTATTACTCGGTGATTCGGGCCACTCGCCAACTTCTAGTAGCCTAAACTTTACCTAGTAAATGATACCCATCCATACATACGCTCGTTGCATAATATCCTATTATTCACGACTATTGTATGATCTACTCCTTATACGTCTGTTTGCTCATTTATAAAAATACCAATTATTTACTGCTGTTAGGTGCTTCCTTGGTTAAGCTATAATATTTTATTGTTAAGACTGATTTTTCTTCAGTCTTATAGAGTTATTTAACCAACAAATATGGTTGTACCGTTCAAAGGGCCAAATCTACTCTGAATTTTTCATTAGTTCATCAAAAAATTAACATGTCAACGTGCATTTTTACACACTTGTAATGGAAAGGACTTATAAGACCGCCAAATTAATGTTAAAATCATCGAGAAAGTAATCAGTATGCTCATTGCATAATATAAAGGGTTTTCCAATAAGAGGTGTTATTTTGATAAACAGAGAAAAATGCCATTTCTTAATTCAAATGATTAATAGTGGAAAATAACATCAGGCAAATGACCATCACGATCACGCATACAGGCCATATCCTTTTAATGAAATTTTCCATAACCAAATCGCAAAGTGGCTGCCTGAGGTGGTCGATAGCCTCACGAATTCCATCTTTGAGGTCTTGAATTGACGCTGGGCCATTGGCGTAGACGTTCTCTTTCACGTGACCCCAAAAGATGAAGTCGCAAGGTGTTAAATCACAAGATTTCGGTGGCCAATTGTGATCACCTCTTCGAAAGAAAATACGGTCCGGAAACGTTTCCCGTAAAAGATCAATGGTTTCGTTGCTTGTATGGCACGTAGTGCCGTCTTTTTGAAGTAAACGTTGTCCAGATCAATACTATCCAATTTCGGCCATAAAAAACCATTTATCTTTTCTTGATAGCACAATCCATTCACCGTAACTGTTGCTCCAGCCTCACTTTCTAAAACATAAGGTCCAATGATTCCACCGGACCATAAACCGCACAAAATAGTCACACGTTGAGGATAGAGAGGCTTTTCCTTTGTTGGCGAAGCCACCGAGGTGGAAATGGGCCTCATCACTCAAGATGATTCTTCGATGGAATTCTGGATCATTTTCATGCATTTCAACGACCCAATCAGCAAAAACACGACCTTATTGATGATCGGTCTGCTTGAGTTCTTGTGCTAACTGAACTTTGAACTTTGTAAGCCTCAAGACTCAAGTCTTTAAGCATAATACGATGTAATGACGTTTGCGGAATGCCTTATTCCAAAGAACGACGAGGAATGGACAAACTTGGGTTTCACTCAACACTTTCGGCTATAGCAGCAACATTCTCGACTGTTCTTGAGCGACGTGCACGGGTTTTATTCTCCACAACAGTTAGAATTTTTTCACCAATATCTGCATTGCGGTTTGACAAGGTGCTTCACGACGACCCAAAAATATTCGAGTCTTACGAACCGTCTCTGCCAAACTTTCACCAATTTAAAGTGAATTTTAATAATTTCAATGCGTTCTTGAAACGTTTATCGTTCCATTTTTATGAATGGCGTAGTTTGTACTTGTCAAATGTCAAAAAATGACAGCTTCAAACGTGACATCCCTCGAAATAGCAGGCTATTCAAAATAACACTACTCATTGGAAAATCCTTTATTGTACAAATCGAGCTATGTCGGTAATGAACTAGCTAGAGCTAAATTCACTTTGACGTTCAATTCACGCCACATTGTTACCGAATGTGTCATTTCGTATCTGAAAACACTCTATCTAAACGAACAATCATCACATTCGACCAATCTCCCCTACCATGTCAATTTAATCTGGAAGATTCTATTTGTTGGACGATTTATGCAGGACCCATCACTTTCACTTTTACCTGAAGCTGAACGAGGAAAAATGACCATGATCGATCTCACTATTTCTTTTCTGGAAGATGGATGTTTCCGATTGGGAGTTACGAAGTTTTATTCGCTATTTGGATTTGGGGCTGAAGTCTAATCTGTGGTTGGAATGTATAGTTGAATATTTGTTTGGCAAAGAAAATTAAAGAGAAATACTAAACCCCTCTTTTATTCGAATATTTCAGTGGAGAAATTCATTCCCACACATATTTTTTGGTTAGGGAACTTTGAATCACTGAAGAAATAACAGCTTTAGCCAAATTCAATATTCACTAGTAATCAATGGGAACAACCTTTTATGGTAGAGCAAAGTAGACGTATAGGTAATGGGCAGATTACAAATAGTTGTGGATGAAAATAAATAAGCTCACCGGAAAAATAATCGATCCACACGAGTTTATTGATTCATAAATATGTGAATTCAAGTCCGATTCGAATGAATTTCACGAAAATTCGCCGAACGATATTTTATACAGGATCAAACAAAATCGAAATTTTTACCTTAGCTTCAGAACAAATCAATCATCAGTTTTTAATTTAAAAAAAAACTTGACGTACGTCATTTTTCACAGGGTGAAACAGAATTTGTTTTTTTTCACCTTAACTTTGAAACAACTTCTGGTGTGTTCCAGTTGTTCCTCCGTTTGGTTTCTTATTTCTGGATATGGTAATCCTTCGTCAATAATAATAGACCAATTTTTGTTAAGGATACAGGGTTTACAGTAAAACATAAAATTTCGCTGAGGTTACAATAGTATTTCAACAAATTCAACCTAAAATTCTGACCTCATGAAAATTAACTGAAAACTAAATCGAAAAGATAACATGTTTTTCACACAGACGAGTACCTATAAAAGGTGCAATTCGTGTCGGCATGTCCTCATTAAGATTTTGGATCATTTTGAGTATCACTGAGCTGCTGCAAATATTCAGAGTTGGTACGCGAGATCGAGTTTTCCTCTCAAGAGCATCCAAACATGCCCAATTGGGTTCAAAACTGGGCTTAGAGCCGGCCAGTTGAATTCTTGGATATAAAACTCTGCTAAATACTCAATCCTAGCCACATGCGGTACTTTCATAGCTAAAGCGAATTTGTGGAGTTCAATGTTGCTCTGAAAACTCTGAACCTATCTCCAACAAAAATTAGTTTACTGTTATCAATGAAGAATTAAATTGTCAAGAGAAGATGTGTCTTGATGATGAAATAAGAAATCACACGGTGAAACATATGGAACACACCAAGGGTGGTTCTAAATTAAGGGAAAAAACATATTTTGTTTCACCCTGTATAAAATGACGTAGGCCGATTTTTCCTGAAATTCAACACTGTTGATTGATTAAGGATGAACAAATTCACAACTGAAAAAAATTTCAATCGAATCGGACTGGAAATGGCAAATTTATAAATTAACGAACTCAATTTTTTGAGTGGATCGATTATTTTGCCGGTGAGTGTATATTGTCTAGAGCAAAACTTTCCTAATTTAGCTCATTTTTTTGCCCTTATGGCATTTTTTTCTCTATCAACTTTAAAAGGAATTGTTGGGGCGTATCAGCTTTTTCAGGAAATATTTTTCCAGCATCACAAGCTTGTACAAGATCTCATAATGAGAATTAGATGGAATTCAGGACCATTCTTTTCTTAATTAAGAAACGAAAATGTAGCCAACTTTAATGTGGTGCTGTTTCATTTCAACGAAATGAATGCATTATCCATTTTGTTCTAATGGGGGCTACCGCGTATGAATTTGCCACTAGAGTCGCTAGTGTTGCGTGAGGTCCTCGATAACTTGAATTGTCGAAAATTCGAACTTAATTGTGAATCTATATTGTTTTTTCAATCCTTACGGGTATTTGATGAGTTTAAGATGAATATTCCGATTAATTATAGAAAATATTAAAAACGGATAAATGAATATTACTGCTTTGAAAGCTGAGTTGAAAAAGATAAGTGTCAAATTAAGCGGTCCGAAAAAACAGCTAATTCAAAGTTGATTTTGTTTACTATTTCAATACACATTTCTTGTGAACAGTATGCTTATTTATTGAGTTTACAGTTATGTTTTTTTTACAGACTCCAATACTATGATAGGAATGATAATAGGGATGTTGACTCATGTTACGAATTCATATAAATTGGGGTTTTTCTCATAGAAGGGAGTTTTTGAAATCCTAAAAAACCATTTCAGTGATCTTATTATTCTCGTTGAATTAAATAAAGCTGATTTAAATTATTTTATTTATTATCAACTATCACGTGACTGCGAACGCCAATCAGAGGTACCTAATTGACGTCACTGTCAGGTATTGTCATTGCAAATTCGAATGTTCTGTGCTCAGATCAACAAAATACATTCATACATAGGCCGGGTTCGACAAAACTCCAATCACCTTGATTATTGAAATATCATAATTTCTCTGCAATTTTCAGTTCATTATTGATATAAACCATCGACTTACTTCAATATAAACGATTTGATTGCCAATCAAGCTTTGTGAAACTCACGGTTCTGTGACTTGAGCCATAGTAAATATATAATATACACAGATTTACTAAACATGGATGAGGCCTGTCACTCGCCGCCGTTGGAACGGTGTGATGCCAAAACAGAGATAGAGCTAGTCAAGGCAAAAAGCCCGCGAAATCCATTTGAAAGGCGTTGAATACGTATGAAAATCTCTTATCAGTGCGTTTTATTGGAATTTTTTGGGGCAAATATGAATATAAATATTTATAATCAATGATCACATGGCCTAATAGGTTATTTCCTTTGATAGTTACAAAAATTAATATATAAAAAAAGGAATATTCCCGGAAAGAAAAAAGGGAATTATCTTTCGAGATCGTTTCTATCATGAATAATAATTGGAAAATCTATATTTTAATAAATATAATCGTAATGAATGCCTATTATCCCTTTCATTATGATATTTCCCAATAAAAATGCGATATATTTCTGCGATTTTTCTGTTCTGATTCAGAGAAGTCAAATATGGACGGCACTGATCCTACTTTCCAATATTTATTTCTATTGTTGCGGTAACTCTGAATTTGGAGAGAGAAATGGACTGTATTTATAATAAAAATGAATTAATGAAATTGGTGATCAAAATAAGAAAGAAACAAAAAAAAAACAATGTGCACTAGAAAACTCACCGGGAGGCCTTCTTCCACACACCTGAGAGCTCTCGTGTTGGTGGGAATTTTCCTGCAGCGGAATCTTCTTCTTCTATCACCAGAAGTCTTTTCTCGTCAAAATAAGACGAGATAAAAAATATGCGTTTTCGAAATAAATCGATCAACAAGCAAAAATAGCGTTTTATGCGTTTTCCACAATATTCCATAAATTTTCTTACGAACTGATTGATTGAAAATCACAATCACAATGTGTTCACTTGACATCTTGAATCTGCCTTGTAACTGGCGATCTTCGGAGTAGTCCAGTGCACATGACATGAGTATTTGAAAATTATTTAAAATTAAACTATATTTAAAATTACGGCAACATCCATGAACATTCATAAAATAATCTTCTTCAGCAAAATGCCTGCTGCGAACAGCCTGCAACCATTTTTTTCTAAGAATTTCATCCTTTGAAGATCTAGAAATGACAGAAGGCCTCATCATAACTCAAACAAATTGTAAAATATAAATAAAGATAATAATACAGGTAAATAAAAACCAGATAAGAAAAATATATATGTATAGGAAATCTCACTTAAGAAATTTAATATTTAGGCCTTTTTAAACCTAGTATCTCTGAACCCACTAGCGTTCACCATTACCTATACAGATGTGGTAGAAACGGATGGAAACAGGGGAGTTTCAGTGTTAAACTCACGCTGGTTCGGAGTCCAGTGGAGCAGTGGAAGAATCGAAACCTCGGAGCGATGCGATATTGAATAAGCGGCGGGTCTGTTGGAATGGCAGTCTGTAGTGGTAGTGGGGGATGGCGCGCAACGATCTAGGATCGAATCATTCGAATCGAAGAAGAATCAGTAACACTCGAAACGGGAGATGGATAACGTCGCATGTCTATTGAAAATGAATACGACAAATGTTCTCCACTCTTATGGCGCCATGGGCGGAAGTTATTGCCTTGCCTCAATGAATGAAACAAATAATTTCCTGTTATAATTAATATTCAGGTTCTTTTTCGCCATAACTGGTTTGAAAATAAAATAAATTCTATGAAAAACAAAAATAAATTCAACGAAAATAAAAAAATGAAAAAAAACAGAAATTAATTCTACGAAAATAGAAAACAAATTAAAACATTTCATATTGAAGAAAAATTCAAATCAAATGTTCAAATAATCCACCTTGTTGTGCCAAACAGTAGCCAAATCTGTTATAAAGATTTAATCTCATATCTCGGAGAAGATTCGGCATACTTGCTATTTTGGAACAAAGTTGGATTATGTTGGACCTTAATTCAATAATGTTCGTCGCTCTTTCAATTTCTTGCCCATACACCATATTTTTGAGATATCCCCAAAGAAAGAAATCATTGGGAGATAAATCTGGAGATCTGGGGGCCAATTGATGGTTCCGTTTGTGGTAATGAGACGATCAGAAAAAGTCGTTCTAAGATATTGTGTGACTGCGCTTGCGTTATGACTTGGGCAGCCATCCTGTTGAAACCAGACATCATCAAAATTAATTGGTAGTTGTCGAACTGTCGGAATAATTTGATTCTGTAATAGATCCAAATATTTTGCAGCGTTTAGGTTACCATCGATGAAAAATGGCCCTATCATGTAATTACCCAGCATTCCTGTCCAAACATTAAGTTTTTCAGGATACTGGGTACGCACAGGAATACTCAGGTGCTTATTCTCCCTAGACCATTATCTTACTACGGATGGATTATGTTTTCTATGCAATGAAAACGATTACTCATCCGTGAATAAGATATTGCTCAGAAAAGAACTACTCTCATTCTCTTTTTCCATCATCTTTTTACAGAATTCCATTCTTTTGAAATGGTCTTCTGGAAAAATTTCCTGAGAGGTTTGCACGTTATAACATTTGTAACCATTTCTTTTCAAAATATTCCGAACAGTTCTATCGCCCAAATCGACTTGCTGGGCAATTTTTCTGCTAGAACAAGGTGCACTGGTTTCAACAGCCGCACACACATCCACTTCTCTTGCCAAACGATTTTCACTGACGGTCTTCGGTGGTTTATCAATTCTGCAATGAAGGCATGTTCGTAAACAACCACATTGCTCGAACTTCTTGACTATTTTGGAAATAGCCGAACGTGAAGGTATCGGCCTATCTTCAAAAGCAACAATAAACGAATTTATTGTCTCCGCAATTGATTGACCACCGAAATACCATTTTATTATTTGAATTTTCTCTTCAACCGTATACATTTTGATTTCCGCAGAATCTAATTTATTCTCAAACCGTATGGTCTATCGCATCCAAAGTTTGGATTGCGACTAATTCAATCAGCGGACCGCGTTAAGAATTGCAGCAGGAGCAGAGCGATGCATCCCCCACTACCACTACAGACTGCCATTCCAACAGACCAGCCGCTTATTCAACATCGCATCGCTCCGAGGTTTCGATTCTTTCACTGCTCCACTGGACTCCGAACCAGCGTGAGTTTAACACTGAAACTCCTCTGTTTCCATCCGTTTCTACCACATCTGTATAGTGAAACTTTCATCAATAAAAAAGCATTTGTACATCATTTTATTCCTATCTCTTTTCAAACCTGTTAGTACAGTTTATTGCCGCACAAGAACCAACCATTTCAAATGATTTGAAAAAGACCCAAAAAACTCTTGAAAAACCACGAAACCTCTCCTAAAATGCTCCTAAAATCTCGTGATTACTCGTAATCAAAGCTTTTGGCGCGCTTTTTGCCTGTTCAAGCTCTATCTGTGTCTTGGCATAACAGTTCTCTCTCCCTCGCCGCTTCCATTGTAAGTTATAAATTCTATGATAATATATCATATCTATGATTCGAACTTACGAAGTTGAAAGCTGAAAGAGAACAGAATACCTAGTTCTTTACAAGAATAATGATCTACAATTTTCTTTATAATGGAGATAGGATTCATCAAAGGTAATAGTAGTAACTTACCGAAGATAGATTCCCTTATGGTCGCAAGTTTCTTTGCTGAAAACAAGAATTTTTGTGCAGCGGAGCTTAAAAACGTGAAACCGTCTTTGTAAGTAGCAAACTTTTAACTCATATTATTATTACAAATAAAAGAAACACCTCATTCAGCACTTATAGACCGACCTATTCATTTTGAAGGCTTAGATTGATCTTTTCGACAAGGGATCGGGCAAAATCAGTTCGCTTTGACAGAAGTCAAAGTATGTTTACTGGATGATGCACTACCTTACTAGAACACAAGGCCATGAAACAGAATGAGTGACGTCACCATAAGTTGTCCATTCGTATTTATTTACGCAATGTCATTTCCACAAAATTATTTGTCAATTTAGATTTCATTTTCCAACAGAAAAGAAAAATTATGTTTTCTGAGTAGGTAGGATCGTTGTTAATACAAGTACCAATTTCGTGGTTATTTTCGATATTTATTGAGGAAAATTGAAATATGATGGGTAGCGAAAATAGTGCTTTCCTCAGTATAACTGGCAATATTGAGTCCCCATCATCACATTCCAGTTTTTTTGCTTTGATATTATTAAATAGTACAATAATGCTAAGTCTTCAGACACATATACACTTTTATTTTAACAACTAGAATTTTTGATGTCTAGTCCAAATGAAAAAACACAGGTTTTTTTTCTCCTTTGGTTTTTATCCAGCCTTTTGGAGCAAACACTTTTCTAACAGCCTCAGCTGAAGTTG
Source organism: Propylea japonica (assembly GCA_013421045.1). Taxonomy (NCBI): domain Eukaryota; kingdom Metazoa; phylum Arthropoda; class Insecta; order Coleoptera; family Coccinellidae; genus Propylea; species Propylea japonica. The sequence goes on from CM024244.1 coordinate 59,224,080, forward strand.
CAAATGACACTGCTGAATCATATTCTGAACAGGATTTGATGCAATGGCTTTCTCAAGATCTCGACATTTTTCGACTTTTTGACCTGTAACTTCATGTGCGTAACTTGTAGATCTTTCTATAAATTCTGTTTGGAAATGTAGTTCGCAAACCTAGAAATAAGTAACTTCTGAGTTTCAGGCAAACAGCTGAATTTGCAATAGTTAATAACTTACTGCTGTTACTGGAAACGAAATCTTCCCTTTCAATTGCGTTAAACTAAGTTCTTTTAAGTTGCTCGTCTTTGGGAAACCCAAAGACTGCTACTTTTGGCCCTCCTGCATAATTGCCTCTGCACTGGGAACAGAGCAATGAAATGGCATTTCAGCTGGAAAAAATAGCGCGATTAGCATAAAACGAACTGAAACTTAAATAGAAATAACTTCGAACATGAAAGCAAATCTTTTATGAACTAGAAGTAAAACAAATAATCTAGTGGAAAAATATAAAAAAGGCCTTTTCCTTACCTGTTAAGAATTGATGTAACACCAAAATAAATAGAATTTTAAGCGATAAACTCCGAAAAAACACTCAAATTCTAGAAAAAATGGGAACAAACATCAACTATCACCAACAAATGATTGACTACTCAAACACTTCACCCCCCTACCGCTGTCATTCTGTTTCATGGCCTTGTGTTCTAGTAAGGTAGTGGATGATGACGTAATCATCATAACGTGACAAAATTGAGCATTTCCGCGGGATTTTTTAATTGTCTTTTCATTTACTCATTTTAATTGGCAATTACCATATTTTTAAGGAAAAGTAATTTTTTCGTGTTTGTATAGGGTTCATCTTTAAAATAAAATAAATTCCAAAAGTAGTCAACATCCCTATTCCGGTAGAAACGCATTATCATAAATTGAAATAGGTTTATTGCAGAAGTAGGTTATCATTTCAAAAGTATAGTACGTTCACGAAAGGTTGAGCCGTCGGTTGGCTATGATAATTTGACATATTCCACTGTGTTTATTAAAATTTTAGGTTATGATGTTTATTTTCTTGTCAGATTGCTTCGCAATGTTGTCAATATTGCATAGAGTTGACTGATAACTCGCAAGCTCGTCGGAAGAGGCCGGGTGCATTCGGCAACATTGAATTTATTTTACGTTATGACAGCAAATACTGCCAACTTCAGATAAATGAAGAAACTCCCACTATATGCTCAACCTTTCGTGAACGGAGTATAACTACTTTTTATCATACTAACATGATACCTGTGATAACAGAAAAGTGTTGCAATTTGAAGTAGTACAATAAATCCTCACACGACCCTTTCATTTATCATTATCAAGTGAATATGTAGAAAGTTATTTATCAATTGTGGCTTATATTTAAAAGTAGGGTAATTCATTTTTCACACAGCTCTCCGGTATATATATTTTGCCAGAAAATGCATTTCTTGCATTTCGAAGTTTCCTTCTGCGTTCGAGAACTCTTTCTACTCGAATTTAATTCACATCTCTCCTCACTTTTCTGTACCCAGAAAATTGTCTTGGCATTGCTTTCAGTTTTAATTTAGCAACACTTGAAAAATGTTCAATAAGAAATTACAAGAAATACAAGTATGTATAACATATTCAATTGAAAGAGTCAAGCGTCTGAAGCAACATGTAAAATGTAAAAGATTATTAAGTACTCACTTTTTTCTGAATTAGGAGTGTTAGGTTGAGTATTATCATCAGGGTTGAAATGTCTTTTACAAACACGTGTATATATAAAACGGGTTACATCAACTACAACGCGATTTCTCTTAGAATAAATCTTTGTAATAGGGTATTGAAAACAATTTTTGAAAACCCAATTTTTTGTCATACTTAAGTGTTTTTCACCGACGAGGCCTACTTTTCTTGAAATTATGAATTTTCACAATAATTATATTTCGGCTGAAGCAAACCCACACCAAATCGTTGAACCTACACACCAGCAACAATTTTCTCTTAATGTATGGTTAGAGCGGCTGGAAAATGATTTGATCGGTCCTTTTTTTCTACCCGGCAAGTTGAACTAGAAAGAGTGTAAACGTTTCTTGAAGACCAACTACCAATTCTTCTGGAAGTTGTTCCTCATCAAATAAGAAGGCAAGCATATTTCTTGCATGCATCTATCCCACGAAAAAAATTCTGAACGAAAATAATAAGGGGTTACTTTCAACCCCTAATAATAAAGTTATGAGATCAAAAAAAATTGTTTGAGTAACTTTTACTTAGTGCTTATATGATCCATTCTTTCCAAAAAAAAAATCGAACACAAAAACGTGACTAACCTTTTCAGTTCTCAGTCATCAAAAAACTGATAACACCAGCATATTAAAAACATATGTGTGCCAATATAACCGAAAAAATCGATGATTTTTTGACAAACCTTGTATGTAATGGAAGTATTTTTCATTTGAAAACTAGGAAAATCATAAGGATGTTATTTCTCTAGGTCAAAGTGAGAACTTCTCGGTTTATATAATGAGGAAAAGGAAATAAAAAACAAGAACTCACGAATCAAAATAAACGTCTCAGCATTTTATAAAGAACTACTTCCAAAATAAATCATCTGAACTGTCTTCTGTGGTTAAGTCTGTGTATTATTTCCACCCAAATTCTGTCTCAAGGCATGTGCTAGTATCAAGGACCGAACGCTAGCATTTGCATTTGCGAACTGATCCCGAGGGACTGAAATTTTCATCTACTACGATTCGCCTAGTTCTAAACTGCCAAGAAACAGGAAATGGAATACCTTCAAACGTATTCCCGCAACATTTGCTATATAAATTTCAGGACGCCAAGGGAAATAAGGATATATTATGCAACTCTATGGTTCCGGCACAATTGCTGTAGATTGAATTCGCCAGTATTGCTTGAGAAGTTTTCTGACAGTTCAGAAGTTGAGTGCTTTTTGCGAAAGTGATCAATTCTATAAAAGATTAGTGTTAACTTTATGATAGCTCATATCGTTTTTGTTGACTGAAGAATTATCGAAACAAATTACTCTCTAACACCCCTATAATCAACTTAAATTACTATACAGGGTCGCCCACGCTGGATGGTACCCAAGTCAACTGCTCTATACTCGTAGATCTCAATTTTTAATCTGCGACTATTTTAAAATCAAAACGACATATGACATTTTTCTAGGCCATAATAATACTCATTAATCACCAATAAAATATATGAGTCATAATTCACTGCTGTGAGATGCTTCATGGATTTAGCTTTAATAAAATATTGTTAAAAACTGATATTTATTCAGTGTTTTCGAGTTTCTCAACTAACAAATATGAAGGGAATATCTTCTCAATCGAGGGAAATATCTACATTAAATAAAATGAACTTTTATTACAAAATATACAATGGCATGAAAACATGACTTTTTCCACACTACACCTTTTACAGTTATATTTCAGAATAGGAATATGTAATTCAGAAAGCAGGAATTGAATTTCTGAAAAACAAAATTGAAATTCAGAACAGAAAGTTGAAATTCAGAAAAACAAAGTTGTAATTCAGAAACGGCAAATTGAATTTAGGCAAGGAAAATTATAATTCAGAACTTATCAATTCAATATCAGAAAATGTATTACGAAGGTAGGAAGCAGGACACAAATCTGCGAAGTATCTACGTACTTTACAGAAAAATTTATCACAGAAACACAAAGCAAATGAACATAACCTAACACTTGTAAATTGCATAGGTTCAACGAAAAAATAATGATTCAATCTTCCTCACATTAACATTCGAGTAGGAAAAGATGTCCTGCTTTTCCACAGGAAAAATAATTAGAACAAAGGAAACAATTTAACGGGAAAAACTCGTTCCGCTAGAATGGAATCGCTATGCATTAAAGTCGTCGCTATTGTTGTTGCCAGATAGTGGAATAAGGAGCCCTGTTATGGTTTCATGAGCATTTTACCTCTCCGAGCCGGTGGAAAACGTTACAGCACGGCTGGGAAAACCCTGTGAACAACGAGGTTTTCCTCTCTAGTCAGGACGTTGAATCAAGTGTTTGAAAACAAAGTTTACCAATCACTCTAATCAAAATATCACCCTCCAATCTTATCATTAATACGATCAAAACAGACAAATTGTTTGATTACTCCTTTTGTTATGAAGGCGTTCGCTTGGTTTCGCAAAAATATGTTTATTTTTTCCATAAAACAGTCTATAAAATATGATAAAAAAATCGGGTAATTTCGACCGGTAGGTTAATATCGACCATATTGAAGGGTGAAATCGACCATGCATATATTATTCAAACTGAATCTCTTTCAGCACTAGTTCTCTCAATATGGGCCAAACTTACATAATAACGACTTCGCCAAATGTAAAAATAATATGCAAATGTTCACAGAGCATACTTCAGTTCTTTTTTTTTCCACAACTTGTTATTTTTCTCGCTAACATGTTTGATTTTTATTTCCCTATTATTAATATTATTTTTATTGCTTTTTATTGATTGGTATTCCCATGAAATTTTACACCCAAGAGGAACGCCCTGTTTTTCGGAAATAAACGTGCGGGCATCTGGAATTACGACAATTCTCGAGGTTCAATTTTTTTCTCTTCTTTCTTCAAATAGAATAAATTATTATCAATATTAATAATATGAGGTTGGGTAACTTCAACCACTGTAGAGTACACCTCAATCTTGAAATTTTTTGAAGGAAAATATAAATAAAAAAAGTTGCACAATCTAAGATCTTAGATCTAAGTTAACTATCCTCTCTACACTATGGAAGTACATTGCAATTGATTAATAAAAAAAAAATTATTACCCTAGGAAGAGGATCACTATTCGTATGAGTAGAGTCGGAAAAACAACAATATCGTCGGCATGTACGCATGTCAAACGATGGCACCATTCTAACCCTATCAGAGGGTACATTACGAAGCTATACTTCGTAAAGAGCCAAATTAATGAGATATGGTCAATTTTACCGATGGTCTAATTTCCCCACGTTCCCCTATCTTTTTATCACTAGTGAATAATAAGTCATTATTCACTTCTGTCAGATGCTTCTGATCTAATCAGATGCTTCGTGGATTAAGCTATACGTTTAGAAGTTCCCTAACTAATAAATATGGCAGGAAATACCTATTCAATCAAGACCCAAATTTATTTGAAGATTATCAAATTTTATAACAAAATATACAATTATATATAATGATACTTATTGATCACTAGTGAATAATGAGTCATTATTCACTACTGTCAGATGCTTCATGGATTTAGCTATACTTTTTAGAGTTCCGTAACTAACAAACATGAGGAGAAATACCTATTCAATCGAGGCCCAAATCTATCTGAATATAATCTGATTTTATCACGAAATAAACAATGGCAGGTTCGTCAAAAAATTACTTATATATCGATTCGTTTTTTCCACACTAGAAGAATAGACTAGAATAGAAAGGACATATCACAGCCGTCAAACATACTTCAAGAAAAATATTCAGAAGTCGTAGATAAAGATAATGGTTATTATTCACTCGGTGATTTAGATCACTTCCCTGCGGTTCGTAGCCTAAACTTCACCGAGTAAATAATAGCAATCATTATACGCTCGTTGCATAATTCAGAGTCCTAAGTGTAGATATTGAATCTTTCTACACAGTTTTGCCAAAATATCAAAAAATCTATAAATCTACTTCTTGAAATTCAATGAAGTATTCAATTCACTTCAGAACAAAAATTCTTTCACTGCGCACAGAACAATTCATCGCAGAAACACAAAGCAACTGAACATTACCTAACACCTGTATAAATTGCATACGTCCAACAGAAAAATAATGATCCAACTTCCCTTACATTAAAATTCGAGGAGAAAGAGATGTCCTGCCTTTCCACAGGAGAAGTAATTAGAACAAAGGAAACAATTTAACGGGAAAAAACTCGTTTCGCTAGAATGGAATCGCTATGCATTAAAGTCGTCGCTATTGTTGTTGCCAGATAGTGGAATAAGGAGCCCTGTTATGGTTTCATGAGCATTTTACCTCTCCGAGCCGGTGGAAAACATTACAGCACGGCTGGGAAAACCCTCCGAACAGCGAGGTTTTCCCAGGACTTATACGAGGTGTGAGTTATCTGCAACGATAACTTCCGGTTCTTATTCTGGGTCTTGCAAGTGTAAATAGGGATTTTCGCACATCCCACTTTTAGGCCGTTGGGTTGAAGAAAGAGGATTTCAATGTAAGGTCCTCTTGTTATAGTGGTGAACTGCCAAACTTGCTGATTTTAAGTTACTGGTTTAGTGGTTTAGTTTCGGATCAGTATGAAATGATGAAATATACAGTAATCTAACGAGACTTTTCTGTAGAATGCTTTTTTTTCATTCTGTGGCTAATCCTTCTGTTTCGCTTTTATTTGTTGTAAAAAATCGTCCAGGATTAAAGCAGTTCCATTAGTTCATGGTTGATTTGATTATTGAATGTTTATTTGGGACTTTTCCATAATATACCCATAATAGGTACGTCTGTTTACTCGGTCATAATAATACCCATTATTCACTAGTGAACAATGAATCATACGTCACTGCTGCCAGATGCTCCATAGATTTAGGTTCAATATAATATTCTTCAAATTGAAATTTCTTCAGTATTCTGAAGTACTCCAACTAACAAATTTGGGTATATATGGTCAATCGAGGTCCAATTCTACTTTTAGTATGCAATTTTTGTTACAAAATATAGAATGACAAGTTCATATTTCATATTTCATATTTCATTTATTGCCCTCAAAAACATACAGGGATTGTCACGTATACATAAATATAAATATAATTTTTCTAGATAGGTAGCTGCAATAAATCACATCACATAATACAGTCGGACGAACAATTTAAAGATAAATTATTTGACTAGAACTGACAGGTCAACAACTCGTCCATTGTGTAGGCAACGCGTTCGATGAGAAGGGACTTCATCTTTTTCTTAAAAGTTGCACCATCTAGGGAGGTAATTAGCTGAGGAAGCTTGTTGTAAATTCTCATTCCATTAAACACGTGGTATTTTGACTTATCTTCAGTCTATTTTTGGGGTTATGTACTTATTTTTGAATCTGGTGTTGTGGTTGTGAACTTCTGAGTGTTTTTGGAAACTGTTCTTATATTGTGTATATACACAAGACATTCTAAAATATAACAACTTGGTGCTGTCAATATGTTATATTTTTTAACAGTGGCCTGCAGCTGGTTAACTGACCGACTTCCGCTAATGCCTGTAGTGCTTTTTTCTGTTTTACTAGCACTTTCTCGGCCTCCGTTGATGCACCCCATAAGATTATGCCGTAGGTCATTTTACTATGAAAGTGGGCATGGTATGTGAGTAAAGCTTCTTTCTCAGTTAAAATATTTCTGATTCTTCTAATTGCGAATATTGCCGAAGATAGTTTTCCGCACAGTACGTCAATATGTTTCGCCCACGACATATTTCCACTAATTTTCACCCCTAGCAGGCAGATGTTACTCTGGTTGTTCTCCTTGGTGCTAACTATAAGTTCCTGTGTTTTATCCGTGTTCACTTTCAAGTTGTTTGCCGTGAACCAGTCCACAGCGTTTTGTACTGAGTTCTGGAACTTATCTTCAAGTAAATGGGCATCTTTGGATTTGTTAAGGAAAGACGCATCATCGGCAAATAAAATTTCGTCGTCTGCTTCCACGTTACTCACCAGGTCGTCAATATACACTAAAAATAGAATTGGTCCGAGCATTGATCCCTGAGGCACACCTGAGGTCATTTTTCTCGTCGAAGACCTCTTTCCTTCTAGGTCTACAAGCTGGTAACGATCTTGCAAATAGGATGTTAATAAGCTCAATGCGGGGCCCCTGACACCTATATTCTCGAGCTTACGTAGTAGAATACTATGGTTGACGCAGTCGAAAGCCTTGCTCAGGTCCATACATGATATTTGACCGCTTCCTCATCAAGTGCACTAGTTATGAACTCGACCAGCTGGGTTAGGGCAGTAGTTGTGGACCTTCCTCTTCTAAAACCATGCTGGTGTTGGTCCAGCAAAGAGTTACCTTCCAAAAATGCCACCAATCTTTTCCTCAACAGGGATTCAAAAATTTTGGATAAAGCTGGTAAAATCGATATGGGTCTGTAATTCTCAAGTGAATCCCGATCTCCTTTTTAAACACAGGAATTACTCTGGCTACCTTCAGTTCTTCAGGAAAGTATCCCTGCTGGAAACAACCGTTTATGAGTTCTGAAAGGGGGCTTGCAATACACGGCATTATTGTTTTCAATAATTTAACAGACAAACCGTATACATCTAGCGAAGATTTGTTTTTCATCTTGGACATGACATCTATTAGTTCTTCGGGGTTGTTGTGGAAAGAAAGAGGAGCATGAATTTCTTATTCTTTTTCTTCATGAAATTCTCGCTCTGTACTGGATCGTTATTTGTTCCAGTCAGCTTTCTGCTACTCTCGAGAAGTAAGTTAAAATCTTCTTCTGTCAGTGTCTCTGAATTCGCGGAATCTTTGGTTTTCAACTTCGAATTTATAACCTTCCATATACCCTGACTTTTGTTTTCTGATTCATTAATTAATTTGATATCTTCATCTCTTATGATATCTGTTATCAACATTTATACTGTTGTTTCAGTCCCATATATAATTTTTTCGAATCTTCATCTTTTTCACTTCATATATAGTTTGAGCCGCATCGATTTTCTTCTTGAGTTCGATCAATTCTTTATTTTCCCAACATTTCCTCCGCCGTGATGCCCTACAGTTATTATTTTCTCGGGAAAACAATCATCAAGCGTTCATAATAACTTCATGGAATTTCTTGTATGAGTCACGAATCGAGCCGATGTTAATAAACTCCAATCGGTGCTTCCCAATCTTTCTCGAAATATGCGAGTATTTCCTTATTCATTATACGAATATTTTCCACTTCTTTCCCCCACATGCGCCCGCCATCTGAATGTCCAGTCTCTGCGCCAGGTGATCTGAAACCTGATAATTTATTGTTTCGGTTTTGTAGAAGTTTCGGTTTATATGTGTGAACAATTGTCGATACATTTACTTGATGTTGGTGTTTTACGCGATGCCTCCTCGAAGACTATGGAGTCCATATGATTTGAGGACTTCTTCTATTTTCCCTCTTTCATTATTATTTTCAAGGAAATTTTATTGAAGTCCGGCGGCGATAACTATAGGACGATGGGGTTTGTTAGTCACCATGCTTAGGGCTTTCTCAAATTGCTCGATGAATAAGTCGAAGTTTCCTGGGGTGATCTATATATGCACATATACTTAGAATGTTTAGTCACTTTCTCCGATACTGCACATATTTCTATGTGCTTTTCCATTGAAAGTTCGTTAATGCTTTCAATTCAGGGCCACTCTGAAATCCATCGTTGCAAGTATCAGGCAGCCACCGTGTTTGAAAGTTTTCGAGAAAATGAACTAGCTATCTTATAGTTCGGTATGTTGAAACTTTTAGTTGGTCGTCAGTCATCCAATGTTCAGTTACGAAAGCTAGCTTATATTTTCCCGTATTCAAAATGAGATCGACCGCGTCCAGTTTATTGCTTAAACTCTGAATATTGATATTAATAGTCCGTCACATTTTAAGTTACAAAGTTTTCTCGACTTCACAGCGTTATTTGTTTTATTCTTCACCTCTTCTTGTCCTCGAAAAAATTGAAGCGCTTCACGACCACGCCTGCAGGCCAGTTTTGTGGCTTATAAAGCTCGTCCACAAGTGATAAGCTCGCACCTATTTTGAACGAAAAACTGTTAACATATCTTGTTTTGACAGTTTTTCAATAGAGATTTCTCATCTGGGAATATTTCTTTTAAGTGTGTCCTATTTGAGATTCTTGTACTTCTCCGCTAACTCGTCCACGTATATCCATGCTCGTCTTTGCGCACACAAGAAAGTCGACGTTCCCGTACCAGTTCCAGTCACACTTATTCATTTCTACATCCAATACTTTTTTTCCTCTCTGAATAATCTAGTTTAGATCTATCATTGAAGTTAGTGTTATTATAGAAATTTGTTTTATTATTATCATTTGACCTGGGTTTATGAACACTGAAGTTTGTCCCATTGCCTTTTTTTCTATATCTTTTTGTTTGCCTATATCTTCCACTAGTTCTAGGTTTTGGTACAGATTCCTTCAATGTGTAAATATCTTCTTCAGAAGGAATTTGTTTATTATGCAGTGCTGCGCTGTAGGGTCTAGAGACATTTGTATTGATTCTTTTATTGTTACAGTTTTCTGCGTTGCTCTTAGTTTTATATTCCACATCTTCCAATATTTTATCCGTATCGGCATTCAATGCAGGTTCCTTCAGCACGTGAGTTACGTTTTTTTCAGCAGATATTATATGAATATGAATATGTTAACAACTTGGGAGTCCCCCAAGGATCGGTGTTGGGACCACTCCTTTTCTTGTTGTTTATTAACGACTTGCCGGAATACATTTTGGCCTGCATTCTGATACTATTTGCTGACGATGCATCCATAGTAATCAAGGCTCGGAGTCTGCAGGAGCTGAAAAGCCTATGCGAGTCTATTATCGAACGTTTTCTTGACTGGTGCCGCCGAAACTCCCTGATAGTAAATTTGGGTAAAACCCAAGTAATGAAATTTCAAAATCGTTCCACTGACCCAAGTGATGCATTTTCCGTTAAACACCCTGAAGGAAACTTAATTTCAACAGAATACGTCAAATCCTTGGGCTATATGTGGATCGAAATTGAGGTGGAATTACCAAGTTGATCACGTGTGCAAAAAGTTGAATAACTCTTTTTATGCGATAGCACGTCTCAGGGACCTACTCCCGATGGATTCACTCCTCGGGATATACTATAGTATGGTGTATAGTCACCTCTGCTATAACGTCGTACTGTGGGGGTCATCTGTTGATGCGACGAGAGTATTTATTTGCCAGAAAAAAATTATAAGACTTATATTTGGTATTAAGCCTCGTGAATCTTGTCGTTCATGTTTCCAAAGGTATAAAATCCTGACCTTTCCATGTATTTTCATTCTGAATTGTCTTTTATATATCCATCGAAATAAGTATACTTTGAAGAAATGTTCGGACTTCCACAATTACAGTACTAGGCATGTGGATGTTATTTGTATTCCTAGACACCACACTAAAAAATATGAATCAACACCATCTTTTATAGGGACAAGACTATATAATCATCTGCCAAACATGTTCAAATCAATGAAAGACATTCAATTAAGATCAATGTAAAGTCTCTGTTAATGAACAAATGCTATTACAGTGTTGAGGAATACCTTTCTGATAGATTAATTTAACTGTTGATTATTTTTCTTTTCAGAATGATTCTTTTGTACTTGTATCTATAAGTTCACTTCGAATGTGTTTCTCTTATTTTTTCTATTTTGTGACCTGTCCTATACATTGTTCAATGTCTAAAAGGATTAATAAAATTATTATTATTATTATTATTATTATGCTGTTGTTCTTGTTGGTTAACTATTTCGTTTAAGGAAACACTCATAGATGGCTTTGGTCAAGGGCGTAGCCAGGAATTAATTTCGGGGGGGGGTTTTGACATTTTGGCAATTGACTTTGTAGGTGCCGAAAATTGTGAGGGTCGCTTTCTGTAGCAAGTATTCAATAAAAAAATAACTCTGAAACATTTCGGGGGGGTTTGAACCGCCAAAACCCCCCCCCTGGCTACGCCCTTGGCTTTGGTGATCTGCTTTCTTCTAATTTTTCTAGCAAAACTAATTGTTTTTTCAAAACTTCAACTTTATCTTGTAGTTCCAGAATTCGATCAGATTTTTCATCCATAAGCCTATTCAAATATTCTACCTCCATTTCTCGATTGTCCTCCCTATCGTTCACTAGGACCATCGAAACATTAGCAGGGGTATTTTCGTTATACAGTTCCTGTGAGTATTCATTAGGATCTCTGATTGCTGTTGACTGATTGACCGCTCAAAATTGGTTTCGTTCAGCTCCGTAAGACGAGTTTTCAGCTTTTGTATTTCGATATCCTTTTCTTCACACTGACACTTTTTGGAGGTTATGTTTTCACAACAGACTATTTTTCCATCATTTCTCACATAGATACCGCAGATTTTAAGTAAGCAGCTAGGATGAAATGTCTTTTTACATTCAGAACAGGTTACATACAATTTCACTTCTTTGGAACATCTATTGCAGGTTTTTTCACCACTGTTTTCATTTCGCGGCGCCATTTTCACCACTATCATCATGTCATCATCATGACAAATTCTCCAAAAATTTTCCATGTGTGAACTTGACTTTTTTCATTCTCGAATTAGAAGAGGGCCTTGTTACGGTCGCCAAAAGTTGGAAACTTCAAGTACCTAATATAGTAGTAGTCGTGGATAAAGTATAGTATTCTACTCGCATATAATGACTCGTATTCACTATTGTCCACGACTATTTTATAATATACCCATTATACATTTGTTTGCTCGGTCATAATAATACCATTTATCACTAGTGAATCATGAGTCATTATTCACTGCTGTCAGATGCTTCCTGGATTTAGCTATAATATTATTTTGTAAAAAGTGATATTTCTTCAATGTCTAAGAGTTTCCTAACTAACAATAATATGTTTGGGAATACCTGTTCAATCAAGGGCCAAATCCACTTTGAATATCTGCCAAATGAAAATTCGAATAAGCTACCATTTTATAACTGAGTAATTCATTTTTTCACTGCAGAGGATTTATTAAAAAAATTGAACTCTTCTAAACCTAAAAATTATAGAAAGAATCATAGAGAATCTTTTTTCTGTCAAAACCAATTTTGAGCATAAACAATATCTTAGAATATTTATTCTATGGAACATACGATGAAATGAAATGAACAATGACCATAACTGCTTGTAAGTTTTTATTTATTCTGAGGAAAGTATCGACTGTATTCCAGAATTGAATGGAAATGAAAAAGTTATGAGAAAAAAAATATATCGTGTGAGTTACGTCGGTGTTTTTAGGACTCTTAAAAAATTCAAAAACTGTCAGCTCGTTATCGCCTTCCATAGGCTGTATCTTGGAAGGGAAGTCGATTTCGACAAAAAATATAGGGACCACCCTACTTATTTTCAAAGAGGAATCATCCCTCAAAGTCGCATTTGTTTATAGACTCCCTGTATTTTAATAAACTGAAATGCTATTTCGGAACTGAACGTGTTCCGAAAACGACGCCTATCCTTTTGGAAATCGTTAATTGCTTTTGTGTACAAAATACGCATTACCGTGTCTAGCACCAAAAATTCATATTTTCGTCATATGAATTCCAACTAAATTCATATTGATGGTGATTTGGATATTGCCATATCCAAATCGATTACTTCCCGGAACACAAAAAGAAAATGATTCGAAATTACTGTAGGAGGTATGTCATATATGGCATAGCTCCATAGCTATACCTAACGATAAAAATAATTGGAATTTCAGATGCTCCGAATATTCCATTCAGATATCTGACATTTATTGGTATCTCATACTAGAACTTGATATCATATTGCAGGGCACATCCGGGATAATGAATTGGAATCACTATATTGCATATTTGGCAGTTTCATTTGTCATTTGGATCTGACTCTAGATGGTTCGAAGTATGCTTCAAAAAAACCAATATATTGGTGAATATACAGGGTGTTTCCTAAACATGCGGCAAAAATTCAGGGGATTGTTCCTTGGACTATTCTAAGAATATTTTGTCCTTTGATGATTTTTGAAAAACCTCTTTGTTTCGAAGATACAGGGGAAACAAAATTTTAGATAATAACATTTTATTATGAAAAATTACATGAAAATTTAACTTAACCTACAAAAACTGTTGAAAATTATAGCGATTCATAATAGTCAAAGATAAAATGTTAATTGCTAATACATCACAAAACGAATTCAAATGAAAACCGTGTTTAAACTGTATTTCCTTACCATCTGAACTTTTCAATTTTAAGTAAAAAAACTGGCTGTTTTTAGTAATTGGAATTAAAAACAAATTGTACCTACTTAGTAAACACAGTGCGGTACGCATTTTTATTTAAACTATTATTAATTTTAAAAATATGAAAAATGTTGTTCGCCCTGTATCTTCGAAACAAAGAGGTTTTTCAAAATCATCAAAGGACAAAACATGCTTAAATAGTCCAAGGAACAACCCCCCGAATTTTTGCCGCATGTTTAGGAAACACTTATAACATGAGACTTCGGAATTAAACAAGGTTGAATTTTAATAACAGTCTAAACATGTTGCAGAAAAGAATCCCAATACAATAGGCTACGAGCAGTTCTGACAATTGTCTATGGTTGGCGAGACTGGAGGACCAACATTAACTTGTAATGAACTGATTATTGCAATTTGGAGTGAGATTCATTGAGAAATTTTGTGATTTGTGTTTTCATCATCGAATAAGAATTAAAAAAATGTTGTGCATTAATAAATACAACCTTATTCATGATCCGTTCTGAAAAAGTTTCCTAATAGCACCGATGAATCATAATTAGCAGGAAGAAAATATCTAATACCTTATTTGCTTGATAAAAATCAAACTTTTCCTGTCAAAAATTATTAAGTTATATTATTCGAAGTGTGTAGAAATTTGATAGAATCGAAGGCAGCGTTGACAACCACAAAAAAGGCAATTAAGCTGTTAGGTTACTGAAATAGAAATAGTTTTTTTTTATTAAGTGCCTAAAATGAGTGTTTTTTCATCGCACATGAGAGTAACAATTTGAGCCGAGACCGCAGGTAACGGGAAAAAAATGACATTTCATATCTCTTGACAGATTACAAAATATAACTTTTCATGAAATAACTTTTTTCCCTATCAAAAAAGTGAGTATATTCGTATCCGGGAAAAAAGTACTCACTTTTTTCCCGAGGGGAAAAAGTAATTGCCTGAGATGCTATATTTCCTTCACCATTAAATCATTGTTTTTTTGTCAGAAAAAAATAGTGTATTATAGACGGAAAAAGTATTAGATTTTAGCTCTCGGTTTTTGTCATAACATCGAGCTAAAATCTAATACTTTTTTCCCTCGTATAATTAATAACTATTTTTAACGGTGAAAAAGAGTAATCATTCAAGCATCCATAGTCATGAGGAAAATTCAAGTTTTTTTGACAGTAGTAAAAAAAACAAATTTATCTTTCAGTTGGAAAAAATTTATTTCAATTCTTCTTTCATTTTGATATTGATTTTGAAATAAGTTCGTCACAAGTATTTCATTATTTATTACGAAATTGAATTCGATTAGTATGGGTCTGTAGACCTGAAAGATCATCAATTAATAATAATAATTTGAAAGTCCCTCCTGGTTTCAATGCAGCTGTTTAATATCGAAAGAATTTCGAGATGTTTGAATGTTACTGTAATTTGTTGTATGTATAGAGTGATTCACTTATCTTGGTAACCTATAAAAAATGGAATAAAATTATCATAAAACACGCTACAGGTCGCTTGAATAAAAAAATATTCATTTCTTTTCGAGAAAAGTGAGGTTACCAAGATAAGCGAATCACCCTGTACAGGGGTGAAATTCATATTTCATATTTCTATCTTAAAGTTTTTCTGTTCCAGTTGTTTTTTCTGTACAAATAATTTCAAAATGAACAAAAAATATTTCAATGAAAAAAAGCCTTCTTATAAATATTTCATCTTATTCTTTGAACGAATTCAAAACAACCAGTTCTAGATTTCCAACAACAATTTTCGGTTAGAACCGGAAATATTTTCAGGGAGAAAATTGATTTGGATGATTAGGAACTATTATGTTCCGAAAAAAGCTTTCCTATCTACCCATGTCAGTGGTTTAGCCTAATATTCATTCCACTTCTAGTTAATGTATTTTCCTTCCAACGGTCTAACTTAGGACTAAAAGCAATCATTATTGATGGTCCCTAGAGACAATGTTAATACTACACTAAATACCATGTTTCACCGAAAGCATTCTTGTTATCTTGATAAGCAATCTTATGTCTACCATTTTGTAGCAAATGCATTGGCTCCTTTGAACTTTGTGGGGCAGAATGATCAATTTAATGCAGTTTTTGAGCGCTCGTTCTACTCAAACGAGTGCTATATCGTTTCGCCCAAATGTCTGTAATTTTCGAATTTTAAGCCGAAAATGGTCTCAAACGATAGAGTGTGACCCCTGTTGAATTCTTGGTCAAAATCAATTCCGTCCGTTGGCTACCCGGCCGTAAGTAAACACGATATGGATGTTCCTCAAAATAATAATAATAATAATAATGCTCCATGAGAAAAGCCCCTACATGGAAGACACCTGAACGAGGTCACCAGGAACATGTCGACATTCCTGCGTCGAACTACCCGCTGACTTCTGGAAGATTGCTTCCTGAGACAGAAGGTTTTCCTCCTTGCCATTCAAGATCAAGTAGTGCAAACTAAAAACTATCAGAAATATATCATGAAGGATAGGAGCCTCACCGACGATAGATGCCGCTACGGATGCCAAACATCAGAAACAATACAACATAATACAGGAGGCTGCCAAATGTTTGCTGGAAATGAATATAAGAGTCGGCATGATGCAGTTTGTAAAATACTTCATCAGGAACTCGCCATCCAACTGAATATTCTGCAGTCCGAAACAATTCCATATTATAAGTATCAGCCTGAGTAATACTGGAGAACAACCTTTACAGGTTATACTGGGACCGCACAGTACTTACAAATTTAACAGTTGCTAATAACAGGCCAGACATAATCCTAGTGAAAAAAAAAGAGAAGAGAGCAATACTTATAGACGTAGCCATCCCGAACAACAACAATCTACGTCAAAATATGCTGAAAAAATATCGAAATATCGAGAGCTTGAACTTCAGATTAAAGGCAGTGGGGAATGTCTAGTACCAGAACCATTCCCATTCTCATATCAACAACAGGAATTATTCCTAAAAGCCTCAAGTCCAACCTCAAGGAGCTAGATTTGGATGAAAACCTTTTCAAAGTAATGCAAAAAGCAGTACTTCTCGGTACTGCTAGAACGGTAAGGAAGTTTGTAGGTCACGATGGACACCAGGAACAACCATGGAGGGAAACATTGCAAAACCAACTACCACGACATCAACCGAGAAATCCAGGACCAAGCAACGAAGGACGAACAACCCAGGACCCAGGAGAAGAAGAAACACCGAACACCTCAGAGCTCAATCCCCCTGATACTTGCTATCCGGGATGAGTGAATGTTCCCCTTAGTAGGGAGTGTGATAGCCGATCGCTAGGGGGTGTGAGAAATCACACCCTTTCTACGCTAATAGGCTCAAGTCGATGTTCCATTCGAAATTTTTGTGCCTCAACATCTCAGGTAAAACGAAAACAATTTTGCAGCCAGATGCAGGATGCTCATAATGAGCCTTATGTAAAATTTTGTGGCCATAGTGTCAACAGAACCATAAAAAATTCAATTAGATTATTAAAAAGAGAATCCTCATATTTCCATAACAACATATCCGAGTCTTGTGAAATTCATTTCGCGAATGAAGATTGATATACTGAATGGTCATTAAAATTAAAAGAAGATCGCATCATTTGAACCATAAAATTTTTTTTTTTTAATTATTGATTTTCTACCTAGTTGATTTTTCGAATAATTTACAGAACACCATTTTTGTACTTAGTACCAATGCACGAGCGCTCGAAAGCACCTGCTCAGGGTTTTCTTTATTTGTTTTGTATAATTCCCAGAATATAATTCTGATCGTGGAGATTAATTCACTTAGCATGAACCTCAAGTCATATACAAAATTTTGAGGAATTAGCGTTATTGCTCCATCAATGAACGAGCGCTCAGGACCACTTGCTCGAGTCTTTTCCCAAGTTTTTTATAGTTATATTTCAATATTTCATGTCGGTATTACAAATTCTCCTCTCATTGATTCATTTATTTTCTAGCAATTCAGTGGTATAGTCCGTTCACGAAAGGTTGAGCCGTCGGTTGGCTCTGATTATTTGACATATTCCACTATGTATATTAAAATTTTAGGTTATGATGTTTATTTTCTTGTCAGATTGATACGCAATGTTGTCAATATTGCATAGAGTTGTCTGATAACTCGCAAGCTCGTCGGACGCGGCCTGGTACATTCGGCAACGTTGACTTTATTTTACTCTATGACAGCAAATACTGCCAACTTCAGATAAATAAAGAAACGCCTACTATGTGCTCAACCTTTCGTGAACGGAGTATACAGAATATTTTTTTCGAAATTTTCGTAAGTAATATCATAAGGGCATCTAATTTTTCCGAAAAGAATCGAAAAAACACGTTGCTAAGTAATATTTTGACAAGAAGTATGAGTGCTGGTGGCAACAAAATCCGAGTCGAAGACAAGGATTTTTGCACCGGCACGAATGCTTCTTGTCAAAAAATATTACTTTGCAATGTGTTTATTCGATTTTTTCACAGGAAAAATTAGATGTCCGAATGGTATTTGTCAAGACTATTTCATAAGAGACAAATTATTCTGCATGCATTAAGTTTAGGTATTGATTTGACAATAACTGTCAAGTTTTGCCGCGGGTAAACGCGAATAAACTGCTGACAGGTCCTGCCAAACAGTTTTTCCACCTAGAAACCATTTGTAATTCAAAATTGCGCGTTTCTGATTGGTGCAAATTACGACGAGGGAAATAGTCAATGCCAAAGTTAGAAGCCGATATTCTTTTAATTTCGATGGAAATCCAGGAAGTGATACTCAAACCGAAGGCTCGTTCGTTCAAAAAATAATTATTAATGGACAAAAAAAATTCAAATTAGACTCATTTATTCGGAAGAAATTATTTTATTCATAACATTCAATGAGTACACTATAACTCTCACATTTCAATACTTTTTGAGCGCTACTTAAACGATTGCTATATCATTTGACCAAATGTCGGTAAATTTCTAACTTTGAACCGAAAATGGTCTCAAACGATAGGGTTCGACTCACTGATGACCGATAGCACGATAAGTTTCGAAAGGATTGTCCTAGAAACTTGAGATTTTCGGGGTGAGTTCGGTTTCCAAATGCTGCAGTTACGTTCGTTAACCAGCTATATCGTAAAAGGTTTTCCATGAAATATGGTAATTCAAAAATTTGTTCCTCAATATCTAAAAAATAACGGCATCTTTCGGAAAGGAATTGCAGTATGCTCCTAATAAGCCTCATGCAAAATTTTGTGGTCATAGTGTAAACAGAACCATAGACAATTGAATTGGAATATCTTTCTAACAGGATATCCGATTCAAGTGAAATATATTTTGTGATTGAAGATTGATACGTAGAATGCTCATGACAATTTTAAGAATATTCCATAATCAAAAACATAGAATACATTTTTTTTAATTATTTATTTTAAGATATTTCATTTTTCGAATAATTTCTTGAATATACTTCCGATCGTGCTGAGATTTTGCATTCATATACATAGCATTTTTGCTCCACCTATGTGCGAGAGCTCAAAAGCACCTGCTCGGGGCTTTCATAGAATTTTTTGTAGAAGGATTCATCCTTCATTCCGAAAATGAGCTGTATTTTGAGCTAATCCATTAATTCATTCCAAATCTCTCTTTGGCGAGCAGTTTTCAGATAGTGGACGCTTAGGGTCAAATCTGGATATAACGATAGATGTGAAAGCAATTTAAAGTTACATTGTGACACGGTGCATTGTCTTGATGGAAGAGCACTCTTTTTGAGCGCTTGTTCTACTTAAACGAGTGCTATATCGTTTTGCCCAAATGTCTGTAATTTTCGAATTTTGAGCCGAAAATGGTCTCAAACTTCCTGATGAAGAATTCGTGGTCGAATTCAATTTTGTCCGTGTGGCCGTCCGGCCGTCCGTTAGCACAATTACTTTCGAAGGGATTGCCCTAGGGACTTGGAATTTTCAGGATGAGTTCGGGTCCCAAATGGCCCAGTTAAGTTCGTTCAAGCCAGATCGTATAGGATGTTCCATAAAATATGGCAGTTCAAATTTTTGTTCCTCAATGTCCCAGAAGAAACAGAACCAATGAAATGTTACGACCAAATGCAAAATGCTCATAACAAATCTCATGCAGAATTTTGTGGCCATAGTGTGAACAGAACCATAGAAAATTCAATTGGAATATTGAAAGGAAGAAACTTCATATTTCCATAAGAAGATATTCGATTCGAGTGAAATTTATTTTGCCAATGTAGATCGATATACTGAATGTTCATTTCGTGGCCATAGTATTAACAGAACCATAAAAACTTCAATTGAAATTTTGTGAAGAAGAATACATATTTATATTTCCATTGGATTGAATTCAATTGGAATATTGAAGAAAAGAATCTTCATATTTCCATAACAGGATATCCGATTCGAGTGAAATTCATTTTGTGCATGGAAATCGATATACTGAATGTTCCTCCAAAATATTGTGGCCATGTGTTAACAGAATCATAGAAAATTCAGTTGGAATATTGAAAGTTAGAATCTTTATATTTTCATTATAGGATATCTGATTCGAGTGAAATTCATTTTGAGAATGAAAATTAATATATTGAAAGTTCACGCGAAATTTTGGGAGGATTGCATTTAGTTTTTTTAATGTATATTGTTTACATATTTCATTTTCTGAAAAATTTTCAGAATAAAATTCCGATTGTGCTGATTGGTATCAATATCAAATCTCATATAAATTCTTGAGGTAATCATAGAGATAGAATAGTATAGAGTTGCTATCAATGAAATGAAAGTGGTATCGGATCCGCCATATTACTGCTATACGTCGAATTTTGACAATCATTGAATTTTTTCTAAAAATAGTGATTTTTGTACCTTTTTTAAGTTAAATTGAGATTTCTTGTGCTTAATAAACAATAATAAAATGGTATCGTGTGCTGTATGGCTTTCTACAAGCAGAGAAGGAACAGATAAAAAGAAAATTAGAGGAAAAACATATCACAGGTAGGGATGAGTACTGAACAGATCCGCATTCGAAATTTTTGCTAGTATGTCTTTGTAATCTGATATCTTTTTATATGTGCATATTATTCCTGAAGAAAAATTGTTTATTTGATATTCAATTGATCTTATTTGAACAGGATTCCTAAAGACCCAACACGTCGTATCTTTTGGGTGAAATTCGTAAACAGAAAAAACTGGCAACTTAATTCAAGCCTGAACTTTCAGCCATATTGGTCGTATATAAGCCCTGCCCAGTGGTTCCATTTTTCCTTACACAATTGTATGTCATAGCGTCTCTTCTCTATTCTATCTCTATGTGAGGTAATAGTCTTATTGCTCCACCAAAGTACGAGCGCTCAAAAGCTCTTGCTCAGAGCTCTTTTTAATTTTTTTCATTTGTGATCGTTTTATGGACAATTATGATAATCATTCGTGCATAGTTGAAGGAATATAACATACAATTAATTGCTTCTACTCAAGAAGCTATTGACGGTGAACATTTCTCTGACTACAGCCGCTAAATTATATTGCATTCGCTATGGAAATCTACTTTGTATTCTATCATGATATGCCTCGAGATAATTTTTGAACAGCTATCGTGCAGATAATCAAAGGATCTCGGAATTTACGTTATCGCTAACAGTTAATATTCCGTCTTTGGAACTGTATTGAGCTACACCACGGAAATACGTGATTGGTATTTGTGATGATAGCGAACGATATGCCAGTGGAAATAATTAATATTGGTATTTTTTTCACGTTAACATATGTGGAGGGTTTCTCAAAGGATAGAAATATTGAGGAGAATATCGAGAAATTGATAACAAAGTTCTCCTCTCATGGATTTTTCATGAGCATTTATTTTAATAGAGCCCATTGATTAGATTCGAAATATAAACCGAAATATTTATACAGGCTGTATCTGAAAAATACTGAAAAAATGAAAGGAATGATTCATTCGATAATTTCATGAAAAATGGTTGCCATAAATCTAGGTCCGGAAATGAATTGTGTCCAAAATACAGGGTGTTCAAGTTTTATTTGGAAACTGATTGAAAAAAGTGATACGTCACTGACATTTGTGAAACTAACTTTAATTACCAATTTCTTGTTAAATTTGTGACTTCTCTCTGCCTTTTTTTTCCCTGTGGGGTGCTGTTTTTGACTGAAAAAATAAAACATTCACGTGGGTAATGTTCTACCACAAATAAGCGTTAACACGTTTCATTTTCTCGAAAAAAAATTGAGAAAGCCCTGAGCGGGTGCTCTTAAGCGCTCGTTCATTGGTGGAACAACGAAGCTATAACCGCAAAATTTTCACAGGACTTGAGATAGATACTAAAAATATAAATGCAAAATCTCAGCACGATCGGAATAATATTCCGGAAATTGTTCCAAAACTGAAATATGTAAAAACTTGACAATTGAGAAAATTAACTCCTATGGTTCTGCTGATACGATCCTCTTGAAATTTTGCATGAACATTCTATATATCGATCTTTATACACAAAATTTTACTCGAATCGGACATCCTCTCATGAAAATATGAAATTTCTTCTTTTCAATATTCCAATTGAATTTTCTATAGTTTTGATCACACTATGGCCACAAAATTTGCATGAAGCTTATTATGAGCATCTTGCATGTTTTGTTTTGTCTGAGATATAGAGGAACCAAACTTTTGAAGGGCCATATTTTATGGAACACCCTCTACGATTTGGCTGGTTAAGTAACTTAACCGAGGCATTTGGGAACCGAACTCACTGAAAATCTCAAGTATCAAGGACGATCCGTTCGAAAGTAATCGTCTTAACGGCCGGCCGGATGGACGGCCCTAAGGACAGAATTGAATTTGACCACGTCAATCGTCACCAGGGAGTCTAACCCTTTCGTTTGAGACCACTTTCGGCTCGAAATTAGAAAATTTCAGACATTTGGGCAAGACGATATAGCACTCGTTTAAGTAGAACGATCGCTCAAAAACGGCACCCCACAAGAAACAAAGGTAAAAAATTTTTTCTTACACATTGAACGAAAATTTCAAAAATTATTTTTAGTTTAAAATATTTTTGTGGCGAAGCACTTGTTTAATTAGTGTTTTAGTTGAACTTCCACTCCCTGTATCTTGAAATCAATGCATTTCCGGACCTACATTTATGGAAAACTCGTTTCATAAAATGATCCGAAGAATAACTACTTTGATTTTTTTGGAGTTAGTCGAATACAATTTGTGAATGTAGGCTTAATAATTATTGATCAAGGGATTTAGATGGGACACAAAAGAACATAGTGTCAGTTGCAGGAACGTCCATTAAAATTTAAAGGTCCATTAAACTCCATTATTACAAGGAACTAATGGAGGATTAAGGGTTTAATGGACCTTTAAATTTTAATGGACGTTCCTGCAACTGAGCAATAGTCACTAATAGCAAGGTAAATAATGAAAAATAAATCAAGCCAGTTTCAAAAAATTCAATCAATATTGACAAATAATGATACAAATTTTCGCTATGAATTCTTTTATTTGACATGAACACTACTACTTTTTTATTCAACACCGTTTTCTTGGATGATAAAATCAAATACACTGATCAACAATTGCTAGGGATCACTTATGAACTTCTCTTCATTTGTATTTTTGTCAAGTTATCTCGTGAATATCTGTACATTATATGTTCTCTAAGAAAAAAGTAAAATGTTTTGAGTTGATTATATCAAAGTCTTACTCACTTCATCTGCTCTTGTTCACAAAATCGATTATTATCTGTAGGCTGGTACAGGTGGAGTGAAAAGCAATGTGGTATTTGTTATTAAATCTGTTTTTTTTCTCTCGTTCAAACACATAAGGTGACAATAATTGAAGAAATGAGAACAATATCAGCTTATCAGTCATGCCGAGAAGACATTTGGCTCCTGTGCAACTGGACCAAATCATACGGTGGATACAGGAAGGTTTGTCCCAGCGAGAAGTGTCTCGGCGGTTGAATGTTTCGCGAAGTGTCGTGACTTGGGCTTGGAATAGGTTCATCCAAAACGACTCAGTAGCTTATGTTCATGGGGGAAGGTCGGCAGCGCAGTACAACAGCTGCCCAAGATCGTCTTTTGATCCTCAATGCTTGGAGAAATCCCACTTACCCGGCGTCGCGGCTCAATAGATCACTGAGAGTTGCAACAGGAGTTCTAATTTCGAACCAGACTCTAAGACGACGACTACATGTTCGTGGTTTAGAGCACGTAAGAGGGTACAACATCCCCGTTTGAATAGGGAACACCGGGTTCATCGACGGCAATGGGCTGAGGAGCACCGCAATTGGACACTTGAAGATTGGAGCCGATGTTTATTTACGGATGAGTCTAGATTCCGTTTGGTCAACTCCGATGGACGTATTCTTGCTTGGAGGGAAAGAGGTCGAAGGTATGCAGAACAGCTTTTGGCGGAGGTTCTATATGTGTATGGGGAGGCATTTGTTTGAACCAACGCACAGAGTTGGTTGTTCTGCAGAACACCACCATGACTAGCCAGAGATATCACGATATGATTATTGAACCCATAATTGTTCCGTTTGCGTCTGCCGTGGGCGAGAATTCCATTTTAATTGACGATAATGCCCGTCCACACCGTAGTCGTCTGGTTAATGAAGCGCTAGAAACTCATGCTATTGATAGGATGGACTGGCCAGCTCGCTGTCCAGACATGAATTGCATCGAACATGTCTGGTCTGAGATGTCTAGACAATTGTCAACCTTAGAACAACCGATCAATAACCTGGAGGACCTTTCTAACGCTTTACGGGATATTTGGAGGAATTTTCCACAAAATTTTATAAATCGTTTGATCGAAAGTATGCCTCGTAGGATAGAATGCTTGAGACGAGCTCGTTGGGGACCAACTAGGTACAAGCTTAACCGAAACTTCAGCCTTCTTGTGGTTTCATCATGAAATTTTTATGTTATTCAAACACAGAATTTTGAGTGTTCCTAATAAAGTCTTTTTTTCTCTCCAACTTTCCATTTTTTCATTCTTTTCTCAAGTGAACCATATTATCAACTGAAAATACTCTGATATCTGACTAAATTTATAATTTTTGAGCGAATATTTCAGAAATAAATTTAGAACAAGTAAGTGATCCCTATCAATTGTTGAGCAGTGTATATATGTGAAGAATGAACGGTGGTAGGCGACTATTTGCAGTATTAGTTTTATTTGAACAATGTATCAATGAGATTAAGTAAAAAACTCAAATACGGTCGCCGTTCTAACTTTTTCAGTATGACAGTATTTCTTTATTATTCATCTTGGCAACCGGTGATTTGATTGAAAGTAAAAATAACTGAAACATTTCCTACAATATCCAACTATGATATTTTATTCTCAAAGACAATTTGAGTGCCACAATAAAAATGGAATAGCTCTTCAGTACTTATTACATATTATAGCAATAAGTATTGAAAGATTCCAAAATAACAACATGCCCGTCAACAGGTATCATACACCAACTCTACCAATAAAAAAATTCATAAATAATGACACCCAATAAATGAAAAAAATACATCCGACAAATTTCACACGTCAGCAATAAATTGTTTTCGTCGCCAAAACTAATATTTGAAATAATCAAACGATTCGTTTCTATCGCGATGCATCAGTGCACCGACCAACCGATGGAAAATTTATGGTAAAACTGATAATATAATAATAATAATAATAATTCATCTTTATTTGCAATAAAAATTATAAATGGTGTCGATAGTAATAAATAAATATAAAATGCCACAATGGTACCAAGGTTACAACATACAAACAAATAAAACAAACTAAAACAGTCATTAGGTATTACATTTTCTTTTTTAACAGAAACTCTTCTATGGAATATATAGTTTTATCCAAAAGCAGCCTCTTGACTTCCCTCTTGAAAATCATCAGGGGCTTGCTATGAAACTCAGGAGTAAGTTTATTGTATAGTTTAGGGCCTCAGAAGTCAATGCCCTGCTGTGTGCGCTTCAGTCGATGCATTGGAATCTGCAAGGAGTCTTTATTTCTTGTTTGATATTCGTGATAAACAGAATTAGTTGGAAAATCCTTCCAGTTCTGATGCACATAACACAGTGAGTTGTATATGTACAGTGATGGAACTGTAAATATTCCATGATCTTTGAATGCCTTTCGGCAGGACTCATTATAACCCAAGTTGAACATAACTCTGATGGCTCTTTTTGCAGGATGAAAATGCTCTGAGATCCCGATGTCGTCCCCCAGAACATTATGCCATAGTTGACGTGACTATGAAAATTGGCATAGTAGACCGCCTTAAGAGCTTCCAAAGTGACAACCGTCTTGATGGTTCTGAGACTGAAAATTGCGGATGTAAGCTTCTTAGTTAACACTTCAATATGTTTCATCCAATTTAGGCCACTATCAATGTACATGCCGAGAAATTTAACCGATTTCTCAGGTTTCTGATTGAAGATCAAACTTGTGTTTTCTCATTATTTAATTTTAACCTGTTAGATGACATCCACAAGCCTGTGTCCTCCATAATCATTTCATTTTTCTTCAGCAATTTATCAACTGTGGCATCTTTCAAAATCAGCGTGGTATCATCAGCGTAAAGGCAGGCATCGGCACTCTTTAAATTACAAACCAGGTCATTTATGTAAACAATAAAAAGTATGGGTCCTAATATTGACCCTTGAGGAACTCCACACAGTACTTCTTTTGTATCTGAATACTTTCCTTTCCATTTCACAGTCTGCCTTCTATCTTCCAAGTAGGACTTCATAAGATCCATTGGTACACCCCTGATTCCATAAAACGATAATTTTTCAAGAAGGTTCCGGTGATCTACCGTATCGAACGCTTTTGACAGGTCACAGCAGGTTACCATCAACTGCTCCATCTCATCCTGACCAATAATCGCACTCTGTATCACACTATTGATTGCAGTTATGACAGATCGTCCCTTTAGATAGCCGTGTTGCTCTTTTACAAACAACTTCAAACTCTCAAAATATTTTACCAGGCGCTTCTTAATGATAACTTCCAAAATCTTTGAAAAAACTGGAACAACCGAGATAGGACGATAGCTGCTACAGTTTTCAGTGTCACCATTCTTATAAACTGGTACAACCTTTGAATGCTTCAACTTATTAGGAAATACACCCTCAGCAAGGCATTTGTTCATTATTATCACCAAAGGCTCAAGTATCATACTGGATATATCGCGTCGCTTGATGAAATCATTAGATAAACCATATATGTCCTCAGATTTTGATTTTTTCAGATTCGCCAGAATACTGCTGATTTCAGAATGATCCGTAGGCTCAAGAAAGAATGAATTCATAGTTCTGTTATGCAAATTGAAATTTTTCATATAAATACTAGGATCAGGGGAATTGCAATCAATGTCGCGAAGTATCTGTTTGGGGACATCCAAGAAAAAATCATTGAAATCATCAGCATCACCATTATAATTTCTGCAGTTTACTCTCTGTTTTCTTGCTTTAGTAGATCCAATTTCTCGATTAACTACCTTCCAAGCAGCCTTCTGTTTGTTTTCACTATTATTTATGAACTGCTCATTTTTAATCTTTTTTTCTTTATCCACCTTTTTGAAGAATTTTTCTTTGAGGGCAACGTAACCCTGATATATTAAATTATCTTTCGTCACCTGAGATATAGTACCTAAAGCATCCAGTCTATTCTTCATTACTTTGAGATTCTCGCTATACTCAATTTTTTGTATCCTACGTCACCACAACCAGATGATCGAACTGTTTTTTTAATTTCAGGAAAATACTCATTGAAAGCCTGTAAAAAATAGCTGTGAAAATTATTATAAGCATCCTCAGCAGAGAGGCCAGACAAAACATCGTTCCACCTCACACCTGACAACGCCTCCTGAAAACCACCTAAAGCAACAGAATCATACATCCTCATGGAAACTAATTCAGCCTTCGTGCTACGCAGAGTTATTACAGGTAAGTTCCTTATTTGTGCTAGATGATCTCCCATGTGCATGTTCTCTGTTCTTGTTGCAGATCCAGACATTCCGAAGTTAACTACAATGTTATCTATACATCTTTTGCCGTTTATTCGACTGATCTCAGTTGTTGTAATTTTCATATTAAACGTATCAAATAAAACTATTAAATCATGACTTTCTCTTTTATTTCTAAAATCTATGTTGAAATCTCCCGCTAGTACTATATTCTTACCATTGTCAACCATAGAAAGAGCTTCACCTATAACATTGAGAAATTTCTTACTGTCACCATTTGGAGATCTGTAAACTGAAATTATGACCAAATTTCCATTTTTTATTTCAACAGCAGCAAGCTCAATATCTTTCTCAACAGATAAATGTTTAATTTCTTCAATTTCAATAAATTTAATGTCATTCCGAACCAAAATCATTGATCCACCATGTATATACCTAGTTCTTGCAAAAATACTTCCCATTGTGTACCCGTGCAAAAAAATATTATCAACATTTTGTTTCTGCATAAAATGTTCTGTGATACACAGTATATCAATCCTGTTCTCTTCCAAGAACATTCGTATTTTATTTATTTTATTCCCTATGCCATTTATGTTAATATTCAGTAAAGTGGTTACCTGTGATGTTTCGCCCTGGTTTATTTCTTTTCCAATTCCGAAGAAACCTAAACTGCTTTACCATAACTCCACTAGGCCAAGTTTCAGGTCTGTGTAACTCATTCATCAGTGATATGTCCGCTGCTACCTTGAAGGCTACACTATTAGCATCGTCCCATTTAGGTAGCTTTTCTACATAAAAATCTCTACCCAGAAACTTCATTGTTAGATAATTCTTAACGTTACTATCAGTTGCATTTTGATCTACTCTTCCTACATAAAGCCATGCACGTTTAATAGCTCCACTAAAAGAGGCGCCGGAATCTGCAGTACTGGGTAAAGAGTCACAAGTTCCCACAGTAGGCTCTTTTCTTCTTGTTGGATTGTGTCTGGACTTTCGATTATTTTCTTTACAGGCAGTAACTGAACTTTTTCCTTCGGAGTCCGTAACATTGTCAAAAGCGGCAACACCGCTAGTTCCACTCTCAACATTATCATTGTTTACATAACCTCTCTTGGACTTTAGAAGTTCAATAATATAATTTTTATCGGCAATCGTTTTCTCCAACTCCTTCAATAGTCTTCTTGATGCATCGAGTTCCACTTTGGTTAGTTTATATTGATAATAGTGATCATTCAAGTCATTGTCAACTTTGTTGTCGTTCTCCGAGACATCTGCCAAGGAGTCAACAAAATGATCTCTAGTTGAAACTATATGTTTTCGAAGGTTATTACTCAAAGTTACACCCTCTGGAACTTGTCCTGACATTATTATTTCTATTAAAACTTCTTTTTTCAACTTGGTTAATTCACCACTATAATCACCACCGGCTGCCATTGTTGCCGAACTTGTTGTATATATATATATATATATATATCCCTATCCCTGCATTTACTAGGCCGAAAAAACCTTTATGCTCGAAAATCATTTTTGTATCAACATCGGCCTGGCCAAAACATTTCACAGGATCATTGTCAGGAATCAGTCAGTCGAGAATTAACCCCATTATTGGTAAACATTCAATGATTCATATAATAAGTTTAAACCATATTATGTCAATAACTGTGTCAATAATATTACATCGAACAGTGATTGACATAGGCTTAAACTTTAATATATAAATCATTGAAGAGTCAAATTAAATATTCCTTGGAACGTTCCAACCAATAGAAAACTTTTAGCGAATATGAAACAGAACAAAATCGAAAAATATACGCAATTATCGCGCCAAATATCTAATGATGCCGTTTTCAGAATGATAACCTGAGGACTCAAATGAAAATGAATCATTATGTAATATGGGGACATAGATGAAAAACCCTAGATAGTGCCAATAGTTCTTATTACATCGGTATGAATGTGAAGAACACTAATATTTTTTGTTATTTCTTTGTTTATATGGAATAAAGTTGTCTTAACCTTCTTATTTTTCTATTATATTAGTATGAATGTCTCAATGACCCATATAATGAGAATGTATGAGGGACAGAAAACAGGACGATATCGTAACCAAAATTGATGAAAAAGTGACATGAAGCTCTATGTCAATTACTATCGAAGTATGGCAATGACTACCAAATATGTAATTTCGACGAATTGGATGTCTCCTCGAATATTCGATAGATATTTATTGAAAGTTTGAAGGTAATACCAAAATAGCAACATTCAACCATAGTTCCGTAATAATAATTATGGTGTAACAGTAAAATTACTAACCGAAGTCGCATTTAAGGAGTCAAATACTATAGTATATAACATTACTAGCAAGGTAAGAGGGTTTTTACTGGCGAATGGAGGATATAATTGACGAGCCGCAGGCGAGTCAGTTACCTCCTTGAGCCAGTAAAACCTGTTACCTTGCGTGTATTGTTTTATATTTTATTTGTTTCTCGTTTGTAAAAAGGTGGGATAAATTCCAAAAAAATCTCAATAATTTGTCGCAAAAGTCGTAAGCTATTTATGATTATTCATGACATCGGAAAATTATGACAACTGTCAGTGGCTTTACGAGAGGGAAGTCCTTCGAGAATATTTGCTGATTTCTGACGAAAAAGGCCAGATCCAAATGAAACAAGGTATGCATATCGTTTTTTAATACTTTTATAACATTTATTACTAAGAATATTTGTTCCAGGAACGATGAAATTAGAAGGATAAATGAAATTAGAAGCAAGTACGTGAAAAGGAAAGCGAATAGATACGAATATATCAAGGTACGAATATCGTTTTTGAATAGTTTGAGAACGTTTATTGAGAAATACATTTGTTCCAGGAACTCTGAGATTAGAAGAATAAATTAAATTAGAAGCAAGTACTTGACAACTTTCAATGTAAATAATACTACTAACTTGTAAAAGTTTTACAAGTTAACTGTCAATTTTACAAGTTAGTGACTTGAAAAAATAAACTTTCTTGATTAATATTGTGTTTTTGGAATCTGACGTTTACAAATGAGAAACAAATAAAATATTTTACCCTAAAAATATGAATGCAAAATCTCAGAACGATCAGAAAAATATCCTAGAAAATTTTCAAAAACTGAAATATGTGCAAACTTAACAAGTAAAAAAATTGAATTCTATTATTCTAATGATGTTATCCTCTTGAAATTTTGCATGAACATTCCGTTTATCAATCTCCTTCCACAACATGAATTTCACTCGAATCGGATTTCATGTTATGAAAATATTAAGTTTTTTTTCAATATTTCAATTTTACTCTATATCATTTTATATGGTTCAGATGATACGATTTTCTTGAAATTTTGCATGAACGTTCAGTAGGTATATCGGATATCTTGTTATCAAAATATGAAGTTTATTCTTTTCAATATTCCATTTGAATTTTCTATGGTTCTGTTCACACTATGGCCACAAAATTTTGCATAAGTTTTATTATGAGCATCCTGCATGTGGCCGCAAAATTTCATTTCGATTGGTATCGTTTTGTCTGGGATATTGAGAAACAAAAATTTTGAATGACCATATTTAACAGCGGCGTTAGAGAACCGAACTCACCATGAAAATATCAAGTCTCTAGGACAATCCCTACGAAAGTTAGCGACCAGCCGGCCGGGCGGTCCCAAGGACCGAATTGAATTTGACCCCGGACTCGTCATCAGAGAGTCAAACCTTATCGTTTGAGGCCATTTTCGAATCAAAACTCTAAAATTACAGACATTTATGCAAAAGATATTGCACTCGTTAAAGAAGAATTCTGATCATTTACACATATCTATACTCACCAAAAATATTAGATTTATGCTGAGTTGCAGGAACGTCCATTAAAATTTAAAGGTCCATTGAACCCTTAATCCTCCATTAGTTCCTTGTAATAATGGAGGATTAAGGGTTTAATGGACATTTAAATTTTAATGGACGTTCCTGCAACTCAGCATTAGAGAACTTTCTAGCAGTTTCTATGTCAGTCAGTGTAATAGCAATGCTACAAAAGTTTTTATATAACAACATGCCCATCTACAGTTATTACTCACCAACTGAGGAAAAAAACGATAGTTCGAACAGTCATAAATAATAACGCCCTATGAACTGAAAAAACTACATCCGACAGCAAAAATCACTCGTCAGCAAAAATTACTATTTGTCGCCAAAAATAAATATTTGAAATAATCAAACGATTCGTTTTTATCGCGATGCATCATTGCACCGAAAATTTATGGTAAAACTGATATCGATATCCCTGGATTAACTAGGCCAAAAAAACCTTTATTCCCGAAAACAATTCTCGCATCAACGTCGGCCTGGCCATAACATTTCACAGGATCATTGTCAGGAATCAGTCAGTCGAAAATTAACCACATTATTGGTTGTCAACACAAAGCTCTTGGATATGATGCGCGAAATGCGATACTAGCTGCATATTATGGCACTGTATTGGTGACCTGATATGAGGATTAGCGACACTGACTGTTTCGATTATTATGTTACAGAAATTGGTTCCCTATATGGTTGCTATACAGGATATCTGCTTGAAGGCAGGTTCTCACTTTGGGACAGCACAAAACACATTGCGTGATCCCGAAACAACACACTTTGTCATTCAATCTATTGAATCAAGAGCTAACATAATCTTCCTATGCGGTTAGTTTTTTTGCAGTTTTTAGTTTTTTAACATGGTCGTCCTGAATGTTGCTTCAATAAAAAAATATATTCAGCTTCCTGAAAT
Organism: Propylea japonica; assembly: GCA_013421045.1. Classification (NCBI taxonomy): domain Eukaryota; kingdom Metazoa; phylum Arthropoda; class Insecta; order Coleoptera; family Coccinellidae; genus Propylea; species Propylea japonica. Next base: position 59,256,822 of record CM024244.1, read on the forward strand.
CACTGCAAGCTACCCAAAAAAGGCACGAACTAGAGATTACTACCTCGTCTTCATCCTGGCTCACCCTTCTAGGCGAATCCAGCGCGTAGTGTAAACACTGGCGCGAGGATGAGTTTCGGTGCGCGAGTAGGTGACGAGGTGACCCGGCTTAAAGCCGGGTTTAGACGAAGCGCACCCACTCGCGAGTCAAACCTCGTCACCTACTCGCGCACCAAAACTCATCCTCGCGCCAGTGTTTACACGACGCGCTGGATTCGCCTGGAAGGGCGAGCCAGGATGAGAAGGCGAGGCAGTAATCAGCCTCGTATAGAGTCCGAGACTCGACCAGCTCCAGAAGCTTGTTCAAACGACACAGCGAGGCTTCTTTGATGCGCGACTGAAAACCGACCGGCAATGGCTCAACCCGAGGACGAGGGGCCTCATGGCGAGGAGCATGTTTACACTGTGCGACGGAGCGGAAGCGAGGCTGGTGCGCGAGTAGGTGCGCTTCGTCTAAACCCGGCTTTAAACTAATTTATTGACTTCAATCGTCTGAACACCCTGTATGAATGCAAAGTCTCAACACGTTCGGAATAATATTTTGAAATGCCTATATGTATTATGGAACAACTAATAGGATTTAACTGATTAACGAACATAACCTCGGCATTTAGGAACCAAACTCAACCTGGAAATCTCAAGACTCTAGGACAATCGCTTCGAAAATCATCGTGTTTACGACCGAAAGGACATCTCCAAGGATAGAATTGAATTCTACCACGGATTCGTCATCAGGAAGTCGACCCCTATTGTGTGAGACCATTTTCGGCTCAAATTCGAGAGTTACAGATATTTGAGCAAAACGATACAGCACTCGATTATGTGAAACGAGCGCTCAAAAAAGTACTCTTCGTATGATACCAGAGCGTCCTTAGTAGAAAAAACGCTGTATTGCCGTTTTTACGGAATCATAACTCCTCCGCATTTCTGCATTCGCAACAAGGAATTTTAACTGAATTTCATTTGAAAAGCCTACTATAACAACGTCAACAACCTGTTCTTATATGATAAGAAACAGTCCATATTTTCCTTGGAAGATCAAACTCAGGCACTTCACTCGAGAGATCAAATCTTTGTGTTCCGCACAGCTTTATTGCTTTCATTTGAGATAAGGAAATAATTGGAGCAAAAAGGTTGACAAGATTTTAATCATAGAATTTCATTATCTGGAATATAGGAGTGTATTTCGACATGAATTTGTAGAGGAATGAAATTTGTCCGAAGTATTCAAAGTTGTGGCATCTCTGTGGACCAATATTTTAAAGAACTGGGAACCAGGGAGTTGGTGTTGATTTTAAAGGTCCAGTTTCAATTCTCATGGATAAGTTAGTTTCAATCTCAACGAAGTAGTACGGCAAATACAACAACATTTGTTTATAAGGAATGAATAACCGGTATTAAGAACTCGATTATTCTTGCGTGAATTCTAGAAACGATTTCCATTAGCTTCATTGTTTCATAAGTAGAATAACTGAACTTCGAATGACTCTCCGAAATGTTTCAGCGTTTATTCATCAGAAAAATAATAAGAGTACGTCGAACTATATGCTTCATATGACTTCATCATTGAATGCTATGGTCCATCTTTTTATGGTCCAAAATCACAACACCCAGAAGATACGATCTGGAATTTTTTTTCTATTTTCTCAGGAGTCTCCAACCGTTGGTGAAGCCTGTATCTTTCGATTTTGAGTAATGGCGTAGTTTAACTCTTTAAATGTCAAATAACGGCAGCTGGGAAGTTCGAGATGAAACTCCTCATTGGAAACCTCTCTATACTAGAAGTGATTGAATATAATCACTCTGTATACTCCTCCCTTAACAAAGACCCATGAAAGACGAATCCAACCAACACGGAATGGGTGGGTAATGAATCCATTATTGTATGCTAGAGTGGAACCTTCGGTTCTCCGATTAATCTAAAGGCAAAGGTTTCCCAGCCATGACTCCAGTGAGAAATGTTCGAACAGCATTATCCGAAAGGAAAGCAAAGAGAACGCGAGAATATTACTCCGATCATATTCTTTACAAAAGCTTGATGCAATAGCCTGATTGCAACCAGGGCCCAAGTTGCAGTTTTTATGTTGTAAGATCACAACGAACCAAAAAGGTTTTGTGATTTGAGAATTTTCTTCTAGTTTCTCAGAAATTTTCAACCATTTATTTTAAATGATTATGCCTGTATCCTTGAATTCTATGTAATGGCGTAGTTTCACTCGTCAAATGTCAACTAACAACAGCCGGACTGTTCGAAAGGAAACTCCTCATGTGTGATTGAATGGAATCACTCTGTATACTCCTCCCTCAACAAAGACCCGTGAAAGACAGATCCAACCAACATGAAATGGGTGGATAATGAATCCCTTCTTGAGTGTTGGAGTGGAAACTTCAATTCTCCATCTCATCAATCTAAAGGCAAAGGTTTCCCGGTCATGATTCCAGTGCAGTGGAAGAAGACGGCGGCTTGCCTCAATAAGGATCAGGGTAATAACTTCTTACTTTTCAACGTAACAAGGTTAACGTTTTTTGGGTCTAAAACCACAACGACCCAAAAACTGCTTTGATATTGCTAATTAGGATTTTTTTTTCGGGAATCTTCAACCAATTCTTGAATTGGTTCCTGTATCATTTTATTTTCAGTAATGGCGTAGTCTCAATCCTTAAATGTCAAAAAAAGACAACTGGGTAGATAGCCGTGCTGTTCGAAATGAAACTTTTTTTGAAACCTTTCCTCAGGGTGTCAAGAAAGAAAGTATCATGCATAGTGGCACGCGATAGAGGACCATAAAATATGAAAAAAGGCCTCATGAATATATTTCCGAAACTAATGCCTTTGAGAAATACAGGATCTCAACGTTTATTATTCAAGGACAAGACCAGCAATTGGAATATCTCTTAAATACTTATTTTTTTTGTTAAATTAATCGGTCTCTTGCTGTTGTTATTAAAATTTTATTATTGAAGTGTTTTGTCCTCGTTATTGTAAGTAGGTCACTTTAGCGCTTCTGGACAATTTGAGTGCATCATAACTTTTCGACACATTTTTACCTGAAACCGTTGGTTCTAGCTATTTCAACAAAGTAAACCTTTTTAAAGGAAAAACGATGGAGGAATCGTTTCTCCTATTCCAGAATGACATACAAAGAGTAAGGGTGGATTTAAATGAGGAGCCCTATATAAAAAATTCAAAAGCTCATGGGATATTCGAATTCTGCAAGCTATGCCGTTAATAGTGGAAAATAACATCAGCAGACAAATGACCACCACGACCACGGTTACAGGACCATAGAATTTTCCAAAACCAAATCGCAAAGTGGCTGCCCTATGTCCTCGAATTCCATCTTTGAGGTATTGAATCGACGCTGGGCTATAAGCGTCGACCATTTTTTTCACGTGGCTCTAAAGGAAGAAGTCGCAAAGTGTTAAATCACAAGATCTCGATGGCCAATTGTGATCACTTCTTCGAGAGATAACACGGTCCGGAAACTTTTCCTGCAAAAGATCAATGGTTTCGTTGTTTGTGTGCCACGAAGCGTCGTCTTGTTGCAAGTAAAAGTTGTCCAGATCAATACTATCCAATTTCGGCCATAAAAAATCATTAATCATGTCTCGATAGAGCAAACAATTCACCGTAACTGTTGCTTCAGCCTTATTTTCGAAAAAGTAAGGTCCAATGACTCTGCCGGACCATAAACCGCACCAAACATTCACACGTTGAGGATAGAAAGACTTATCAACAATAACTATTGGGTTTTCCGAGCCCCAGATGCGACAATTTTGCTTGTTGACGAAGCCACCGAGGGGGAAATGGGCCTCATCATTCAAGATGATTTTTCGATGGACTTCCGATGCATTCCAACGACCCAATCAGCAAAGACAAGACGTTGTTGATGATCGGCCAGCTTGAGTTCTTGTAATAACTGAACTTTATAAGCGTTATTAAGACCCAAATCTGTATGCAAAATACGGTGTAATGACGTTTGTGGAATGCCTAATTCCAAAGAACGACGAGGAGTGGACAAACCTAGGTTTTCTTCAACACTTTCGGATACATCAGCAATATTCTCGGCTGTTCTTGAGCGACGTGCACGGGTTTCATTCTTCACTGCCAAATTTTCACCAATTTATAGTGAATTTTAATAATTTCAATGCGTTCTTGAAACGTTTATCGTTCCATTTTTATAAATGGCGTAGTTTCTACTTGTCAAATGTCAAAAAATGACAGCTTCAAACGTGACATCCTTCGAAATAGCAGGCTATTCAAAATAACACTTCTTATTGGAAAATCCTTAATTGTACAAATCGAGCTAGGTCGGTAATGAACCAGCTAGAGCTAAATCCACTTTGATGTTCAATTCACGCCACAGTATTACCGAATGTGTCATTTCGAATCTGAAAACACTCTATCTAAACGAACAATCATCACATTCGACCAATCTCCCCTACCATGTCAATTTAATCTGGAAGATTCTATTTGATGGACGATTTATGCAGGACCCACCACTTTCACTTTTACCTGAAGCAAGCATACAAAACCCCGCATATTACATTTCGTTCAATTCTTACCACTACGTTAAAAGTTATTAAAAAAACCAAATAATAACATTTACTTTAACCCCTGTATTTTTTTCACATTTTAAGGCCCTCTATCACGTGGTTTTATGCAGGGTACTTTTTCTTTGACACCTTGTGTATGCGATAGAATGAAATCACTCTGTATACTCCTCCCTCAAGAAAGACCCATGGAAGACAGATCGAACCAACACGATTTTTTTCAGGAATGCCTAACCAATTCGTGATTTGGTGCCTGTATCCTTTTATTTTCAGTAATAGCGTAGTGTATTCCTACAGCTGGATAAATAGCAGCGATGTTCGAAATCAAACTCCTTATTGGAATCCTCTCTATGTGTGATTGAATGGAATCACTCTGTATACTCCTCCCACACCAAAGACCCATGAAAGACAGATCCAACCAACATGAAATGCGTGGGTAATGAATCCATTATTGTATGTTGGAGTGGATACTTCAGTTCTCCGATTAATCTAAAGGCAAAGGTTTCCCGACCATGACTCCAGTGAGAAATGTTCTAACGGAATTATCTGAAAGGGAAGCAGAGAGAACGCGAGAACATAATTTCGATCATATGCTAAGATTTTGCATTTGAATATTTAGTTTCACTCACAAAGGCTTTACAAAATTTTGAGGTAATAGCCTGATTTCTCTACCAAATGAACGAGCGCTCGAAAGCACCTGCTCAGGGGGTCTCTTAAGTTTTTATGTTCTAATATCAAAACGATCCCAAAAGTGCTTTGGTTTTGTGATTTGACAATTTCTTTTTATTTTCTCGGAAATCTTCAACCATTTCCTTAAATCGGTGTTGCATGTATCCTTGCATTTTCAGTAACGGTAGCAGGGCTGTCCGAAATGAAACTCCTCATTAGAAACCTCCCTATGTTCGATCGAATGAAATCATCCTGTATACTCCTCCCTTCACGAAGAACCAAGAAAGAAAGATCGAACCAACACGAAATGGGTAGGTCATGAATCCATAATTGTATGTTGGAGTGGATCTCTCAGCTTTATTACAGTTTTTTTGAGTGCCCCTTCTTAAGAAGACGGTATTCAAATTATTAAGTTAATTTAAATAACCAAAAAAAGTTTCTCCTCAAAAAATAGGCTGTTATTTCTTCGTTAAACTGATCTCAATCATTTTGTTCATCCACGTGTTATATACCACATTGCTTAACTTGTCAGATGATTCACATTAATTCCATCATCGTTATAATTACATCACCTTTTAATTACAGTACCAACTCGATTTTCCTCATTTACCACCAAGTTAGCTTTTACAACCCTTCTCGTAAAGTCTACTTAGTTGCATTCACTCTTGTTTTATGTGCATATGGTCATCCATTACTTGTATATCATCTACGCTTAGAATTTTCGGGCTGTTTAAGGCAACGGCTGAGTATATTTTATATTTACTATCTGCATCATTTTTATTACCTGAATTCGATGGTGACTGAATTTCTTTTCTAATATTCTCACCTTCTATTGTCTTGCCTGTTTAAGAATCTTATCCTTTGCTTTATTTTACGAATGCAACACTTCTGCATGGCTTTTGACCATATTTATTCTTCTTTTCTGCTTCATCAACCTTGTCATGCCCCATTACAATTCTCTAACATTCTTAATTTCTCAGTTCAACCTTCGGTTTTTCTGATAGGTATCTAGTTCACCTGAAACATAAACTCTATCACTGTAAACGTATCTGAATGATAAAATAGCTTGTACTTTTTAAACTATTATGTTCACTTCGCATGCACTTTACAATGAGTAAACAATTATTGATAAATATCTATTTCAATTCTAGTTTTTTCGATTTTGCACAATGTATGACTTCTTTTATACTTCGCTTTCAAACATTTGCAACGTTCCGATTTTTTTCTTTTGGTTTTAACTAAAACTTTTTCAGTTCTCATTTGTGTATTGTAAATAGATTTACTCTGTTTAGATGTTGTTTAATTTGTATATAATTTTACCTCATGCGAGTATCTAATTATTATGTGAAGTCTTTGATGTACGATAAATATTATATCTCACTATCTTCGACTGGTATCAGTTGGTATCAGTCCACCTTTTAGAAATTGCCAAAAATCTTTACAACCAGTTTTTTGAACATGCCTGTATCCTTTTATTTGCAGTAATGGCGTAGTGTATTCCTTCAATTGTCAAGTAAGGACAGCTGGATAAATAGTAGCGATGTTCGAAATCAAACTCCTTATTGGAAACCTCTCTATGCGTGATTGAATGGAATCACTCTGTATACTCCTCCCACAACAAAGACCCATGAAAGACAGATCCAACCAACATGAAATGGGTGGGTAATGAATCCATTATTGTATGTTGGAGTGGATACTTCAGTTCTCCGATTAATCTAAAGGCAAAGGTTTCCCGGTCATGACTCCAGTGCGAAATGTTCGAACGGCATTATCTGAAAGGGAAGCAAAGAGAACGTTCCCTTGTTCTTCCGAGGATTTGCGACAAATGTTCCCGAAGTGGAATAAGACAACGGCTTGCCGCAATAAGGATTAGGGTAATTACTCCTTACGTTTCAACGTAACAAGGTTTACTCGGGGGAATTCTTAGTGTGAGAAAACTTCGACTTTCGGAGAGGAAGGTGGGAAAACTTTTGGGATCGATTTCATCGAAATGTACTGACGAAAAAATTGCATCACGCAGATGGAGCTGTTTAACTTTAAATTTGTTTTTGGTGGAATATAGAATATACGAATATAGGGTACGAGTATAGCAAGTATTTGATTGAAATTCGAAGGAAAAAATCCTCAAGGTGCTATATCGTTTTGCCCAAATGTCTGTTATTTTCTAATTTTGAGCCGAAGTTGGTCTCCGTCTCTGTGGTCAAATTAAATTCTATCTATGGGGCCGCACGTTCAGCCGTAAACACTATAACTTTAGAAGGGATTGAGATTTTGAGGGTGGGTTCGATTACCAAATGCCGCAGTTGTGTGCATTAACCAGTTAAATCACACAGGGGGTTCCAAAAAATATGGCCATTCAAAAGTTTTGTTATTCAATATCTCAGATAAACCGAAACTTATAGAACAGAAATTTTGCGGCTACATGCAAAATGCTCATGATAAGTGAAATTCATTTTGTGAATGGAAATTGATATACTAAATGTTCATGCAAGATTCCAAGAGAATCGCATCATCAGAACCATTGAATTATTTTTTTTCTAAATTATGAACTTTTTCGAATAGCTCCAAGTTTTTCTCCTCTATCGAGATGAAAATTTGCAATAATATGTTCAATGCCAATTCAAAGCAGTAGGTATACGAGTACACAAATTTGTAGGAGTGGCATTAATACAACCATAGAATATATAGTATATCAAAAAAGTTTTGAGGTGACTTTCGTTACTTGAATATTGTAGTAGTTTTTTGCAAATTTCACCAGTTGTTCTTTAAATGACTAGAGCACGTGTACTCTGAATTTATCGCCAGCTGAGTAAATTTGAAAGAGGTCGAATTAACTACCTTTAAGAGGTTACGTCAAGCAAGACGAGGAAAGGGGCACAAATGAAGTTCAAGATCAAGGTCTAAGACTTATGACTAGAGACCGGTTCATATGCATTTGCATAGTTAAGACGGTATTTGCATATTTTAACTATATATATATTCTTTTGAATTGAGAGCTAATAAAATACAATACATGAAACAAAAAAGTCCCTAGCTGAGGTTGGTGCAAAACGGGGTACCATACTATTCTGTCGTATGATACCAGAGCACAGGGAAAAACCTCAGTAGAAAAAACCCTGCCTCGCCGTTTTCACAAAATTGAAACTTAAAACTATTTGAATAAATACCTTCAATATTCAGATACAAAATACGTAATTCTTGCTCTTGAGCCAGGAGGATGTTTTAAACTAGGTCTGACGTTCCAAGTGATGATTTTCGAATCTTCTGTTCTTCTAAGACCGCTACAGGACCCTACTGAAGGGTAATCATCTCCCATATATTTAAATAGTGGTATTTCATCCTAAATATCGAATTTAATTTCTGAATAATTATAAAAAACGTGTGACAGACTTATGTCAAAATGACATAATATTTTAACTAAGATCCAGCTATAATGCATATTTTAGGTACATATTTTCTTTCCTGCGTTTCGAAATGCGATAATAGTTGAACCTCTGTTTACTTCAAAATCAAGGTTTGGTCTTAACTTGAAGTATCCAGATAATGAGTAAAATACGCCAAATGAACTTCACTTTGCTTTGCCGTCAAGAAGATTTTGAAAGGATATTGAAAGGAAATCCAGGTTTCGAAGATTTGTCTCTTATCGAGAGTGTTGTTAATGGGGCAGCAGAAGTTTCACCTGAAATTATAAGGGAGAACTTAGCACCAAGGTTCAAATTCTGCCCAGTTATGTCCGTGGATGTGAAGCTAATCTTCTCCACATACAAAAATATTCTGAATGATCGAAGACAAGATTGAACAATTGAACATTTGACACAATATTTAATTGTAGACGTTTACAAAAACATTAAATTAATAGTTATTTAATCAACTAGGTTATTAAAGACAGCGACTTATGGTCAAGATATTTTAAAGCGTGAGCGTAGCGAACGCGTTAATAGTTCGAGACCATTAGTCGCTCGTTTAATATCCCAGTTGATTATAAGATTTTTCCGACGATCTCAATATGGATTGTATATGAATTCTCATTTTGCACATGACTTACATTTGACATAATAAAATTGTCGATGTTCCAGTAAAATTTTGACATTTCTCGTAGTGCTTCTGAATAATTTGTGAACGGTTGCCATGAGGATTGCACATTAAAATAGCATGAATTGAGCATTGAAATGGGTCATTGATGATCAATTTCGTACACAATAAAATCACCTTTTTCTACAAACGTCAAAAAATGACAAGGTTCGCGCATTGGCAAGAATATGCGAAGTGACCCTTTTTTTCATTTTCCTTTGTTACTATGACACCGTGCGCGAAGTAGTGTGCGAAATACTTACTTCGCATACTGCATGTAAACTATATGGGATTTTTATATTTTAACTTGGTAAATTTCTTGAAATCCACGTTTTCTTTAACATTGAGTGTTGCTTTCAACATAGAATATATTGCCCATAGTTATAATACCTAATTACTTGATTTGGAAAAACAGTTCAAACCAGTTCAATATTTTTTTTCATATTAAGCTAAGCGTTTGTAGAAAAAATTTTGTTTGCATCTCATGCGCGAAATACTTTGGTGATCTCGACTATTTCAGTTCTCGATCACCAAAGTAGCATTTCGCGCACTAGATACAAAAATAACTATTTATTTCGAGATCGACGGAAAATTAAATTTTAATACCATATTATTAAGAGTTATTGATATGTTGACTTTGAAATAAAAATTCCTTTTTTTTAGTTCCTAAAATTCATTATTAAATTTAGCATATTCTGAATATTTTCGATCATATTTCAAGCATTTTTCATGAATATTTGCATGCATATAACAACGTTTTTATGTTGCATATAGTGCTACTACTCGATCTTTGGCTGCTGATTGGTTAGGAAAACAAGGCCTTCACCTCAAAATTTTGTATAGGACTTTAGAATCATGCGAAGTATATGAATTCAAAATCTCAGTACCATTGGAATTATTTTATATCCAATGAAATATGTGATAATTAAATTAATAAATATTCAATCTATGGTTTTGATGATGCAATCCTCTTGAAATTTCGCAACATTCATTAATCAATTATCACAAAATGAATTCTACCAGAATCTGATATCTTGTTATGGAATTATAAAGATTCTTCTTTTCAATATTCTAATTGAATTTTCTATGTTTCTGTTAACAGTATGGCCACAAAATTTTGCATGAGTCTTATCAAGAGAATTCTGCAGGTGACCGCAACCTTTCATTTCGATGGTTTTTTTTGTCTGAGATATTTAGAAACAAAACTTTAAATGTCCATATTTTTGTCATCAGAGAGTCTAGTCTTATAGCTCAAAAACCATTTAAAATGTTTCAAACTGAGATAGTTTTTGATTTTACTTAACAGAGCGAGATAGAATGAATCGGTCGGCCGAAGGATAAAAAAAAATTGTTTAGTAATAAAAAGAGGTTAGATTAAGTTGCTGACACCTTGATAGTAATTGGCACATTGAGCATTCATATATACCGATGTTATAAACTACTGGTGCTATCTAAGGTTTCTCATATGTCTCTACCTATTTCAGAATGTTTATTTCTTTTTGGGTCAAGTTCAATTTCCTCAGGTTATCATCCTGAAAACGGTATCATTAGATATTTGACCTGATATTTTGTAGTAGTGCCAATAATTGTATATTTTAGAGTTTGCTTAAGGATAGCGACTGCAATAGAAGTTTTCTATTGTTTGGAAGGTTCCAAGGAATATTTAATCGATGTAAATCAACCTTCCAATGATTGATATATTTAATTCAAACCAAATGTCAATAACTGTGTCAATTATATTACATCGAACAGTGATTAACATAGTCTTTAACCTTAATATATAAATCATTGAAGGGTTTACTTACATCAATTAACTATTCCTTGGAACCTTCTAACGAAGATGGAACAGAACAAAATCGGAAAATATACGCAATTATTAGCAGTCGCTATCCTTATTTAAACATATACCTTCACTTATTGATACTACTGAAAAATCTCGTGCCAAATATCTAGTGATGCCCGACGACTCAAATAGAAATAAAACATTCTGAAATATGGGGACACAGATGAAAAACCCTATATAGCACCAATAGTTTATTACATCAGTATATATATGAAGATCACTAACACTTTCTATTATTTTCTTATTTATATGGAATAAAATTGTCTGAACTTTCTTATTTCTCAATAATTATTAGTACGAATGTCTCAATGACCCATATAATGAAAATGTATGATTTAGATGAAAGCAGGATGATATCATAACCAAAATTGATGCAGAAGTGAGATTCAAATATCTCAATGACTATCATACTATTACTATCGAAGTATGTCAATGACTATCAAATATGTTATCTCGATCAAATTGGTGTCTTCTCGAAGATTTAATCGATATTTATTGAGAGTTTGAAGGTAATACCAAAATAGCAACATTCAACTATAGTTCCGTAACAATAACCATGGTGTAAAAGTAAAGAAGGAACCGAAACACCCTACTGGAAGTATCCATGTCCTTAAGGTGTCAATCATGTAGAGATTTACCCAGTAAAATATGAGCATTATTCAACAGCAATAGACGAAGTTTTTCCTCTGAGTGCATCAGTATAACCCAATCAGATTTTTCTTCATGAGCCTGTAACAATCACTGAAAAAAACTCTGATAATGTACAATAGACCCATACACTCCATTCGCTTATGGATATTCAGGTACTCAAGTTAATTAGTTTTGGGGCATTTTCAGTCGGAAACGAGAACTTTAGGTATGAATACATGCCCGAAGACTGGATATATTCAGTTCAGAACTTGGAGTATTTACACAATAGTCCAATATACCTACTACTATTGTGTGACGGGTTTCCATTATATTGAAAGGAATTGGATTGCGAAAAAATCTGGAAGCTTTCCCATTTTCCGCTCAAGGCCACCCACGCTCTACTCGGTCATGGCAGTTTTTAGATGAAGTTTCTGATCTGAGATTTTCATAATTTTTCAGCGCTCGTTCTACTTAAACGAGTGCTATATCGTTTTGTCCTAATGCCTATAATTTTCGAATTTTGAGCCGCAAATGGACTCAAACGAGAGGGTTAGACTCTCTGATGACAAATACGTGATCACGATAACTTCGAAAGGGATTGTCCTAGACACTTCATATTTTCGGGGTCAGTTCGGTTCCCAAATGCATCCGTTAAATTTTTTGATCAACCAAATCGTACAGGGTTTTCCATAAGACATGGCCATTAAAAATTTTTATTCCTAAATATCTCACACAAAACAGAACCAATCGGAATCAAATGTTGCGACCACATGGAAGATTCTCATAATGAGCCTCATGCAAAATTATGTGGCCATTGTGTACACAGAACCATAGAAAATTCAATTCTAATATTTTGAAGAAGAAACTCCATATTTCTTTAAAAAGATATTCGATTCGCGTGAAATTTCTGTGTGAATCACTTTGCAATTCAATGAAGTTTGCAGATTAGAGGTACATTCTAGTGCTTTTTGTATTGGATCTTTGCAGTTGGTGTATATACAGGATGTCTACTTTTAAAGTGGACCTGACGCAGGATTCGATGACTGAAGACGAGATTAGATTTTTTGTAGAACCTAGCAATATTTCAATGTCAAATATTTTATTACTCGACACATTCTCCTCCTAATTGAATACATTCATTAAAGCGAATCTGCAAAGTCTCAAGATCTTAAAAAAATAATTCTTCTTGCTCTGCAAACTAGATCTCTTCAAGGAAAAATTATACGAGTGATTTGCAACGAAAAATGTCATGGTCGAAATGATGACGGTTGTTCTTCAATTTAACATTTCTTGATTTCACGAAATATTTCGAGGTTTTCCTCAAAAATGATAACTTTTCAGTACTTTTTGTTATCTCATCAAATTTGACCACATAGTCGGAAAGGGCGATAAATTTTCTACAAAATGAGAAATGAGAGTCTGTGTGCAGAAAAAACTCTTATTGCGGGCGTGGTAAGGAAATGAATAAGTATCACGATTCTGAAGTTAACAGAATTTGTCCTAATTTTCCGATGGTTTTTTCGATTGAATATCAAGAACTATGTTCACGCTTTCTCTTCAGTAAAAATACCTCATTAAGTGTACTTTCGAATGACATATCAACTTTTGTGCTACCTGCTCATCCTCCGCTATGATATTATGGCTGACATGATAACAACGAAAAAGTCTGAAAATTCCGAACCTAAATTGGCTCTATTTTGAAGCCCTTCGTGATTAAATCGGAATGTATTTTTATGGAAGTCATCTATTCATCTCGAATCAAAATAATAACGAAAAGAGGAACCTTACTGAATGTACAACTCTGCAAAGTTCATAGCGTTTCTGACGCAGTTCTGCACAATACAATTTTATTTTGTCGATGAGAATCTTCCTAGTCTGTAAGTAATACAGGGACTTTGGAAGATGATTCCCCGATAAGTATAAGCAGGGGTAGTTCTTTTTATTTTTTTTCGAAATAGACCACCCAAGATACAGCCTTTGGAAGGCGATGACGAGTTGACAGTTTTTAATTTCGTTTAGGAGTCCTTAAAAACACTGAGATATGAAACTATACCTACATAATACAGGGTGTTTCATTGGGAAAGGGAAATACTTCACAGGTGCATAGGTGGCACCAAGACGGTTCTAGAGATACCCCGTTTATTGGGTCTCACTGTCTTCGTAGCCGAGATACAGGGTGTTTTATGAATTTTGCCCGTTTCTTCCTGAGGCCGTACCAGACGAACCACCTGGTATATTTTATTCATATTTGGCAAATATGTTCCTAATTGAGAGCCCAAACATATCATGCAATAACCTCCTCGAAAATCCAGGTCCGGATTAACAAAAAATTATGAATCGTTTGAATACTCGAAACAACACCCTGTACATCGGAACTTTGAAAATCTGTTTTAATATGCGAAAACACCACTAAAAACTAAACTAGGACGTATACTTCAAATTTTCGCGCAGAAAGTTTTACTGCACAAATTTTCAAGGTAAAAGTGAAGTTTTTAGGAACTTGGATACCCGAAAATGGTTTGAAGTGACTTTAACAATGAATTATCAACAATATTGTATCCATAATTATTTCAACATTACTCTGTAATTCATTTTCACATTGGTTTTCCTTTTTATAGCCGTATACTTGAAAATCCAGGTCCGGGTTAACGAAAAATTATGAATCGTTTGAATACTCGAAACAACACCCTGTACATCGGAATTTTGAAAATCTGTTTTAAAATTCGAAAATACCCTTAAAAGCTGAACTGAGACGTACACTTCAAATTTTCGCGCAGATAGTTTCAATGCACAAATTTTCAACGTAAAAGTGAAGTTTTTAAGAACTTGGATACCTGAAAGTGTTTTGAAGTGACTTTTAACAATGAATTATCAAAATATTGAAATCCATAATTATTATACGTAATAATGCAACTCACTTCTCAATAAATGAAAACTAATGTGGAAATGAATTACAAAGTAATGTTGAAATAATTATGGATTCAAGATTGTTGATAATTCATTGTTAAAAGTCACTTCAAACCACTTTCAGGTATCTTAGTTTTAAAAACTTCACTTTTACGTTGAAAATTTGAGCATTGAAACTATCTGCGCGAAAAGTTGAAGTGTACGTCTCAGTTTAGTTTTTAGTGGTGTTTTCCAATATTAAAACAGATTTTCAAAATTCCGATGTACAGGGTGTTGTTTCGAGGATTCAAACGGTTCATAATTTTCGTTAACCCGGACCTTGATTTTCAAGTATACGGCTATAAAAAGGAAAACCAATGTGGAAATGAATTACAAAGTAATGTTGAAATAATTATGGATTCAATATTGTTGATAATTTATTGTTAAAGTCACTTCAAACCACTTTCGGGTATCCAAGTTCCTAAAAACTTCACATTTACCTTGAAAATTTGTGCAGTAAAACTTTCTGCGCGAAAATTTGAAGTATACGTCTCAATTTAGTTTTTAGTGGTGTTTTCGAATATTAAAACAGATTTTCAAAATTGCGATGTACAGGGTGTTGTTTCGAGGATTCAAACGATTCATAATTTTTTGTTAACCCGGACCTGGATTTTCGAGGAGGTTATTGCATGATATGTTTGGGCTCTCAGTTAGGAACATATTTGCCAAATATGAAGAAAATATACCAGGTGGTTCGTCTGGTAGGGCCTCAGAAAGAAACGGGCAAAATTCATATAACACCCTGTATCGCGGCTACAAAGACAGTGAGACCCAATAAATGGGGTATCTCTAGAACCGTTTTGGTGCCACCTATGCACCTGTGAAGTATTTCCCTTTCCCAATGAAACACCCTGTATAAAGCACTAAGTAGATGTTACTCACGCATTTATTTAAGATCTCATAACTTTATTAATAGGGGTTGAAAATAATAACCCCTTATGATTTTCGTTCAAAAATTGTTTTCGTGGGATAGATTTTCGAAAAAGAAATTCTCTTATGATTTCCCATTCAATTCTAGAGGAAAAAATCTCCTGCAAAATTTCGATACAAAGACTACTTTCCTCGGAAAAAATGAAAACTTACAAGCAGTTATGATAACTGTTCATTTCTTTTCGTCGTTCCATAGAATGAATATTCTAAGACATTGTATGTCTATGACAGGAGATAAAAGAAAAGGGGCATATCTGCCGAATGCAAATTCGAATAAACTTCCATTTTTCTGAATGAGTTATTCATTTTATTACTGCAAAGTATTTATTAAAAATCGAACTCTTCTGGAACTGGAAATTGTATAAAAAATCATCGAAATTTTTCCTTTCTTGTGTCAAAACCAATTTTGAGCATAAAGAATATCTTAGAATATTCATTCCATTTAACATACGATGAAATGGAATGAACAGTGATCATAACTACCAGCAAGTTCTATTTTTTCCGAGAAAAGTATCGGCTGTATGTAAATTTTGCTTGAGACTTTATTCTCCAGAATTGAATGGGAAACCATAAGTGAATTTTATCTTTCGAAAATCTATCCCACGAAAAAATATTTGAAGTAAAATCATAAGGCATTGTCATTTTCAACCCCTAATAATAAAGTTATAGGATCAAAAAATTGTATGGGTACCATCTACTTAATGGATCATATGATGTAGTTTTATGACTCCTAAAAAAAATTAATAACTGTCAACCCGTCATCGCCTTCTAAAGGATCTTGGAAGGGAAGTCGATTTAGAAAAAAAAACCTAAATATACCCCTGCTTATTTATATTGAGGAATAATCTCCCAAGTCTCTCGCATTTGTTTACAGACATCCTGTATATAAATAATACAGCCAAACTCAAAGAAAAGATCTAAAACTCTTTCCTAATAGAAAGAATGATTCATAATGAGCAAGAAGAAAATCTCTAGTACCTCATTTTCTCAATTAATATAAAACTTTCCCAGTGAACAATCATCTCCAAATTATACAGGGTCTTCATATGAGAATAATCTAGAGCCAACTGCGCTGTTACAATCATTTATAAAGACCCTTTATTATATCGACAATTGACTTGTGATGGAATTTGATAGGATCGGAAGTCAGTGTTGACACCCACAAAACGAAAAATATAACCGAAAGCAATGCTGTAACGAGTTAAATACAGCATTGTTTTTAGTACTGTAATGAACTAATTATAGCTATTATTACAACTAGGGAAATATGAATAGTATATTTCCCGAGGTTGTCCTAGTTACATCCCGAGGGCGAAGCCCGAGGGATGTATGAGGCAACCGTGGGAAATGTATTCATATTTCCCGTGTTGTAATCAATAGTTTTTTCTGATCGATACAATATCGTTCTTGGAATGGAATAGTATATTATTTTATAAGGAGGAGAAGTGTCACTTCTTCTTCTTCTTCTCTATCCACTATGGCTGTGGATATTATGGGTCCGCACCAGCATGTACCCAGATTGGTTATTTACTCTATGTTCCAGTGTGTTGACTACGTTTATGCTTCTTTCCCACCCTAGAAACCCCAAAGGGAATAAGGATGAGGTAGGGTTACCCCTCGAATATGGATGAACATAAAGTTAGTAGGTATATTGAACAAACAAGATGTTCTTCTCTAAGTTTCAAGTAAAATCTATCAGTAAGCAGGTATACTCAAATTTTGAGATTAGAATATTCCAAAAATTCATTCAGCAATTGAACTACTTCAACATTATCTGTAAATATAATTTCATAGATATTGATGGGTCTTTGAAATTTATAATTTTCCAACCTTTTATATAAAACATTTATGTTGTGCACGTTCAAGGTACAATCAAGGAAAGTATGATTTATTGATCCAACTTCACCACATTCACAGTTTGGCGTGGGGTTTATTTTAATTTTGTGTAAGTGTTCAGGTAACATACAATGTCCGGATCTAAGTCTCATCATAGTTGTTATTTGTTTTCTAGGAATATTGTACTTCAACAATTTATAAGGGTCTCCAATCGAATCTTTTTTATCACGGTTGCGCATGTGCGTGTATATTTTACCTTTTTTTCCCCCCCATTCCTGTAGTGTTTTCACCCATTCTTTTTTTAAATCCTTTTGTAAAATACGGAATATAAATTGAGGTGTTCCTTTATAGTTTAACATTTCCCCATTGCATCTACCCTGATTGGCCAATCGGTCTGCTTCATCATTGCCTTCAATATCAGTGTGGCTTGGTATCCAAACCCCTTTTATTATTCTACCCTCTTTTATCATTTCTGACCAAATTTTTTTTACTGTCGCTGTAATGGTATCTCCTGATGACTCTAACTTCCAGTTTTTTAGCTTGATTAACGCACTTAATGAATCCGAGAATATTACTGCTCTAGAAATGTTTTCGTTTTGAACAATTTCCAGTGCTTTGCCAATTGCTAACATTTCCGCCGAGAAAATAGACCAATATGATGGCAATTTTTTTTTATATTTCAAGGGTAATGTGGGTGAGAATATACCGATACCAACGCTTGTATCGTCATCAGACCTTTTTAGGGATGCATCAGTATAAAAGTGCTGGAAATTTTTATAGTTAGTTTCACATAGAGTTTTAAATTTATTTCTTGTTAGGATGTCGTTTTTCATAAGTTTTGGGATAATTATATCGCATTGGGCGGCATGATGCGTATAATCTAGAGAGAAGAAGGGAATTTGTTCTGCACTATGTATATTTTCTCTGTGAACTTTAGTTTTTTCCAGGGCTGTTAAATAGGCTGGTTTATATTTTTTTTTCCAGAATTGTTTATGTGTATCTAGTTTATTTATTTGGTTAAGGACAATGTTATTTTTAATTTGAAGGTTTTTTAAGATATATTTTGAGGCTAGTAATTCTCTCCTTTTCTCGAGGGATATTTCTCCACTCTCCGCCAATATTACATTTACCGGTGTTGATTTCATCAGTCCCATTGCCGTTCTTATCCCCTGATGGTGAATTGTATCCATTTTTTTAATTGTATTCTTGGATCCTCCATAAACCATAGATCCATAGTCCAAATGTGCTCTAGATATCGCCTTATACAAAATCATGAGGTTTTGCGGTTGTGCGCCCCACCATGTTCGACACAAGCACTTAATGACATCTATCCCCTTTTTGGCTTTACTGCTGGCTTGTTCAATTTGTGCTGACCAGTTTAGTTTTGAGTCCAAGATTACCCCCAAGAACTTAACCTGATTTTTCCATTTTATATTGTCATTATTAACCGTTAGGCAAGGTAATATGTCTGGTCTCCTTTTTCTAGAAAACATCATTGCAAATGTTTTTTCAGCAGATATGGATAGATTTCTCGATGTTAGGAAGGAGTTAATATTATTCAAGGTTTCTGATATCTTCTCATAAATTATTCCTATATCGGTTCCCGAGCAAATGACATACTTATCGTCCGCATATTGTCCAATTTCAACCCCTTTTACTTTACATTTCTTCACATCCCTTACATATAAATTGAATAAAAAGGTACTAAGTTTTGATCCTTGTAATAATCCCTTCTTACTATAATATGGCCCCATTATTTTGTGTTCCCTTGAGCATCGTATGTACATTTCTTTTTCCGTTAGCAAATGGTAAATTAGATCAACCAAATTATTAGGAATATTTATATTCCTTAGATCTTTCGCCAGTATATCCACATTCACGTTGTCATAAGCTCCCTTGATGTCTAAGAACACTACGACTGTGTATTTTTTTTCCGCAAACGCCGTATAGATTCTCGAAGTTAAATATATTAAGCTGTCATTCACTGATCTCATTCTTCTGAACCCAAACATAAGCTTGTTTTGTTGTAGGTTTTTTTCTATAATTTTTTCAATTCTATTTTTTATTAGATTTTCAAGAATTTTAATACTACATAAGGACAGCGCAATCGGTCGGATGCTATCTACATTTATTACTGGTTTGTTTGGTTTGTTGAATGGCAGAATTAGAATTTTGTTTTGGTTTTCAATATTTGCGGGATTTTTCAAGATCTCGTTCATAATATCTAGTAGCTTAAATTTTGCTTTATTGTTTAAATTATCATACATACTGTAGCTTATTGCATCCATTCCTGGACTTGAGTTTTTTTTATTTTTTAATGCTAATTCTAATTCTGGTAGAGTAAAAGGACTGGGATTGTTGTTGGACTGGATATTATCTTCATTTGTTACTTGTGGGCTTTTATTGTTAATTGGCTTGGACATATTATTCATTAACTGGTCTAAGATTTCTGGAGTTGGTAGCTTATTTGAGTTAAGGTGATCATCTTGATTTTTAAATTTTTTAATGTACTTCCAGGCTGTTGTTAGGGGTAAGAAAGGCAAAATTTTGTAAAAGATTTGGTTTTTTTTTCCTTCATCATCAACTTTATTCGGGCTCTTATGCTGTTGGCCTCGATAAATTTATCCTGGGTAGGGTTTTCAGTATATTCTTTGAGAACATTTCTACGTAATTCGATCATTTTTGTTAATTCCGAGTCCCACCAAATGGCTCTATATTTGTTATTGGTTTTTTGTTTTCTACAGGGAATATATTCCTCTGCACTGGTCACTAACAAGTCATTAAATTGTTTCAAGGTTTTGATATCCAGTTCATCTATTCCGCGTTCTATTTTCTTATTGTAATTTTCCCAATCCGCCTTTTCTGTCTTGAATTTTCTGGTGGTAAAGTGAAGGCTAGTTTCTTCTGTGTTATGGCCGTTTAGCGTTATCAGGATAGGGTAATGATCGCTTTGTGCTGGTTCAAAGAGCACCTCCCAAGAGAAGTTATTCACCAAATTCATTGAACTAATGCTAAGGTCGGGAGCGCTATTTCCTATTTGAGGAGAGGTTAGCCTGGTAACTGTACCGTCATTTAAAATATTTATATCTTCTTGATCTAAAATTTCTTCGATTGTTCTACCGTTAGGGTTACAGATGTCAGATCCCCATCTTGGACTCTGTGCGTTAAGGTCTCCTATAATCAAGAATTTATTTCCCGCTTGCTTTATTATCTGATTAAGAGTATTTACATTTAATTTTAAGTCTGGTGGATTATATATGTTAACTATTATTAAGTCTTTTATTTTAATAGCTTGGTACTGAAATCTGGGTGGGCACCCACTCACACTCATTGTAATGTGTTCATAAATAATGTTTTTTTTAATCATGATAGCTAGGCCCCCCCTGCCATCATTTCTATCATCCCTCATAATATCGTAATTAGCAACATTAATTTTTTTCCCTTCTTGTAGGAAAGTTTCTGCCAAGGCAACAATTTCCGGGTTATATTGTTGTAATTTGCCCATTAAATCTAGCATATTTGTATTAACTGATCTTATATTCCATTGTAATATTTTTACTGTATTTTTATTCATTATATTCTATTATTTAATTAAAATTATTATTTTATTTTATTATTATTATTTTTTTTTGAAAAAGGAAAAAAAAAACAAAGGCTATTCATTGTTTTTGAGGTTCTAAATGTACTATCGCTTGTGCGGTTATTATTTCTCCATTATATTCTTCAAATTCTATATTATTTTCTAGGTTATATTCTGATACTGTACTAGTTTGTGTGTATTCTGTATAAGATTCCGAATTATCCATTTCCATTACGTTATTTTCACTCTCATCTATATTCGTTGTATTTGTTGGTGTCCAATCTGAGGGTTTATATTTTTTTTTAAACTCTGGGGTGTATTGTAACAGACAGTCTTCAGCTTCTTGTCTGTTATAACCGGGTTTACTTTTAGGTGGTCTGTTTTTGGTTTTATATGTTGTGACTTTTTTTTGGTTTTGTCCTATAGGTTTTTCTTCTTCGTGTTTACTTTTATTATTATTATTATTCACGGTTTTTTGTGCATAAGTTGCTTGTGAGACTGTCGGAGGTAGATTTTCATTTAATATTGTTGATTCTGTTCTATTAATTTGTGGGAAGTTGTTATTATAGGTTTTAATATCGTTTGTATTCATATTACTTTTCTTTTTCGAAATTAAATTCGCTTCAAAATATGTGTATTTATGTACCGCCATAAGATTTTTTATTTGTTTTTGCCTTTCGTATTCACTACATTTCCTATCCGTAGCCATGTGAGAACTTTTACAATGGTAACATGTAATTTGATTACTTTCGCAATTGTTAGTTTCATGATCTTTTCCGCACTTTCTGCATTTAACTTTTCCCTTACATAATTTGGCCGTATGTCCGTAAAGTAGACAGTTATAGCATTGAACGACTGGACTCACGTATTGTGATACCTCCAATATATTATGATAAAGCGCAATACTATTTGGTATATTTCTATTTCTAAATGTAACAACGCATGATTTCGAATCTACATATGTTACCTTATTCTCTACAAATATTCTTCTCTTTAATCTCCTTACATTTAATATTTTATATTTTGATTCCGCATTTTCTTTTATTTCTTCTTCCGTAATGTCGGTATCGATGTCTGATATAACTCCCATACTAACGATATTTATGGGTGGAATATAAACAATACAATCGTTAAATTTTGTATGTTTCGTGAACATGTTGGCGTGATAAGCATTTGCAAATTCAATTCCCACCCTATTTTTCCCTTTTCTCTTAACACCTATAATATCAAAATTAAAATTATTATTTTCATATAAGTGTTTTCCGAGTTTTAAAGGATGTATGTATCCAATATTTCTATTAATACCTTCAACGTACACAACATATGGGCCCAAATCTGTTTTTATGTATTCGTAAACAATTTTTTTTTTGTTTTCATCAATTTTTTTATTATTATTTTTTTTTGCATTTTCTATACTTTGTGTTAATGATTCTATTTGACTTAATATTTCAAAATCATTATTTTTTTTTGCTTGCTCCCTTACTTCCCCTAATTCTAATCCCAATTCAGCTACATCTGCCCATGACAGAGTATTCTGTGATAAATTTTCGATCGTTTTTTTCGCTTTCGGTGTTAGGTTATCAAAGGACCGGGATCCATTGGATCCCGGGCTGTTGTTATTCATCTTGTCAGTTCAATAAGTAGTTAGCCAACTCACCACAATGGATATTCTAATATTGACTAGCACTTAGGTTTATAAACTATGCACTTGAATTTTCTGGATTCCTCTTTACGCGACCAACCCAGCTCTGCTATCTAATTTGAAGTCGAAGTGTCACTTTTCATGGCGAGCTTGAGTTTGACAATTGGCAATTGAAACGAGCCATGAAAAGTCACTTCTCATCCGAATGAAATATGTTATTTTATTTTCAAACGTTTTGAAATTCATGAAAATCTGAATATCCATCTTCGGATTGATTTACCTATACGCACATGATTCTATCCATTTACGATCGTTATAATTTTGATTTTTTGACACTTCTTAAAATTGATTTATTTATGACATCGGAAAATTCTGACAACTGTCATATGTGTGTTTAAGAGGAGGAAGTCTATCGGGAAAATACTCATTTTTGAAGGAAAATAAATAGATACGAATAAAACAAGGTACGAATATCCTTTTTGAATAGTTCTATTACGTTTATTGATTAAATATTCGTTTAAGGAATATTGAAATTACGAGAAAGAACGAAGTTCATTTGTGGATAACTGAAGACCTATCACAGAGGAATTTGATGAAAATAAATAATGTATTTATTGTTACAATTGAATTTTATTATAAAGTCAGTATGTATTGGTGCTTTATATAGATCCTTCCACGATTTTCATAACTGTTTAAATAGTTTTGAAGTGATGATTGTTATTGACATGTCCTGTCAGTGGTGATTGAAGGAACTTGAATGTTACCGATATGAATAACAGTAGGTACTTGAAATTTGCATTTATTGATCTGTTTAAAAAGTTAGATCATGGTTATTACCGATTCTTATTAATCTTTTGCATAGTAACACTTTTCCTGCCGCCGGACGGAAAAGTGTTACTTAGCAACACTTTTCCTCCTTGGCGGAGAAATAGAAATTTTCGATGATCCTGTCAGTCGAAAAATGACGTTATAATTGTACGTTTGAAAATAAAAATTAATATTATATTAATATTATATTGTAAATTATTGATTCAATTGGATTTTTAACGTTGCTATGGACCGTGTTTGTGAGAATCATGGTTGACTGGTTTTATTTTGACGTCTTGTCAGAAATAAAATCATTGAAATAATGTCGAACTACGTCGAAACTCAAGCGGCGAAAGCCCGTGAATTTTTGATTCCGGCCAATTCTAAAGCTGCTCATAGTAAAGAGTTTGAAGGCTTTCGGGAGTGGAAAAGAAAAAGTTTGGTGGACGGTGTCAGCGAAAATATTTTGCTAGCATATTTTGAAGATTTGGTATGTTGCTCTGATTCTTGTTCTTTTCAATGTATGATTAATTCATTCGATCTCCTGTTGTAGGAATATTCACCAAACACGTTATGGCCAAAATTATCTATGTTAAGATCCATGCTACATTTGAAGGAAGAAACGAATGTCAAATTATTCGATGAAGTGGAAATATTTGTTAAGAACAAAAATAAAGGATCCGTTCCCAAAAAATCAGCAGTGTTGTCCCGGGAGCAGTCGGAGCAGATCAAGAATTTTTGATAGAAGCACCAAATGACTTTTTTCTGATGAATAAGGTTGCATAATATACTATTTTGAGTAAGATATGACTTGACGTTTCATATTTCCCTTGGGATAAGACTTGACGTTTCATATTTCCCTTGGGATATATGAGTGTGTTATGACATTGGTAACTAAGGCGATATTGCTCATTATTGATTCGATCAGAAAAAAAGATACTTAAGTAGAGAAACGATATTGAAATGCAAAGGTCCTGAATGCATTTATTTGATCTTATTCATCTATGTCAAATGAATAAAAAACGTATTATGAGTATGAGATATTGATTTATTCAAGTTGAGAAGTTGGGGGAAGATAAATGTGGACATTATAAACTTCATAATTATCATTGAAAGTATATTTCATAAACTGAAGACTTTTATTTACTTGAAAATGTTTCAAGAAAGTTCACAATGATTACGCATCAATATAGCAAAATAGTGAAGGTACTGGTCCCTATATTGAGTATGCTTTTTTTCCTCCAATAGTCATGAATTTTATAGTTCTTTTCTATAGTCACAAATATATTGATGCGTTAGGTAACAAATCTACGACCCTAAATAAATAGGGTAAGGGTAAGGGATGAGATAGATCACGCAGAATTTCGTGTTATCGATGCGTTAAAATGGAATCTGGAGCCCTTTTCTTATCGGAGCTTCTGCGTATTCAAGATAAATGATCGTTTTTCTGTGTTCTCTGTTGGCTAATGTTGTTGCAAAATTTATAATCACGGCCCGCTAACATGTTAATTAACTATAAATTGTTTTAATTTTCATCACAAGCTGCTAGATAACACACCCTGCACAAAAATTAACGCATCATACAGGGTGTTCCATCATAAACTGGACAAACATATATTTTCGTGTAGAGGACATCGGAAGAATCATTTTTGCCTTATACAATATATCCCGTTTTCGAAGCATAGGCGAAATACAGGGTGTTAAACGTCATTTTTGAGCAAGATTCTTATTATCAGTGTGGTCAGTTATGTATAACACTTAAAGTTACGGTTTTAAGTCAAATCCCAGTATTTTTGGGACCTCTATTCGGAAAAGTTGAAAAACTCCGAAAAAAAATTCACAAATGGCGGAAGACCTGCAATGTTCCTAATTTTTTTTCGGTTGTCAAATTGACTTTTATTTTCTGAGTGAACACAATTTTCTAAGAATTTCTGTGAATTTTTTTCTTCAAAAATCGAACACAATTTTTGTCTACATTTCTACAGCGATGAAAAAATTCACTCGAAATGGATGAAATCAATTTTAATTCTTGAATTATCAATCATGAATATAAAAACATAATTGTAAAATATCCAACGGTTTCGTTACTACAGTCATTCAAATGTTTCGTTCGAACCTCTGAAATGATGAAAAAAAATTTGTTTTGAGTTCTAGAATCAAAATAAGTAAATAATTGGCGGTGCGGGTCACTCATACGAAAAGTCAGTCATTAGAAGGGTCAGTCGTCCGAAAATGCATTCGCCCGAAGAGTCATTCCTCCGAAAGACCACGCCCCTCTATCGTGATTGGCCGACTGGTCTCAGCGCAATTATCTTTCATCTTTATTTAGCACTTTGAGAATTTACAGATGACTACCCCAAGTTGATAATCATATAGTGTTTATATTTCTAGTTTCGCTCGGCGATAACAGATGGAAATGGGTTAAGTTGGTTATGCGATTCTATGTATGTTTATTTCTTAACACATAACCTTATTTTTCAGTTTGAATTTCTGTAATTCATCTTCGATTTGAAATAAATATAATCATAATGACGAATGTGAGGAAACTAATGATAATATGAAAATGATTGAATGATGAAATGCATTGGGAGTTCTTCAAGTTTTTGTCAAACATAATGTATTTTCAATAAGAGTAGGTAGGTATTCTGAGAATTTTACAAAACAAACTATTAGGTACAAAGCGCATTTTATGTTTTTCCAGGAAATGTTAGAAGATGAATATACACGAAAACCAGCTGTGTTTTTTTATCTGTGCATAAAATTATAATAAGGCAAGAAAACTTCAGTTGTCTATACCTACAATGAATATCATACTACCTAAATGAGACATGTAATGTTTAGGTACCTACATCTAGCATTGTTGATATAAACATGGATTCGATCCAAGGCAATTGATTTTACTGATGGAGTACCTAATTTAAGCATATGCTACATTTGTCACACTTCTTACATCTCAGGGTATTGATCGAATGATTAATTTCACCTAACTTAACAACTGATATGGATCACACTTATCACAGGAATGAAGTACAAAGAGCTTTTATAACTTTACTACTTCAATATCACCATGAAGTACCACTGTAGCGAAATATTCACCTTTTTGCATATCCACTCTTATGAAACTCAAAGAGATGTTCACCCTGCCAAAAGTACAAGAGTATTTTGGACAGCGCTCATTCTCCTACATTGCCCCAAGGCTGCATAATTCTATCCCTCGTGTGATTCAGCTTGTAACTGGGTTGACACGGTTCAAGAAGCAGTTGAGGTCTTTTATTATGAGCCTACATCGTAAGGTAGCTGCTGATCTGGTTGAAATGCAGAGCTGATATGTTACTAGGTGTGTGAAGCGTTAAAGTCATTTTGGAATGTTTGCTTAATTTATGTTTCTTATTGTTCTTTTTTATACATCTCGAAACATGTGTTTCTACACTTATCGAGAACCTATTGTTTATTTTTTATATGATGTTTCTGTAATGTACCTTTATTTGCTCAAATAAACCTTATTGATTGATATTTTCAGATAATTCTATTTAAAAATTTCACTTAAGACTAGAATTTAAGGAAGTAGGTAATAGGTGTTGAAATAATACCAATTCAATCAAGGAAAATGTCGAGTATAAGGTGAATTGTTGATAAATTTGAAATATATTCTTAACGATGACAATTTTTCTGAAAAATGAGGATACCTATTAAATATTTTTGGTTTTCAAATTATTGAATACTTCAAAATTCCTTTATGGAATTTTATATCTCTGCATTTCTGAAGTATTATGTAGATGTATGCATATTTTTTTCGACCTCGACTTCATTAGGAGATTGAAAATAACTCCATTGATTTTTCTTCAATTATTAATCTTATGAAGAATGTTGGAAGGGTGATAAATTTCCAGGAATAAAATTGTATTAAGCTCAAGTAAGTATATCTATACACTGGTAAAATATATAAGATTTATATGTATCCTATAACTACTTATCATGGTTTTTTTCTGCATTATTATAGCCACTACCTTTTATATGTTGACTCCCATGGGGATAATAAAAAATATATTATATATAAACTATATATTTACACAAAAAAATATCTTATTCGAGTGTAATTTATTTTGAGGATCAAGGTACTTATATTCCTCTTGAATCACTCTATCTATTAAAAAAACGCATCAAAATCCGTTGCGTAGTTTCAAAGATTCAAGCATACAAAGGAACATAAGGACAGAGAAAGCGACTTTGTTTTATAATATGTAGTGAAGTATCATCTCAAGTCCCTCTACAAAATTTTGAGGTAGGTACACAAATGAACGAGCGCTTTAAAGCACCTGCTCAGGGCTTTCTTATTTTTTGTTTTTGAACTGATTGATCTCCTTGTTTTATACAAAGCGCTTTGTTTAAAAGTATTTAGAGATGTTATTGTTTGGTTTTTCTGAAGCCATTCAATGTTTTGAATTCCTTCTCATCTTACAAACTATTTTTGTATTCAACTAAACAATCTTTTTCATATCTCAACTAATAACATTTCTCAATTTGAATTTCTTATTTTCAATTTGAACGGGTCCTGTCTGTACCTACTGAGAGTTCTCTTGATTCACGGTTTCCACTTTGACTTTCTGCTTTGTGCTCGCAGTATACTTATGTCAACTTATATACTTGAGTCCTTTGAATTGAAGCGTTTACACTGAGAAAAAATTTGAATATAGCAAATATAGAAATTTCGACTAGCCATAAGCACAAAAAACTATTTTCATTTGCGATAAGTAGAGGTGTTTCCTGACAAAAAGTAAAGTAAAGCGAAGTTATAACTTTGCTTACTCATGATGAGATTAATAATATAAGATGCAAGTATACTCTTGCTAATCGTTTTTTATTTTTAATCAGAATAACTGACTTTTCTTTTAATAAAAAAGTACATTCTAGGAAATACAGAAAACACGGCAACTTGACAATAGTGTTTCACACCGTTGTTTGACAACCGTCAACCCCAATCCTCAGAACATATACATCGCATTCTTTATGCTATGATTCATGACTGTCTCATTTCATGAAAATAAAAATGATACACTAATGTGAAAATTTAACTCAATATATGTATACTAATAGAGGTGATGTAACAATGTTCTATTTTCCTTCAGATTTTTGAATGCATAAAAGTAAAAAAACAATTTTTTCTCCAAGAAAATTATGCGACCGTTAATTTCATCTGAGAGGCGGGAATAAATTCACCAATATCTCGTCGACTTTGCTGTAGCAAAAGTCGATTAAATTTTTACGGGAAAACATCATCAAATCATTCGAATCTTTTGAGTTTATTTTATCGACAATATTGTCATGAGTTTAACTACCTTCAAATAATAATGGCAACAGAGCAAGTTCATACGGAATTCGACGGTTTGCACGAATGGCAAAGTCGTCAATGTTATGTTGGCATGTGTACCGATTTTCCTAGAGTAGACTGATTTATTCAATTTCAACCATTCGACGGAAAATTTCGAAGTGTTTTTTGAATATTGACAGGAGTCAGGACTAATACAGCACATTTTTTTTCACATTTTCGGGAGAGAAAAAAACATAATTTCTGGAATATTTTTTTGTTGATTTGAATATATTCTTACAACTCAGAGGAACTTTCGAGAAATTCGAAAGCCCCAACTCAAAACATTTAGATACCATAATCCATTTCAACTGTTGGAAACCTGCAATTTTTCGCAAAATGCTAGGCTGATTCGCACTTAACATTCTGTTGAATATCTCACAAACTGAATGAAATAAAAGACAATTTGCAACGGCATAAAGCAGCACACACCTAGCACAATTCAGCACAACAATTTTTTTTTCGAAAATCAAAAAGTGCTGGGCCAACTTCACTTACCTACACTGTTGCCTGGTATAATGGTTTTTCCTCTATCCTACGGATTTTTTTATTTTCTTTCAGATAAAAAGAAAACGGATGATTTTTCTGAGACTATGACCAGCACAAATTGGCACAAATAGAAAACAATCATATAAAACAATTTTAGTCGAAAAAAAAATGAAAGTGCTGGGCTAGCTTTTTTCTAATTTCTTTATGTTTTGGGTGAATTAGCGCGATATTCGTGAAGATAACAACGGCACAACTTTGCCTGAGAGTAGCACAATCTTTTGAGCATGTTTCCTCTGAAAAAAAAACAAAAGTGCTGGGATGCTTTTTTTTATTTTCGTAGTTTGCAGGAAAACACGAAAGATTTTGGTGAAAATATTTACGGTACAAAGCAGCACAAATGTAGCTCAAATCTTTTCATTCGTTTGTGAGAAAAAAAACGTGCTGGGCTATACCTTTTTTCATAAATCTCGATTTTTCAGGAAATGAGAAAGACTTTCGAGAAAATTCGAATGGCACAACTCAGTACATCTGTAGCACAATTATCAATTATTTAAATACCATTTTTCGAAAAATGCTGGACTGGCCCTTTTTTCGTTTTTGAAATACATTGGAACTTCCCTATAACGAACGTCTGTATAAAGAAGTTCTCTGTTCAACGAATTTCGTACAAGACATTGCGCCTTGAATACAAATTCCATGTTAAAAACACCCTCTAAAACGAAGTATTCAAATAACATCACTCTTTGAATGGATATTGGTAAGAAAGTGTATAATGTAGGTTTTTTCCGAACGAACGTAATAAATCTCGACCTTAAATTAAATCAATACGGCGGGCAGAGGGATCCTTCTGAAACATTTTTAAATACAGCCCTGGCCCCAGCAAACACAAAATACAGCAACTGTACAGATACTGCGTTACAAGTGCCACCTGAATGCAGCACATAAATTGTTGTATTAAAACTGCACAGTTTCTGTATTGATAATAATGCATTTCAAAGAATTCAGTATTTGAAGTACAGTTGCTGTACAGTTTCTGCGCAACAAAAATTAAGTGACTCGTGCGCAACCAGTGAAGTTCAGTAAATGTGCAGTAACTGTGATGTAATAACTGCAAAAAGTTCAAATGCTTGTTACCAGGTACGGCATCGTACGGACTCCGACCAATCACAACATGTCCCCATCGTGGGGTAGGTCGGAGTCCTTGCTATTCGGTACGCGGTGTCTTTACGTTAGGTTTAGGTGCCACCATTTTATTGTTTAGCAAAGTGTAATAGTTGGAAGGTTGCGTAAATAAGATTGTGGAAAGTGATATAATATTGGTTTTAGCGCCTTATAAAATTATTAATTATTGCTCCGTAACATTTCAATTGAACGTTTTATTGTTCGGTTTTGAAAGTGTGCAGTGTGCAATGATGCAGTCCTATCAAGATGAAACAAGGTAGAATTATTTTTTCTAACCTCATATTCCTCCTATTTTAGAGGCCATACGTAGGAACAAAAGCTGTGAAAATGCCACGCAGACTGATGTTGAAACAACAATAAAAGCATGGTTGAGAAAACCTGTATGAGGAGTGAGGGAGCAGCCAAACCCAAAATGTATAAACCTTCGAAGAAATTTATTTTGTTTATATTATATTTTTATTTATATATACATATTTTATTCTATATTTTGTATGAATATTCCTGTTTCAGTTATATATTTTTTTGTTTAATATATAATTTCTTTTCAAACTAATTTTTCATTCACACCAAAACCGGAAATAATAAGATCAAGATTATTAAATTTTCAGTTTGTTTCAAAACTTTTACATATTGAATTCCGTAATCAAATTTAAAGTTGCTGAACACTACAAACTGCGTTTGGTGTGCAACCATTGTATAGCGTTGGTGCATTTCAAATGCAGCAAGGCTGAACAATTTTTGTACAGTTACCTACTACACAACCTCGCTTCAAATGAATTGCAGCAACGCTGCACAATGGCTGTATATGAATGCAGTTTGTACTGTACAGTGACTGTACAATTCAGCGGGACATATACGGTCCGTTTCGATATAGTTACTGCATTACCATCGCTGCAGTGACGTGCAGCAACGCTGTACAAATTTTGTACATTTTCTGCGTTTCAGTGTTTGCTGGGGCTGTTTAGTTTCAATATTACCATTACGCTAGTGTGAAAATTTGTGCGAAAATGCCTGAAAGGAAGTGCTTAAGTTCGAATGATAAACTTAAATTTATCAGTGAAGTCGACCGCGACATTGCCGATTATAGAAACAAATTTTCTGTATAACAATTTTTTTTGCGGATTTTGCGCGTTTGTTATGGAGAAGTTCCACTTTATCTCGAAAACCACTTGGAATTTGAAAAAAAATTATCGACACAAAGCAGCACAAACTTAGCACAATTCAGCACAACAAAAATTTTTTAGAAAATCAAAAAGTGCTGGGTCAACTTCACACACATCAAGTATCTACCCAAAGTCAATGTTCAAACGTAGCTAATAACTCTGTTATTCATAGCTAATAAAAAATATACTTGAAAAGTGGCTCGTAATGAGATGAATCAAGTTGAACTAACAAAAAAAGTCACTTCCAACTATTGAAAATTCTTAGATGAACGTCTTATTTGTTCACGATAAATGAATTATTATCTGTAGCCAATGAATTTGGAACTATCGAGAATAAAAATTCATTTAGCTCAAGTAAAAAAAAAGTTACTTGTACTTTTTTTCTCAGTGTATGAAGGGTCATAAATTAAGTTATACCCCTTCCAGGTATTCACTCGCATTGACGAATGGAGAATATCTCAACCTTTGTCTAAGATCTCAACATATTTCGTTTCGATAGTTTTCTTTCATAATACTTCTGTAGTTTATATCCATATGCCCTTTCAAACTTTTTGAGGACCTTTTGATGCCCTTGATATTTAAACATTCCATCTCAAATATACTTATACCCGAAATCTAAAAAAGTTCACTTAGGACCTTTTATAAGCACTGATCACAAAAATATGTTAAACTCAGACTTCTGAGCTATCTTTGGACGATATGCATGGAATAGCTGAGGAGTCTGAGTTTAATAGGTATTTGTTGATTTTATCGACGACTATAATTCTCTGCTCAATTGTTCCTGTTCATAAACGGATATTTTCATTTGATCGGTTTTGTTTGAGATATTATTGAGAAACAAAAATTTTTAATTACCATATTTTAGGGGAAACACTGAACTATATTCTGCTGATTAACAAACTTAACCATCTCTGGGGCAATTCTTCCTACAGTTATCGTGTCTAAGACTTTACGGATGGCCCCAAGAAATCGTTATCAGTTAGTCGAACCTTATCTTTTGAGACTAGCATTCGAAAATTACTTACATTTGAGCAGAAGGATGTAGCACTCGTTTTAGTTGAACTAGCGCACAAAAATTACACCATGTCCCAAAGCATAATGATTAAATTTTAAAATAGTTTATATTTTTGAGTAAAAAAATAAAGGACAAAATTTTTAAGTCAAGCTTGGATTGCATACACCTACATAAAACTTCAGAAATACAGAGTTATAAAATCTATATACCATTTTTGGACTATTCAACAATTTGAAGACCATCAAAAGGTTTCCTTTAAGAGCTGTGTCATGGGAGGAACATTTGTTTCAGAAGAACTATATGATCTGCCCTTACTTAATAATTCCACCGAGAAAAAAATGCCTACAAGCTTTACTCATTCACCAACTTTTTTCCATAAGAAACTTTTTATTGGTCCTAAGAAATAATTTTTTCGTTCACTTATTCATCAATTCAGGTGTCCAGACAACTCAAGCCATTGAGACAAATTACTGAGGATTCAAAATAATATCGTGAAAAAGGTATACTACATATAATGAATCTGAATTGGTTCAAACATCGAGTTTTCCATTAGTGTAATTTCAAATTTAATAATTTATTTTCTTTTTCTATTCCAGTTATGTCAAATTTAGGTCATTTTCATGTTACGGCTAGTCTATGAAATGCTAACTGTTTGGTAGCACTTTGAGGTGCTCAGAAGTTCTTTACAGATTATCAAGCACTAAGCCCTCCTAACAAATTCCCGAAGCACTAAGCACCAGTTCACTAAAGTACTTCGAGTGCTTTCACTAGCACTAAGGACAAGGCTTCGGCACTCAATATAAGTACCTTGATCCTCAAAATAAATTACACTCGAATAAGATATTTTTTTGTGTAAATATATAGTTTATATATAATATATTTTTTATTATCCCCATGGGAGTCAACATATAAAAGGTAGTAGCTACATATAATAATGCAGAAAAAAACCATGATAAGATAGGATATATATAAATCTTATATATTTTACCAGTGTATAGATATACTAAGTTGAGCTTAATACATTTTTGTTCCTGGAAATTTATCACCTTCCAAGATTTCTCATACGATTAATTATTGAAGAAAAATTAATGGAGTTATTTTCAATCCTCTAATGAAGTCACGGTAAAAAAAAAATATGCATACATCTACATAGTACTTCAGAAATGCAGAGTTATAAAATTCCATATAGGTATTTAGAACTATTCAATGATTTGAAAACCAAAAAAATTCAATAGGTATCCTCATTTTTCAGAAAAATTGTCATCGTTAAGAATATATTTTAAATTTATCAACAATTCACCTTATACTCGACATTTTCCTTGATTGAATTGGTATTATTTCAACACCTATTACCTACTTCCTTAAATTCTAGTCTTAAGTGAAATTTTCAAAAAGAATTTTCTGAAAATATCAATCAATAAGGTTTATTTGGGCAAATATAGGTACATTACAGAAACATCATATAAAAAATAAACAATAGGTTCTCGATAAGTGTAGAAACACATGTTTCGAGATGTATAAAAAAGAACAATAAGACACATAAATTAAGCAAATATTCCAAAATGACTTTAACGATTCACACACCTAGTAACATATCAGCTCTCTATTTCAACCAGATCAGCAGCTACCTTACGATGTAGGCTCATAATAAAAGACCTCAACTGCTTCTTGAACCGTGTCAACCAAGTTACAAGCTGAATCACACGAGGGATAGAATTATACAGCCTTGGGGCAATGTAGGAGAATGAGCGCTGTCCAAAATACTCTTGTACTTTTGGCAGGGTGAACATCTCTTTGAGTTTCATAAGAGTGGATATGCAAAAAGGTGAATTTTTCGCTACAGTGGTACTTCATGGTGATATTGAAGTAGTAAAGTTATAAAAGCTCTTCGTACTTCATTCCTGTGATAAGTGTGATCCATATCAGTTGTTAAGTTAGGTGAAATTAATCATTCGATCAATACCCTGAGATGTAAGAAATGTGACAAATGTAGCATATGCTCAAATTAGGTACTCCATCAGTAATATCAATTGACTTGTATCAAATCCATGTTTATATCAACAATGCTAGATGTAGGTACCTAAACATTACATGTCTCATTTAGGTAGTATGATATTCATTGTAGGTATAGACAACTGAAGTTTTCTTGCCTTATTATAATTTTATGCACAGATAAAAAAACACAGCTGGTTTTCGAGTATATTCATCTTCTAACATTTTCTGGAAAAAAATTAAATTCGCTTTGTACCTAACAGTTTGTTTTGTAAAATTCTTAGAATACCTACCTACTCTTATTGAAAATACATTATGTTTGACAAAAACTTGAAGAACTCCCAATGCATTTCATCATTCAATCATTTTCATATTATCATTAGTTTCCTCACATTCGTCATTATGATTATATTTATTTCAAATCGAAGATGAATTACAGAAATTCAAACTGAAAAATAAGGTTATGTGTTAAGAAATAAACATACATAGAATCGCATAACCAACTTAACCCATTTCCATCTGTTATCGCCGAGCGAAACTAGAAATATAAACACTATATGATTATCAACTTGGGGTAGTCATCTGTAAATTCTCAAAGTGCTAAATAAAGATGAAAGATAATTGCGCTAGGACCAGTCGGCCAATCACGATAGAGGGGCGTGGTCTTTCGGAGGAATGACTCTTCGGGCGAATGCATTTTCGGACGACTGACCCTTCTAATGACTGACTTTTCGGACGACCGATACCTACTCATAATTGGCATGTCCAAACATTCTAGATGAATTCATAAACAATTCAGTGGGACTTAGTTGGAACTCGAACCGACGTAGATATTAAATAGGGAAATGGCACTGTTCTAAGGACAATAATATTCGTTGCCAGGCAACGGTAGTTTGTAGTTCATAGAATTTGACTGCTATTTGAATTTCAGTGAGTATAATTCAGCCAGTGGTCAAACTCTATGAACTACAAGCTTCCGTTGCCTGGCAACGAATATTATTATCCTCAGAACAGTGCCATTTCCCTATTTAATACTTACGTCGGTTCGAGACCCAACTAAGTTTCACTGATTTTTTTTAAATTTATCTAATATGTTTGTAAAAGCCAATAATTTAAATATTTTCACTCTAGAACTCAAAACGAATTTCTTAGTGTTATTTTAGAGGTCTGAACGAAACATTTGAATGCCTGTAGTAACGAAATCGTTCGATATTTTACAATATTCTGTTTTCATATTCGTGATTGATAATTCAAGAAGTAAAATTGTACAACATTTCATCCATTTCGAGTGAAATTTTTTCATCGCTGTATCGCTGAATCTATCCAATATACGGGGTGAATAATAATGCTACAAATTTCATAATTCATCAAAATGAATAAATGCTCACATTTAATACTTGGGATGAAATTCAAAACCTCGT
The DNA here is from genome assembly GCA_013421045.1 of Propylea japonica. Taxonomy (NCBI): domain Eukaryota; kingdom Metazoa; phylum Arthropoda; class Insecta; order Coleoptera; family Coccinellidae; genus Propylea; species Propylea japonica. Next base: position 59,292,996 of record CM024244.1, read on the forward strand.
ATTGCCTCCTCGACTTACGACAGCGTTCATACGTCAAACAGACGCTCCATCTACAGGGTGATTCACTTATCTTGTTAACCTAATTTTCTCAAAAAGGGATGAATATTTTTTCATTCCGTTGACTGCATTTGGTACAAGTCAATGTTGACTTGAGATATGCATAAGAGTCGGAAAAAATAATTAAGACGCCAGGCGTCGCGGGGCTGTCAGAAGTTTTTTCTCCAGGAACTTATCATTCGAAAGATATAATTTGATTTTGAATATTTTTTCTGAATACCATATTTTTCTTTTTCTTACAGCAACCTGAAGCGCGTTTCATGCTAATTCAATTTTATTTATTTTGTCTGCTTTGTGACAGTATGCCTTGATTTAGAGACAGATATGATTGTGTTTCTTAGAATCAAAATGACTTTGTAGCAAACTTTTTCTCAATCATAATATTCATTAAATGTTATATTTTATAACAGTAAGCATTTTTGATAACAAACGAAACATGTCAAGTCATATTTTCTACCGGCCATTATGATCCATGCATATAGATTTTATCTTTTCCTTTTTCATTATACCTAAATTACTTTGGCCAAAATATAAGAGTTCAAGACAAAGTTAATCATACTGAACAAAGGATACGATATAAATTATGTATGGATCATTATGGCCGGTGTATAGAAAATATGATTTGACATGTTCCGTTTGTTATTGAAAATGTTTATTGTTAAAAAATATAATATTTAATGCATATTATGATTGAGAAATAGTTTTCTACAAAGTCTTTTTGACTTTAAGAAACACAATTATATTATCTATGTTTCTAAATCTGTAATTAACATAAAACATAATTATTAATAGAAAAAATGCTATTCAGAAATAGCATTCTGAATTAAATTATCTTTCGCATGACACAATAAAAAAAGGTATGTTCATGGAAAAAAAAAATTTGATAGCGCCGCGACTCCTGGCGTCTTTTTTTCGCCGACTTTTACGCACATCTCAAGTGAACATTGATTTGTATCAAATACCATCAACAGATTAAAAACTTTCATCCCTTTTCGAGAAAAATTAGGTTACCAAGATATGTGAATCACCTTGTACAACGGTGGCTTTTAAAGGCAGTTAAACGTAAAAAGCGATCACCTGCGGGAGTAGTTACCCTGCAGGGTAACTACTAGAACAAAGCATGCTTTGTTCTTGGCCTTGTCCTCTTGAATGGGCACTTGTTTCCTTACTACTTACTACTCTTGTTCTGTGGGTAGATTAGGCACATACTTTTGACATTGTCCATCTTCGATCAATGTTACGACCCTTACCGCTTCTTCGTTGGTCAAATGCAACGTTTCTCCTTCAGGGGCATCAATGATAACCAAATAATCAAAACTTCAAATATTTCAATGGTACGGAATACTATAACTGAACAAGCATGTTGTATTGTATTTTGAAAACATACAAATACATATTACTTTTACTTTTTCGATATCCGAAACAATAGAAAGGTTTTTTGATCCAATAGGCTGAATAATTACAGGTTTATCATCATGCCTTCTGGCGTTCCCCTTTAATACTGAAATTATTTCAAAAATAATATAAAATACAGGAGATGTGATAATTTTTGTGTTGTGTGTAGTTACACTGCAGAAGAAATTTTCTTCTCTTCATTCGCAAAAAATCATAATATTCATTTGAAATCCTGTTGTCAGAGTTTTTTATTCATATATTGTAGAGTTGATGGCAATATCCTTATTTTTTACCCTGAAAAGTTTGGTGTGAGTATTTCAATTAAAATAGACACGTAAGATGTGATACAAGCGGTATTTCATTGGGAAACGGAAAGAAGGGGAGGATGAATAAAGCACCTCTAGGAGGTTCCTAATACAGTGTCTCCCAATAAGCTTGATAGAACTTTGAAATTGAATAAAACAACAACAAATTAACCGATTTTGGTTCTCAAACATTTATTCGAAAGATATGGTGTATAAGTTTATGATTTAAACAAGATATCGTTCAAATGGCCTCCACGAGCTCGTTTGCAGACCTTAATTCGTTTGACCCAATTTTCCATGACTCGGCCTAGCATTTCCTGTGGTATGGCCTCGATACACCTCGTAATGTTCTCCTCAAGGTCTTGAATTGTCGCTGGAGAGTTGCTGTACACTTGTGATTTCACATATCCCCATAAAAAAAGTCCAAGGGCGTTAAATCACACGATCTTGGCGGCCAGGCGATGGGGCCGTTTCTCGAAATTAATGAGTCGCCGAACTTATCGCGCAATAAAGTCATGTTGTCGTTCGAAATGTGTGGGGGGCGCCGTCCTGTTGGAAATAAAGATCGTCGTCACCAATTTCATCAAATTTCGGGAAGAGAAATTCACGCAGCAAGTCGCTATAGCGCTGGCCGTTCACAGTAACGGCTTGTCCGGCGTAATTTCGGAAAAAATACGGCCCGATGATGCCACCACTCCACAATCCACACCAAACTGTGATCTTTTGTGGATGCAAAGGTCTTTCTTGCACCACTTGTGGATTAGAATCGCTCCAATATCGGCAATTCTGCTTGTTAACGAAGCCGTTCAGCCAGAAATGAGCCTCATCAGAAAAGATGATCTTCTTGTGGAAATCTGGATCAGCTTCTAACATCTCTAGAGCCCAATCTGAGAACGCCCGACGCAAACTATGGTCATGAGGCTTCAGCTCTTGTGCCAGCACTATCTTGTAAGGATGTAGGCCCAAGTCAATGCGCAAAATTCGCCACATTGTCATCCGAGAGAGCCCCATTTCTTGCGAGCGGCGATTTACGGACACATTTGAATTGTCGCGGACACTGGCCGAAACGGCGGCGATATTTTCAGCGCTGCGAGCATTTCTGCGTCGTACAGGCACCTTTCTACCATGGAGAGAAAACTCACTTTCCAACTTGTTGATTACACGTCTGATTTGCTGCTCAGATGGAACGAAACCATCACCATTTTTCCGTTGAAACTCTCTTCGCGTGGCCACCGGCGAACGCGAATTTGCGTAATAAATTTGGACGATTTCCAAACGTTGTGTGAGCGTGAAACTTTTCATGGTAAAACTTTGAACCTTTCTGAATAAAATGACACTTCGAACGTCAAAATTGATTTACAAATATGGCCGCCAAAACCTTACAAAGTTCTACAACCTTATTGGGAAACACTACCATATTTTATGGGTCTCACAAGTCGTTTCATTACAGAGGTACAAGCTGTTTTATAAATTTGGCTGATTTCTTCGAGTGGCCACTACTTGCGAACCACCCCGAATATTTTCATGATTTTTAGTACGAAAATTATACTCCTTCAACACAAGCGAATTGACTATCTGCCACTTTAGTAATCCGGATTAACAAAAATGTCAAATGCCTCCACGTCCCGTCCTGTATTTTCGAATTGTTGAAATACGATTTGACGTTCTGGAACAGCACAAAAGACTAAAACAAACTATGTACTTTTTTTATTTTTGCGCATTCCTTTGTCTACTATCATTTGATCTTCGCATTTCACGTTTATTCATTTTGAGAAGTAAAAATTGATGATCCAACCACCCGAAATATTTTTATGATATTTCGTAAGAACATTATTGTATTTGTACATCAGCAACCCAAGCTTCAGCAACTGAAAAAAATTAGGTCCGGATAAACGAAAATTGTGAATGCATAAGAATGTTCGAAAAACAACCTTTTTCGTCAAAATTTCATGATATGATGATTAGAAATAGCCTACAATATTAAGGTGAATTTATTTATTCTCATAATCCCCTATTTTCTGTGTCTACTGTCTTACCAATTTTGAATTTCAGGTCTATTGAATTTTCTAAATCAAATATGTATCTGTTGAAGGTTTTCAACTGGAAACATAAAACAAAAAATGTCTATTATCTGCACCGATTGTGATCTTATTCCGTACAGAAGTCTAGACTCTGATTTAGAAATATTAAAAAAGAAATATATAGTTAAGTATTCAAAACAATATGGCATAATTTTTTTGATCTCATGTTGTTGAGATGAATTTTGTAAATATCCAAACGTCTGGAATTTCGAATTGAAATCAAGTGAGCTTGTTCATGAAAAATATCCGGGAAAATAAAAAAATACACCGCTGGTTTCAGATTTCCGTGGTGTTATATCTCAAAAATAGAAATATACATGGTGTTTTTTTAATATCCTTATTCAGGGTTGGGATAAAGTTCGGCACCAAATTAATATCTTTGAAACGGAACGGACGATAATTTTGAAATTTGGCAGCTGAGTGTAATGGACCACAATGCATCTGATGAGCATATTTGCATTAATGGGATACTTCCGGTTTAACCGGAAATGACTAAAAATTTTTTTATTTAAATGGGACAGCCTGTATATTTCTGCAGATTCTGAGAGTGCACCTTGTTTCGGATCTGTCCATATTGGGTTCCATGTAAAAATTCTCTGTTAAAAGAAGAAATTCAGTCTTTTTGTACATTTGAGAAAAAATCCTTTTACATTTGAGAAAAAATCCATTCAAATAAATAAATCGTTGTTATTTGTATCAATAGTGAGGAATAAAACGAAATAATTTATAGTAGATAACTCTTTCTGCTTTTCATGACGTATTTTTTATGGAAATCTATAAAAAGAAGAAATTCAGCTTTTACTAGTAGAAAAAAATAATAAGAAATAATTTAAAAAAAAATCATTTTAAATTCCATATCCAAAAAATCTCGTCCTTGCTTTCAACTCAGGAAATAGGGATCTTGGCTTCAGGACTACTAGTAGGGTGAATAATACACTCCTTTTAAACTGTCAACGTTTCGATCCTATTTGGGATCTTCTTCAGGACTGAAAAATATTTATTGAGAATCTTTTAGACAAATGGACAATCTGGTTAAATTAACACAAAAAACAATACATAAAATCATTAAAACACGGTCTTATACACTTATACTCTACTTGTATATAAAATCATCAACAGCAAATAAAAACAGAAATGACTAGAATTCAGGTGGAATTTTGTTGTTTTCTTCATTATTTTATTTTATAGCATTATTGTTATTTTATTTAATTTTTTCCCATTCCTATTTCATTTATGAACTGAATTATATAAATATATATATTTTTTTTTTCTCCTGAGGATCATTTTAAATGTTTGAAGTGCTTGCCATTCACCTCCTGACAATATGCCAGTCTATTAACAAATTCTTGAGTAACTTTTCTCAAGACTTCTCCATGTATTAATGCACATTCATCAAGAATCCGTTGTCTCAATTCTTCTTTTTACAGATAATTTTTACATGGAACCTGGAACGGACAGATCCGAAAAAAAGTGCTCTTTCAGAATCTGCAGAAATATACAGGGTGTCCCATTTAAATAAAAAAATTGGTCATTTCCGGTTAAATCGTAAGTATCTCATTAATGAGAATATGCCCATCAGATGCATTGTGGTCCATTACACTCTGCTGCCAAATTTCAAAAGTATCGTCCGTTCTGTTTTGAAGATATTAAATTGGTGCCGAACTTTATCCCGAACCTGTATGTAACCTATTATTGTTGATCCGGACATCGATTTTTTCAGTGATTGAAGCTTAGGTCGCTAGTGTGGGAATACTAGAATATGTGTACCAAATCTTATGAAAATATTTTGGGTGTTAAGTGAGTTATGACCACACAAAGTAGAAATCATCTTTTTTTGTTGTCAAAATTCATAAACATGAAATGTGAAGTCAAAAAGACAGTAGACAAAGAACATGCTCGAAAATGAAAAGTACATAGTTAACTTCAGGTTTTTGTGATGTCAACATCAAAACGTATTTCGAAAATTCGAACATACAGGGTGTTGTTTTCGGATGCGAAGTCATATGAAAATTTGATTAAACCGGACCAGGATTTCCGAAGTGACAGATAGTCAGGTCGCTCGTAAAGAAGTAATATAATGTTGGAACCAAAAATCATAAAAATTTTCAGGGTGGTTCGCAAGTTATGCCCACTCAAAAATATCGGTCAAATCGATAAAACAGTCTGTATCTCTGTAATGAAGCTTGTTAGACCCATAAAATATAGAATATTCGGAAATATCTAGAGGTGCTTTATTAATCGTCCACTTTTTTCCGTTTTCCAATGAAACACCCTGTATATGATGAAATTATTCAGTTCAAATTTACAAATAACAAAATGGGAAGAAAGCGTCGTTATAAAACTGCAGCACTTAAAGCATGCTGGAGTGGAGAGACACAATTCTCGCCTACGTAGAAAATGTTGAAGTTTTTCCACGGCATATCTTGTATTTTCCAGATAGAATAGAAACGTTTCTGTATCTCCAGTGTATCCAATATATCCAGCATGAATAAGATATGTTGAAAAGCCGAATAAAAGCTTATCTATGATCATATTATATTATACGAGTATATATACGCTATTATCTAGGATAAAAATCTGTGAAAACGAACTACAAGTAGCGAAAAATTTAATTTGATTTCTCATATAAAACTCAGTCCTTTCGAGCAAATATTTCTTTTTTTGCCTACTCGGGTTATGTAAATATTTTAACAGTGGCCATGCAGCGAAAAATAATTTTATGAGAGTCTGTGTTCAGCAGCTGAAAGTAATTAAAATTTTCGAGGTGCTCGGAAAATCAGTGTGTTTAACCCGCAATGCGATTTTTAATTCTCATATTTATATTCGATGCGTATGCCGCTGTTCAGTGTAAACAGTACGGAATTATTTAATTGTGTTTCAAGAATTTTTCATTCAGATTTTATTCAGATTCATAATATTGCTTGAATAAATAGACTTTACGGTTGCTTAGGTTTGTTTACATGGTGTTTTTCGCAGTTGCAGATTCAGTTTTTAGCGAGAAAATAGGTGTAATCATTTTAATGACATGAAGAAGCTAACAATGAATAGTATAATTGAAATGGTTTTTGGTTTATTTCCATTATTTTATCCTCGCAAGGCATTGTCAGAAATCACCGTTCGAACTAAACTCGATAATCTTCGACGAAAAAATCTGGAAGCTTTTCCATTTTCCGCTCAAGGTCACGCTCTACTCGGTCATGGCAGTATTTAGATGAAGTTTCTAATGTGATATTTTCATAATCTTTCAGCGCTTGTTCTACTTAAACGAGTGCTCTATCGTTTTGCTCAAATGTGTGTAATTTTTTTATTTTGTGCAAAAAAAGGTCTCAAACGATAAAGTTCGACTCCTGATGACGAATTCGTGGTCAAATTCAATTGTGTTCGTGAAACCGGCCGTCCGGTAGCACAAATACTTTCGAAGGGATTGTCCTAGAGACTTCAAATTTTCGAAGAGAGTTCAGTTCCCAAATGTCTCGGTAAATTTGATTGACCAGCCATATCGTACATAGTGTTCTATAAAATATAGTCATTCCAAACTTTTGTTCCACAATATCTCAGACAAAACGAAACCAATCGAAATGTGATTATGCGGCCACATGGAAGATGCTCATAATAAGCCTCATGCAAAATTTGTGGCCATTGAGCGAAAGGGTTCGACTTTCTGATGACATAAAATATGGACATTCAATATTTTTGTTCCTCAATATCTCAGACGAAACAAAACTAATCGAAATGAAATTTTGTTACCACCTGCAGGATACTCATCATAAGACTCGTGCAAAATTTTGTGGCCATACTATTAACAGAACCATAGACGATCCAATCGGAATATTGAAAAGAAGAATTCTTAAATTTCCATAACAAGACATCCGATTCCAGTGAAATTTATTTTGTGAATGAAGATTGATATACTGAATGTTCCTGCAAAAAGATAGCATTATCAGAACCATAGAAAATTCATTTGAAATATAGAAAATAGGTACCTCTATATTTTTACAATAAGATACTAAGATTCTAGTGAAATTTATTTTGTATACTTGCTGACATGGCAAACGTTGTTTTGCCTTATAGATTATTTTTAGTTTCTAGATGAATTTTGTTGAAGACAAAAAGTAACTTACTTGTGTGTGCGAAAATTTTAGATTTTAATCGAAGAAAAGTTAAAACACTATAATTGATCAGTTATTGAGCGTGATAAAAAATGATTAAATTACTGAAATGGCTATGAAAAAAATTTGGGTTATAAATAAAAAAGTAAAAATTTAGGGATGTATATATTTTTCAACGCCACATTTTCAAAAAATAAAAACAAAAAATTTCGTCCAAAAATGAAAAAAAAATGAAGGGCGAATATCCCTTATCACATCGGGGTTTGGAAAATAGATGGTAGCCGATTCTACGATCTACTGAATACGTACACGCACGTACAGTTAAAAACACTTTAATTGATCAGTAATCGAGCGGGATGAAAAATTGTTAAATTACTAGAATGTCTATAAAAATAGGTGTTGGTGATAAAAAATAAAAATTTAGCCTTGTATGTGTATGTACTGAATGTTCATGCAGAATATCAAGAGGATCGCATCATTTGAATCATAGAATTTAATTTTTTATCTGTCAAGTTTTCACATATTTCAGTTTTTGAATGATTTCCAGAATTTTATTCTGATCGTGCTTAGTTTTCGCTTTCATATATTTTGTATCAATTTCACGTCCTTAACAAAATTTTGAGGGAATAACTTCATGGCTCCAACAATGAACGAGCGCTCGAAAGCACCTGCTCAGGGCTTTCTTAAATTTTTGTTTATAAGTTTGATTGTCAAAATTTTGTTTTTTTTCAAACTTGATATTTCTGTCAATGCTCAGATTTTATTGAGATCTTCAGAATTCGAAAAGAGTGCAGTAGATCAATTCATACTTCAAACAGAACTATGGCGAAGATAGCGAACGATACTTCCATGAAAGAGACGACACTTATAATTTGCTCAAACATTTAACAATATTGAAGATTCCAGATAATACCTATGTCTGAAAAATATCTGGGCAGCTATAATAATATCAGGTTCGAACAATATCAACTGACAACTCAAGATGCTATAACTAACGAAAAACTACAATAATTGCTCCGATACGTTGCCGTTATGGCATCCGTATATGTTTCACAAACGACCAACACTCGATGCATCTGAAAAGAACCAGTGTTTCAACTCAATGTCAAGTATGGACCAGCCTGTACATCCCCAGATTGCATCTGATTCATATATCCAATAAATAACAGGACAAAACTTACAACAAAAAGATCAATTTATGCGACGTTGCCGCAATAGCATCCGTATATGTTTGACAAATGGATTCCGCTAGAACAGCGAAATAGGCAGGATATCGTGAAACCTATCTTGGCATCAGGAGATAAAATTCAAACGAATATTTCACTGGATAAAATAAATTATTCGTGGCATCTAATGAATTCGAATCTTTCAAATGTCGTTCGAAAATATCCGGTTGCAATTTCAACGCGACCTTTAACAGCTGCTGAAAAATTTACAGCTATTATAATGCCAGGATGTTTTGTATACCTGCTCCTGTTGTATGCACAGTGTATATGGAGTCAGGAGCGCACGGAGTTCATTTGTTTACCTGCATGACTAGAATTCAAAATGACGTGAGTAAACTGGATAGGTTTCGACGCCATACCGAATATATGAGAAATCTGGGTACACAGCGTCTGAGCCTCCGGCAAGTCGAAAAGGTCTGTTTTATATCCTTATCCTGGAGCTGCAGGGGCTTGTAGAATATTCGTTGTGAAACAAATTTAAATTAAAATCCTTGGGACTGTAAACAACTGGCGAAAATGTGGTTGCCCTAACTCTGAAGTCAAGATTTTTTGTTCTCTCAAAATTCAGACCCATTATTTGATAGACATACGATGTCACAACGCAGAGGTCTGTTATGGATTTTTTATCATACATATTCATATTTGGGTTTGAAATGAAGAATTATTCAAATTATGGAATGAGGTAAAAATGAATGTCTGCAATCCAACTAAATTTACAAACTTCAATTATACAGTGGAACTTTCCTATAGCGAACGTCTGTAGGTATAACGAATTTCGTTCAAGACATTGCACCTTGAATACGAATTCCATGTTGAAAACAGCGTCTAAAACGAAGTAGATTCTCTTTATAACGAAATATTCCAAGAACAAGAAGATCACTCTTTGAATGGGTATTGGTAAAAAGGTATAAGGGTGGGATATTTCCATAATCATGCCGGACATAGGTAATAAATCCCAACCATAATCTGAACCATTACGGAGGGCAAATAGATCCTTCCGAAACGTTGGATTCAGCTAGAAAACTTGATAATGACGGTTACTTTGAATGATTTCATTGATGTTGATGTTAGTATTGTAACAAATGATATTCTAACTGAAAAAGACATGTTAAACAGTGTCAAAAGCGGTGTTCGCGATCTCTACGATAGCAGTGATGATACCATAGAGATAGAATAGTATCTATCTCTATGGATGATACCGACAGAGTTGATTTGGAGGCGCAACCGGCCGAAAAAACAAATCGCGAATTGGTACTTCAAGTCTTTAAAACGTGTCGTCTCGCTTTCTGGTCCATTGAAGGGGTTCCGGAAAATATTTTTGATTCTTTGAGAAAATGGAAGCTTCTTTATGAGAATAAAGGTTTTTTTAATCATACCACCCAGACAAAAATTACGAATTATTTGCCCAAAATATCGTGAATAACTATGTATTGTATACGTACCTACATAAAATGCCAATGAGCTATTAGAAATTCATTTACACACCTTTTGGAGTAAGTATATGAATTCACAATAAAAAAGGAAATTGCTTGTTTCGATACTTAACACTTTAAAAAAACTTCTGCATAACGAAATTTCTGTATGACGAAATATTTTTGCAGATTTAGGCGATTTAGCGATTTCGTTATAGGAAAGTTGCACTGTAATTGAAATCATTTTCAATGGACTTATCGGATATAAAGAATTGATAACTATAGATTAAGATGTAGCTTATTGGCGTGAAAACGTTTTTACAAAATATACAAGATCCCTAGAGATTTTGCAGCTGTTAGGATTTATACAATATGACCCATCCATAACTTTTTATCCCGAATTTTGAGCTTTGGGATGGAATAACGAAAAAACAATCGGACAGGCTAAATTTTGTTGAAAGGGGTACAAATGAGGGCGCTCAAATGAGTTTGATATCACTTCCCTTCTAACCACAATCCCTATAACAGCTCTTATATTTGAACAAGGAAAATGAGTCGGGCAGCACCTGGTTGGAAATGCAATTAAATTTCCTGCATGAGTGTATTTTTTTACAAAGTAAATCGTGCGCTATTGTTTAAATTGAAATAATTGCAGTTAGGGTAGAGGCCAGAGGATTAGCGATATCGAACTCATTTCAACATACTAACACGTTCTCCTGTAAATAAAATTTGACTTGTTCGATTGTTCCCTCTTTCGTGCGAATGCAAATTTTCAGGAAGAAAAAAACATAAAAAGAATACTGTTATTTCTATCTTCCTATTCCTTTTCAATAAAAAAAAACAAATTCAGAATATCTTTTCTGAAATCTGGTGATAATTTATTTCCTAAAATGCCTTTCCAATATACAGGGTGGTCAAGAAAAAAATTAGCATGGATAGTGCCACGTGATAGAGGGCCATAAAATTTGAAAAAAGTCACATGAATATAATATGTCCGAAACTGCTTCCTTTAAGAAATACAAGTTGTTAAAGTTTATTTTTATTTGTTTTTTACAATAACTTTGGACAAAGAGTTATTAATTGAACAAATTGTGATAAGCGGGGGTTTTGTATGATGCAGAACCAAAATGTTCCATTAGTTTTCAAAATACCAATAGAGTACGCCACATACAGAATTCCTCCACCTTTAAATCAACCCTTACTTTTTTGCCTTACACTGTATGTCGTTTTAGACTAAAAAAAGCGATTCCATTATCTTTTTTCCTTCAAAAAGATATACTTTGTTGTCGCTAGTACCAACGGTTTCCGGTTTAAATGTATCGAGAAGTTAGGATGCACGCAAATTGTTCACAAGCGGCAAAGTAACCTATACTAACAATAACAACTATTTTTGAGAACAGTTTGAAAAAACAGCAAGGAACTAAATCAAAATCATAATTAAGATCACAAAATAATGAAAAGGAAAGGCAAAAAGTAAGAGGAATCCTGTATTAGTAATCTAAAAACTAATAGGATATTCTGCATCATATTATGAAACCCCCGCTCATCACATTTTGTTAAATTCTTACCTCTTTGTCCAAAGTCATTCAAGGACAAAACATATAAAAAAAATAAACTTCAACGCCCTGTATTTCTAAAGGAAAGCAGTTTCGGATATATATTAATGGGCCCTTTTTTCATATTTTATCGCCTTATATCGCCTAGCACAATGTATGGTACGTTGTTCCTTGTCACCCTGTATATGTGTACCTATTCTAATTTTCAAAAGGTTTATCATTCTGTTTTTTGTTGGAAGCAGAATCAATCACATTCAGAAAACTAACTATATTCTTGAATGCGATTCAGCTATTTTAAATAAAATATAAAATATTGCAGATTGCTTGAATTCAGCTGTATCCATGAGATACAGGTACTAGAGAAGAATCTCAGGGGGGCCCGGGCGCGTATTGGCATTCTTTACTACGCTGCAGCGCATGCATGGTGTTGCAACGCGGTATAGAATGACTGAACGTATGCTCTCTCTATCCAGACATATCTTACCACGGCTCAGCGCATGCAGGCGTTCAGACGTAGTAACTATTGTAATATTGATACGCTGCATTATCGAGACATTGTTTAGCGCTTTTCAATTCCAACCATGTTCAAATTTGCAGTTCCGGTTCGTAAAAATAACAATAATAAACTTTTGCCAAAAACAGTCTATTCCATACTGAAATAAAAAAAAATAATATACGGTAAATAATACTAATAAAAATTAAAATAGAAATATGTATAACAATATGGTAAGTATAGCTAAAATCTGTTTTTTGTTTAAACGAATATACAAAAGACTACATCAAATGGAAATGCAAAATCCACTAACGTATACTACCTACTAGTGTGCATTGCCATGCGATTTTGCATTTGGTCTGTTAAGATCAATATTTTTCTTCAAAGACCTTTTCCTTTTTGGATTGTTCGCCATTTCTTTATTGGATGGCCTACCAGCTTGAATGCGCTTTGCGCCGCATGTCAAACCACCTCTTATTTTTCTTCGACTCAGTGATGTCGGCTGAACAGAAATGTTTTTTTCACAGAAATGTTTTTTGATACATGAATAAAATTGAGGAGGTCCGATGATGTAATTTTGTCTAAGGTTTTATTGAATTTTTTTATGGCATTTACCATATCAACCGTTTAACTTTTGGGATGCTATTTCACTTATGCGTTTAAAATTTTCTGATAGTTTTATTACAGCACCAGAATGTTCTTCAACTAAGTTTGTTTTACTAGCATTCTCGACAGAGTTGATTGTTTCCATGAGAAAATTATTCTGCTGCATAAAAACCTCGCTTTGATCTAAACCAGTTGCCAAGTCATTTTGTGTATACCCACATCAGTTGACATGTCCCCATAAAGTTCTGGGGATACTTATGTTTTCTCCTAGAGCTAATTTTGCTAATGCTTTTCTTTCATCGGTATTTATTTGCACACAGGTCCTGAAAGTTATTCCATACTTATTTTGTATGGCGCAAAGGTGCTTACAATACCTTCCACCCTGTCCAAAAATACAATCGCAAAATGCAATATCTACATAGGCAGTATGAAACATCTGATCATCGGTCTCCGAAGAAACTAAAAAAGTATTTTCGTCGATTTTTTGAACAGAGACATCAGCAGAATTTCTACATTTTTCTAAAGAGTATTTCTTAGATCTTAGAGTTCCGAAAATTGGCAAATGACAGCAAGTGTCGTCTCTGATAGGACTTGAAAACATTGGCGACAAAATCCACCGAGGCACAAGCACTGAACGCTTTACATCTTTGTAGAACACTGTCTTTAAAAATACGAATGGATGCTTCTACATAATTGTTTGTATTATTTCCTCTTGTTAATAAATTACTTCTATAAGCCAACGACCACTCTTCCCTTCGATCCCAATAATTGGCTATATGAGCATCATTACGAATATGGTCATCATTCTCTCGAATCTCTCCAATGGTTTTGGAATACAGAATTCTTCTTAATAATAACATGATAAGTCTTCTATCATCTTTTAAAATACCATGATGACTATCCCATAACCATCGCAAACATGCAGCGTATCAATATTATATTACAATAGTTACTACGTCTGAACGCCTGCCTGCGCTGAGACGTGGTAAGATATGTCTGGATAGAGAGAGCATACGTTCAGTCATTCTTTACCGCGTTGCAACACCATGCATGCGTTGCAGCGTAGTAAAGAATGCCAATACGCGGCCCGGGCCCCCCCTGGCTGCGCCCTTGCTCCCATCGCAAGTATCCAAATTCTGTGTGTGAAAGTTATTGATGGAAAACTTAGTCACTCTGTGAATAAACCAATGAAGAAATTCACTCATGCAGGAAATTTAATTGCCTTTCCAACAAGGTGCTGCTCGACCCCTTTTCCCTATTAAAAAATTACAGCTGTTAGGGGTTGCGGCTAGAGGCGTTGTGATGTGAAACTTATTTGAGCACCCTTATTTGTCCCAGTTTCAACAAATTTGACTTGCGTTTTTTCGTTTTTCCATCCCAAAGCTCAAAATTCGTTTATCATTAGTATTTAATATTCACGCTTGTGCAATTCGAAAGAAGTGTTATCTGATGTATAAAGAATGTAAGTTGAGTTTTCAATAATGCAGCACCTTGAACATGTCTCTTATTGAACCTTAACCTCAATTAATAAAACCATATTAGCAGGTCGTTGCAAAATGGCGAATGAGCCAGTGTTTTCAACTCTAGATTATTTCACAACACTATCATTGGGTATGGTTCCTATATCGACTCCGTTACTTTGGTGAGTAAGAGAGCTATCCTTGTACATGAAGTACCTGAAAAAGCGGTGAACATTTCCTCAATTTCGATGAATTAACTGTCACCAGATCAACCCAACCTTCATTCCCGTGAGTTTGGTAACCACGTCCATTTGTCTGTTTTATGTCATTTCATTGTTGTGTATACTTAAGAGTTATTATGGTTGTGGGATGTTCTCAAACATTTTTGGTGATTTGGTGAAAATAATTACAGTGGAAGTTCCCTATAACGAACGTCTGTATGACGAATTTCTCTGTATAACGAATGTCGTACAAGTCATTGCACCTCGAATCCAAATTTCATGTTTAAAACACCTTCTTAAACGAATTAAATTCTCTCGATAACAAAATAATCAAAGAATTTCACTCTTTGAATGGGTATTGGTAAGAAGGTATAAAGGGTAGGTGTTTTCCGAAAATTTTCCGGAAGTAAATCATTACGGCAGGCAGAGAGTTCCTTCTGAAAAAGTTTTGATTACACTCCTGGTATTTGGTTTCGATCTGAAAATTACGCTTATGTGAAAATTTGTGCGAAAGTATCTGAAAACTAGTGCTTAAGTTTGAATGATAAAATTAAATTCATCAGTGAAGTGGACCTTGACATTACCGACTTTAGAAACAAATTTTCTGTATAACGAAATTTCTTTGTTACGAATTTTTTTCGTTGATTTTGCGGTTTCGTTATAGGGAAGTTCAGCTGTAAATAATTGAATGGTGAATATACAGGATGTTTAAAAAAAATGTGATACCTCTCTAGATAGATAGAAAACGAAAAAATAATTGGGGTTTGTTTTGTGAACAATTTCCGTAGAGCTATCCGCATTTGCCTAATGTCTAATGTTATTTTCGAAGTTTGAGCCGCGAATGGTCTCAAACGATAGGCTTTTACTCCGCGATGACGAATTCGTGGTCAAATTCAATTCTATCCGTGGGACCATCCGGCCGTCCGTCTGTCCGTTGGCACACTAACTTTCGAAAGTATTGTCCTAGAAACTTGAAAATTTCGGGGTGAAATTGGTTCCCAAATGCCTCCGTTAAGTTCGTGAGCCAGCCAAATCGTACAGGGTTTTCCATAAAATATGACCATCCAAAATTTTTGTTTCCCGATATCTCAGACACAACGAAACCTATCGAAAGGAAATGTTGCGACCATATGCAAGAAACTCATTATAAGCCTTATGCAAAATTTTATCGCCAGTGTGTAAATTGAACCATAAAATTCAATTTGAATATTGAAAAGAAGACACTTCATAATATTAATATTGAAAAATATTCGATTCAAATAAAATTTATTTTATAAATGCAGATTGAGACACTGAATGTTCATGCCGAGTTTTGTTGGTTATTTATTATTGTGTTCATGATGGATACTCAAAAAGTTATTGTTATTTCTTTGTACAAGTTAGATCTACCTGGGCAGGTTAAATGTAAGAAGAGCTGCGGCTAAATTTCACCTTTCCTAGGTATATGTGTATAATTTCTTCAAAAAATTACGTTTATTATTATTATTATTATGCAGGGTGTCCAGTCGATTGACGTCAATAAATATTTTTTTTATTCCTTAGACTTGTGGCTATCATGTATATCATGCGATATTTCACTTCAATAAATTTTTGAAATTTGTAGCTCCAATCAGAATACATTATCGACAACGTGCTAAAAAGTGACGTGTCAGTTGCCTGCAGCTACTTGAATGTTCTTGATTTATTTTTTTTTCTGTCTCTAAAATTTTGACACACTTCTGTGTTGTTTTTGGTACCTTTTGCTCACACTAGCTCTTCGTGAAATCCTTCCGAAGTATAATTCAATAGAAAAGTCCGATTCAGTACCTTTTTTTCCTATGACTTTTGAAGCTTTGGATTCCGCAAAGTTTTCAAACCTAGGCAAAACCTAAAAATACACTCTGAATCGAAAATAAATGTTTGAGTACCTACATCCTACTGAAAACTGAAGTTTTATCTTTCAAGCCTCTTCTTAGGTAACTTGCAGTACCTAATTTCAAAAAGCTGAACAATTTTTTTATTGGAGCCACGTTCAGGAATATCATGTTATAAAAATAAAAACTGCAAAATACTAACTACCTAGAAAGATATGAATTTTTCAGATCTAGCTGGCAAAATATATTGAGAAAAAACACTCAAAAAAGCATTAATCCAGAACTACAAAAAATCGCATAATATACACGGGGTATTTTTAGATAGCCAGAAATCTGAGGAATCTAGAGGAAAATTTTTGACGTCAATCGACCGGACACCCTGTGTATAGGGATCATACCCGATGTATTTCGAAAAAAATCCTGAATTTATCCATGCGATAGTTGACGATTTTCCTGACCCTAAAAAAAGTGGGTGAGAATCCGACACAAAGGATTGGAGGGATCACGCAGATTTACGTGCATTCGACGCGTGAGAATGGAATCCAAATTCCCTTTCTTATCGGAGGTTCTGCGTGTTCAAAATAGATAAATTCGTTTTCCTGTATTGTTTGTTGGCTTAAGTTGTTGATTAACTTATAATCATGGCACGGTTCACTTGATTTTACTGTCAATAGATTCAATCTGAAGACCAACTTAGCAGACAACAATTTCTACTTTCAGTTCTACCAATTCATAATGATAAATTGTGATTTGTAGACAGAATTTGTTGTTTGTTGTTTCATTTTGATACATTGTAATGATAATCGAAATATTTTTGTTATAAAGGGTGTCAAGAAAAAAGTACTATGATAGTGCCTCGCAAAAAAATACTATAAAATATGAAAAAAAGGTTCCATGAATATATGGTCAAAATCTTTGCTAGGCAATTTTATACACGGCGATCAATGAAAATTCCCTTGAATGAATCTGTACTCCACAATAAATATTAATTCAGATTCCATAGTTTTGTAACCCTTCCTGGCTGTCTTCCTCAATTTTTTCTCAAATTGAAAAAACAGAACCGGACTAAAAAATTATAGACATTTTCCGGTGATATTGGATCAGCTTGTGCCTGAAATTACGATCTTTATGACTGAAAAAAAAACTAAATGTTTAAGAAGAGAGTTCAGATTAATGAATAAAATTAAAAAGAAGAATGTTCACTAATGAAACTATTTCATTGAAAGAAAACTTTCAACCAACAAACTGAATAATGAATAACACAAACAACAGCAAGTGATCTGGAAATATTCGATTTTAACATCAAATTAATAAATGACAAAATTTTCAGTTCAGAAATTGACCAAAATGATATGCTTTCATTTCAATACATTTTGGAGCACGTTGATGAAGTTGTCCGTCAATTTGAGGAAAATTTCAATGAAGGCAGTTATAACGGGTAAATTTATAACCGATGTTAAGAAACCGATTCACGCGGTTCGTACGCAACCAGAAATCAGACAAAATAATGGTGTTTGTGTTTTACCTGGAACCTGATTCCTTCAACTCACTGACTCTTAAACGAAATAGACCAATGCAAAATTAACTAAAAATAACAAGGACTGACCAGTAAATAAAAAAAGGTAATCAAAATTTAAATTCGTAATAAAGAAACTCAAAGAAAACTCAAATGAAAATCAAAAACTGTTGAAATGATTGGAAAATTAATCGACGTCGTGTTCGTACCGGAAATCTGGACACTAATCAAATTACGTTCGGAAAACCAGAGCACTAATGAATGATGACCGGAGGGTACTCTTTTACTTATAACATCACGAGGGGGAACGGAAAAGGAAAATTTGCGCCGACCCGAATTCCAAAATTCGCGTTGCTGGCGGAGGAAAGGAACGAAAACATGTCTTTATCTGTGCTGCATATGCTTTTTACGTCCGTTGCAGCGGTGAAAATCGCGATTGAATCTTGGCCAGACGTTTTTTCATTGTTTTGATCCCTAACGGATTTCTACATTCGGTGAATTAATAAACGAAAAAAATATGAAATCTAAGGGAAAAAAGCGTATTATAATAAGCCGGAATTATTGGTTGGATTGAGTATTCTACGGAAGTCAGAAAATATTCGGTATTACGATTTTCGCTTCAGAAATATACGAAAACCAATATAAAAATTTAAAATTCCAATAATTCCGAATAGTTAGCTGAACGGAATATCGAAAAATATCAAAAATGGAGTACGATTAATATTCCGGAAAATCGAACTTTATTAAACAGTATTAAAGGGTGACAAAAATAAAAAAAATCGGAGTTATTCCAGCGAAAAGATCAAGATTTATCGAACTATGAAATTTATTTCATGAGGTAATATTTCTAGGTCGCTCTGTATGACAATGCATTTTACATTTTTCGCATCGATTGATTCTTTGTGTTTATGAAAAAGAAAAAACATAATGTTCACGTACAGAGTGATCTAATATCAACGAAAATAGAGAACGTCTGGTGTTTTCCTAGTTCGTATCTAAATTATTCAATTTCTGAAAGATTGAAAGATGGCAATCATACCTAAGGAGTGACAAAACTTCCAAATTTTAGATTATTCGTTCGAATAATTTAAAAGATATTGAACTTTGAAACTTCAGACAGCAGATGAATACCACCCTGTATATTTCAAACGAAGGCCCTCAAACGATTAAAACCTCTTGATGCGAGTCCTGCTTGATGTACTCGATTCATCGTTTGTATCCGCTTATCGCATTCTTTCTGGGATACGCTGTAGAATGACAAGTTTTCCACGAAATGTCTCATATGACAACTTGCGTTTCACACTTGTCATAGAGAATTCTGTCACGGCAGCAGATCGTTAAAAACTTAAGAAATATATGCAGTTCTCTTGGATAAAGTATAGTAATCTACTCGCGTATGATAGCTGTTATTCACTCGGTGATTTACGCCTCTCGCATACGGCTTTGTGAATAATTGCTATAATAATATACTATTCAGATTTAACTACTTGCAGATTTATCTTCGTAAATAAATAAAGTTCTGTACCTTTATTTCTGTCGCGTCAGCAGACCAGGAAGACTTTTCTTTTTGCCTTTAGCTCTAGTCGTTACCGACCAAATTTATTCCTAAATCAAGTTTTCCAGCCCGCTCAAAGATATCGAAATGGAAAGCAGCATTCGAATCCTGATTTCCCGTTTTTCTGAAGTGTCCCTGAGGTTTTCCATTTAGCAAATGCCTTCAGTGAGCGTTTTGTCGTAGTTGACGAAAACTTTAATAAAACAAGAACCGGATTTTCAGGTACATTGTTGAATCGAGTTTTTATTGCGTAAGGAACTTAATTGGCGGTTGTCATAGTTTTAGCTGATAGAAATTAATTTTCCGACGGTCCTCTGCTTCTGAATTTTCGGAAAATTGAGCACTTAAAACGTTTTATTTTGAATGTAATAATCTATTTTTCTGATGACCTTAAAATAAAAGGCAATTTTAATGTGTACGAAATTGATCAATAATGACTCATTTTGCTATTTTAATGTGCAATCGTTATGGCAACCGGTCACAAAGTACTCAAAAGACCACGACAAATGTCAAAACTCTACAAGAACATAGAAACATAAAAATTTCGTTATGTCAAATGTATGTGTTGTGCAAAATGAGAATCAAGAATCAAGATTTCATACACAATTCATATTAAGGTCGTCAAAAAAATCTTATAATCAATTCTGTTATTGATCGAGCGACTAAAAGTCTTAAAATATCCTAACCATTAGTCGCTGTCTTTGATAACCTAGCTGATTAAATAAATATTAAACATTTTCTGTTTGGTATTCAATCAAAATGGGAACGAGAATGACATGAATTTTCAGATTCTTATTCACAATATACCTTACAGAATCTTTCAAACTATTTCTCAGTGATGATAATAACATAAATTTTCTGCAGATTCAACTATTTCCAGATTAATTTTCTTGGGGAAATATAGTCAGCAAACCAGGAAGCCTTTTTTTTTCATTTTAGCGTTACCGACAAAATTTATTCCCAAGTCAAGTTTCCCAGACACCTCAAAGATATCGTAATTGAAAGCAGCATTAGACTTCCGATTTCCTGTTTCTCTAGAGCTTTCCCGAGGTTTTTCATTCAGCGAGTGCTTTCAGTGAGCGTTTTGTCTCAGTTGACGAAAACTTCAATAAAACAAGAACCAGATTCTCAGGTATATTGTTGAACCAAGTTTCTGTTGCGTACGGAAATTAATTGGCGATTCGACTAGGCGTTTGTCATTGTTTTAGCCCATGAAATTTAATTTTCCGAAGGTCCTTCGTTTCTGAATTTTCGGAAAATCGAGTACTGAAAACGTGAGATTTTGAATGTATTAATTTATTTTTCCGCCGACCCCAAAACAAAAGACCATTTCAATGTGTACGAAATTGATCTATAATGACCCATTTCACCGCTCAATTTATGCTATTTTAATGTGCAATCCTCATAGCAACCATTCACAAAGTATTCAGAAGCACTACGAAAAATGTCAAAATTTTACTGGAACATAAAAAACATTTATTTCCATCAAGATTTACTACACAATTCATATTGAGGTCGACGGAAAAATCTTGTGATCAACTCGGTTATTTATCTAGCGACTAATGGTCTCGAACTATTACCGCGTTCGCTCTGCTCACGCGTTAAAATATCTTGACTGTCAGTCGCTGTCTTTAATAACATTATTGATTAAATAAGTATGAAACATTTTTTGTTTGTAGTTGAAGCAAAATGAGAACGACAATGACATGAATAATCAAATTCTCATTCAATTAACAATATACCTTACAGAATTCCTTGAAAAATTTATAGGTTTTAACTCCCAGTCTCTGAAACAGAAATAATTAAAAAATTTTTGATTAAGGTGAAGTGCTCCTGCGAAAATCTTTGCACTTATTTGTCAAGAGTAAATTGGTCTTGAAAAAAATTGTTGCCTGACATTAAAACTGAAGAAGGAAACAAATTAAAAGGATACTGCAACGTTTCGGTTTCATTTGCAAATAAAAAACACACAATTCTGAAGATTTGTCTGAAGAAGGTGTCTGATATAGCCACCGAAACGTTACAGTATCCTTTTAATTTGTTTCCTTTTTCAGTTTCACTGTTAGGCAACAATTTTTTTCAAGACCAATTTGCTCCTGACAAATAAATGCAAAGATTTTCGCAGAAGCACTTCACCTTAATCAAAATTTTTTAAATTATTTCTGTTTCAGAGACTGGGAGTGAAAACCTATAAAGTTTTAAAAAAATACAGAATCCTCCCAGAATATATTTCAATCGATACCTTACAGCACCTTTCGAAGTGTTTCTCAATGATAATAATAACACCGAACACTGTAATTGAGCCATTTTGTAATAGTTTTGTTTACTGATTGGTGGTGAATTTTCATTGCAACTGTACACATTAATGTATTCTTTTTTCTGCATTTTCTGTTTGTGAGGTTGCTGATGGTGTTCATTCGGAAAGTATTTTGATTTATTTGCAACATTTGTGCCATTTTGAGAAGTTATTTCTGATAAACAGTGTTTAATAAGCTAAGCAGCTTTTGTTTCGATTGATCCCATTCTGAACATTCCGAACTATTATCTCTCGAACACATACAGATTTTGTCGAAAATTTTGGGCGGACATCTGTAGGCTACTGATATTCTTGAAGGGATTAAAATTATCATCCTGTCACGTAATATGAGGCAACACCACTTATTTCATGTTGAATTTAAGCGAGCTAAACACGGCCCACTCGTGGGATGCTACGTTCCGCCAATGAGTTCCAACATTTAATTGACATCTTCCACCTAACTACACAAAAAATTTAAATTTCTTTAAAAAATACTATATTGATGCCTATTAGATTAAGGATGGCTTCTGTAAACGTACCCTTTGATTATTTTTTTGAATTTTTTCTTTGTGAATTCCTTTGGGACTTTGTTGAGTTCTAATGTTAGGATGAATTATTGTAAAACCTATTTGTTTTTGAGTTAAAATTTATTTCATGTTTAATAAAGTGTAGGTATACTGTTTCTGGCTTCCTTATCTGTTTGTATCCCCAAATCTCTAAATAAATAAAGAACAAATAAATAATGGATTTATACGATTTTTCAGTTATTACCGATGTTTCAAGAAAAATTTTTCGGATTCACCTATTTCTAGATTTATTTTTTTGAGAAAATATAGTTAGGTACCTTCATTCCTGCCGCGTCAGCAAACCAGGAAGACTTTTCTTTTTGCTTTTAGCGTTACCGACCAAATTTATTCCCAAATCAAGTTTCCCAGCCCGCTTAAAGATATCGAAATTGAAAGCAGCATTCGACTCCTGATTTCTCGTTTCTCTAGAGCTTTCCCGAGGTTTTCCTTTCAGCAAATACTTTCAGTGAGCATTTTGTCGTAGTTGACGAAAACTTCAATAAAACAAGAACCCGATTTTCAGGTAAATTGTTGAACCAAGTTTCTGTTGCGTACGGAAATTAATTGGCAATTCGGCAGCAGTTGTCATTGTTTTAGCCCTAGGAAATTAATTTTCCGACAGTCCTTCGCCTCTGAATTTTCGGAAAATTGAGCACTGGATTCTGTACGCAAGAATTAGTTATTATCGAAATTTGAGCATGCAAATTGATTGGAAATTAGGCGATGTATGTTGAATCGAAAAGTTCGATTTTAGCCATTGAATTTTATTGAACTGCTAGTTCCGATAATATAAGGTTTGGAAAGAGTTATGTATATCACAAGAACAGGAGGTATTGATGTTCATTTATGTGAACTCAAAATTCAAAAACGAGCCAAAAAGTGGTGAGCTTTTCAATGAACGTAAATTGGATTGAACCCATTCTATACAGGGTGTCTGTAAACAAATGCGAGGGAGATGATTCCTCGATGAAAATTAGCAGAGGTAGTTCATATAATTTTTTTTCGAAATCGACCTCACTTCTGAGATACAGCCTTTGTAAAGCGGTGACGGACAGTTTTCAATTTTTTTTAGGAATCCTAAAAAAGTCATAAAACTATACATAATATGATTCATTAAGAAGATGTTCTTCTTCTTCGCGCGGTGCCTTCCGGCCGAACTGAGGCCTAGTGGCCCATTGTGTGTAGATGTTACACACAAAATTTATTTTGATCCTATTACTTTATTATTCTGGGTTGAAAAAAACAACCCTCAATGATTTTCCTTCAGAAATTGTTTTTTGGATAAATTTTCGAAAAATAAAATTATCTTATGGTTTCCCATTCAATTCTGGAGAAAAACGTCTTTTGAAATATTTTGATACAGTTTATACTTTTCTTGGAGAAAACTAAAACTTACAATCAGTTATGATCACTGTTCATTCTATTTCATCGTATATTCCATAGCATGGATATCCTAAGACAATGTTTATGTTCAAAATTGGTTTTGTCAAAAAGTTCTATTTGTGAAATTAAAATATTATGGATAAGATTTTCTTCCAGAAATTAGTAATTAAACCTTCAGAAAGATTCATAGAATATCTTTATCTCCTGTCATAGACATACAATATTTTAGAATATTTATTCTAGGGAACACATACACGATTCAATGAAATGAACAGTGATCATAACTGCTTGTAGGCTTTTATTTTTCCGAGAAAAGTAACGACTGTATCGAAATTTTGCACGCGATTCCATTTCTCCAGAATTTGATGGAAACCATAAAAGAATTTTTTTTTCTAATATTTATCCCACGAAAATAATTATTGAACGCTAATCATAGGAGGTTGTTATTTTCAACCCCTTATAATGAAGTTGTGAGATTTTTGTGAGTAACATCTACTTGCTTCATACTATGTATAGTTTTATGATTCAGTGTTTTTAAAAAGCCGTAAAAAAAGTAAAAACCGTCAACTCGTCATCACTTTCCAAAGGCTGTATCTTGAAAGAGGGTCGATTTCGAAAAAAATTTATATGAACTACTTCTGCTTATTTTCTTGAAAGAATCATCTTCCAAAGT
Source organism: Propylea japonica (assembly GCA_013421045.1). Taxonomy (NCBI): domain Eukaryota; kingdom Metazoa; phylum Arthropoda; class Insecta; order Coleoptera; family Coccinellidae; genus Propylea; species Propylea japonica. Next base: position 59,317,759 of record CM024244.1, read on the forward strand.
CCGTCGCATTTGTTTACAGACACCCTGTATATAAATATAACTCCTTCGAGCGCTCGTTCTATACTTCAACGTGTGCTAAATCGTTTTGCCCAAATGTCTGCAATTTTCCAATTTTGATGCAAAAATAGTCTCAAACGATAGGGTTTGACATGGAAAATTCAATAGAAATATTGAAAAGAAGAAAATTCATATTTCCATGAATAGATATGCGATTCAAGTGAGATTTATTTTGTGAAGGAATGGCAATGTTTTTTGCTCTAATTATTGATTGTCGATAGCTTTCGAATGAGATCTAAAATACTGAAATACTTCAGAATGATTTCTGATTATAAGGTTGATTATCGCAATTAATTCTATGGTTGAGGCCATAAACATAGGCCCAGAATTACCGAAAGCCAAAAAATGTCTCTTGAAAACCTAGAAATAGGAACAAGCGTGATATGTATGATGCCGTTTACAAAAAAAATTGATTTGTAGAATTCAGCTTCGTTAACGCAATAATAAGAATATAGAATATCAATCAACTTCATTTGAAGATCTGCTGGTCTTCAATTAAATTCCTGAAGACACTGATGAGTGATGATTTTACGGAAATGAGGTATATATTATATGCGATTTTTCGACTGCATGTAGCATATTCAAATCAAACAAATCTAAAGATTTTATTTCATTACCGCGATAGAGAGTCGAATTTTTGTATACTGTTTTGTATAATTTGAGAGGTATATGCCGTACACTTTTTGAATAATGGTATTTCTGAAAAAAATTTCTTCAATTTTTCCTTGAGAGTTGCAAAGCTTTCAAATTATATTTTTTTTCATTATTTAGGAGCTGAATGTTAAATTTTGAGACGACATGATCAGATGTTTTCAGATTATTCGAGAATTGTGGAAGCTCTTCAATTTCTCTTTCTAATGATCATCATAAAAATTTTCGCAATTTCTGATGTCCTTATTTCGTCTGGAAAATCTGCGTCAAATTTTGTGGCCTGAATTTCTGGACACTTTTGTATTCCTCATCGAATAAAAAATGACGAACATCCTTTCATAATCCAATGACCACTATGAAATAGCTCTCGTGCGGTATTTCCTATATTCCAGAAAGAATGTGCAATAAAAGTGACTCCTTCTGCTCAATTTCCACTAGAAGATTCCTTACATACCTCACGATTAGGGCCTTTTGAAAGCTCTCTGTCGGAATACAGGTAATTATAAGTGTTCCCTTCAATTCAGGTCAATGAACAATCACTTACTGAACATTGGCAATTTTCCCTCCAGTCTTATATCGCCCTTTTTCAGGGCATGTTCTCCCAGTTGATTTTCTTTAGCAAGAGAGAAACTCAAACTGGAGAAATATTTATCACAATAGATGTCTGGATGGACTTATCGAGTATCTAGGATATGGCAATAGCAGGATTCACTCTGAGATATTACGTTGTGAATTATTGAGTATATAAAGCATGTGTTTCAGCGCTCTAGATTTAGGGTGATCGACATCTTAAGGGCATGGATACTTTCAGTAGTATTATTTTACTGTACCACTTTGGTAATTATTACGGCAATACTGTTGAATGTTTCTATTTTGTTATTACCTTCAAACTTCGATAAATATCGATTGAATATTCGAGGAGACACGAATTCGTCGAAATTACATATTTGATAGTCATTAACATACTTCGATAACAATTGACATAATTTCATCTCCCTCTTGCATCAATTTTGTTTATGATATCATCCTGCTTTCTCTCACTCATACATTCTTATTATATGGGTCAATGAGACATTTATACAAAAAATAATAGAGAAATAATAAGGTTCAGACAATTTTATTCCATATAAACAAGGAAATAACAGAATGTATTAGTGATCTTCACATGTATACTGATGTAATGAATCATTGGTGCTATCTAGGGTTTTTCATCTATCTCCCCATATTTCAGAAGGTTTTATTCCCATTTGAGTCACCGGTTCTCATTCTGAAAACGGCATCATTAGATATTTGACGCGATATATTACAATAGTGTCAATTAGTGTATATATTACTAAAGGATAGCGACTGCACATAATTGCCTATATTTTTCGATTTTGTATGGTTTCATATTCGTTTTCTATTGTCTGGAAGGTTCTAAAAAATATTTAATATATGTTAGTAAACCCTTTCATGGTTTATATTTATTATTTTTTCCTTCAGGAACGGCTATAAAAACGTGTCCAACGGTGTTAAATCGGGACTATTTGGTGGCCATAAAATGGGTACGCCATTACCAGTCCATTTTATTGATGATACTGAATAAAATACAATTAATCTTTGTGTCGAATGTTTGAAGAGGTGATAAACTTAATAGAGCGGTAATTCAGTGTTTTTTTCAGTGAAAAGAGTGACTACAAGGAGAAATATATTTGGAATCCAAAATTTCATGGATATCTGATGAAATCATAAATTCGAACAGTTTTAATTTTTTTTTTCAAAATGTTCTACCAATTTTTAAAATTTTAAACAAATTCAGGGTATAAAGGAGCAAACAAGAAAGAGGCGTAGGACACTTTTAAAACAAATGACTAATTTTATATTTTCTAAAAATCATTTTTCAGCTGAAATTCATGAAAAATAAAACATCTATTCCTTCAACAGCAAACAATTAAGAAAACAGACTGTCATTCGATAATTTTGCACTTCGCTTAAGAAAAAAAATTGAATCGAAAAAAATATCTTTTACAGAAATTTCAAAATATCTCGAGATGAATAGCCAAAAATGTGGCTGCATTATTTTCATTCCATGTCAACTCAATCCGCTTAATGTGAATGGAAGATTAAAGCCGGGTTTCACAAAAACTCCAATCAGCTTGGTTTTTTAAATATCATCATTTCTGTGCAATTTTCAGTGCATTACTGACATAAACCATCGACCTGATTCAAAATCAACGATTTGATTGCCCAATCAAGCTTTGTGAAACCCACGGTTACCATTGAAACTTCTCAAACCTCATTGGCGGAGAAAATGTTTTACTAAAGGTACAGGAGCCTTCGCCATTTTGCACTGAATTGGAATTATTTGTTCACTTCAGCATGCACAATCCTTGTATTTTCAAAAAGTCTCAAATGCATTCACTCGATTTGAGGCAACATTGTCGACACTAAAATAATAGTGGTGGTTCTCACAGATTTACAGAGACTCGGCTATGAGTTGCATTCATTGAAATCGCTTGAAGGAAGTTCCTTTTGAAGAATGGGTTTTATCGAAATTTTTGTTGCTTTAACGAACGAATCTCGCCAAAGCGATAACATCGAAGTTCGTCTGAAACAACAAGTTCTAAAAACTGGGGCATCCTTGTTATCTTGATTCAAGGCAAAGGAATACTCTTCAGATAACGCAGAAGTTTGTGAAGAAGTTCGAGTTTACATTTTAACGAGAGTCAACTTTGTTCTCGTCTTGTTTTATGGATTTGAGGATTTTTCCATCCATTGTTATTATTTGTAGGAACTCTGCCTTCTTCTTGTTCACATTGGAAATGTATAACACATCCGCAGTAATTTTTTCATGAATGTGCAGAATGCCCAGATATTTTTATCTAAACTAAAATAACAATTTTTAAAAATTGCCTCCTTGTCGAGTATTTTTCATTTTCTGAGCGCTCGTTCTACTTAAACGAGGGCTAATCCGTTATTTTTTTCAGATGTCTGTAATTTTAGAATTTTGAGCCGAAAATGGTCTCAAACGATAGGGTTCGACTCCATGATGACGAATTCGTGGTCGAATTCAATTTTGTTCATGCGGCTTTCCGGCCGTTCGTTAGAACAATAACTTGAGATTTTCGGGGTGAGTTCGGTTCCCAAATGCCTCTGTAGAGTTCGGTAACTACCCAAATCATACAAGGTGTTCCATAAAATATGGCCATAAATAAAACTATACATTATTATGTATAGTTTCATGACTCAGTGCTTTTTAGGACTCCAAAAAAAAAAATTCAAAGCTGCCGATTTGTCATTGCCTTCCAACGTCTGTAGGGTGAAACCCGGATAGATGCCTCAGTTGGATCGATATCCCATTTTCAAAATACCTAACTTCCGAAACATTTATAAAAAAATTAATTTTATAAGTAGCTGCTACAGTCACCCTGGACCTTAGTTTTGTAAGGGTTATTTTAAAGTGAAGCCGTTTTTCGCTAGTGTGTGCGATCATCTCCGCAACGAACTTCACAAACACGCCAAAGTTTTAGAGGTAAGTATTTGACGCTGTATAACTTTTGAAGTGGTAATAAATTCATTAATTTTTTTTATTACGTCAATACAGTGTTTCATTGAGTGTACATCTGAGTACAAATACTTTTTGTTTTCTTCTTAATTTATTAAAAAAATTCAAAGGCATTTATCCCTATTGAAAAGGATAGTTGCCCTGATTTTTTGAGGTATAGGTGCCCCTTAGGACATCTGAACTAAAACCATATCTTCTTAGCAGATTTTCGATTCATTGGGTATTTTGATTTTAAACTTGATTCCTGATTATTTTTGTTGAGACTTATTATTTCATTAATTTATTATGAATGTTTATGTTAATATGAAGAATGCAACTTTTCGTTTAATATATGCTTTTAAATTCCAATTAAAAATGCACAATTGTTGTTAATTCGATCCATGTTGCTTGATAAAGTTGCTGTTTCAAGCATAGAAAATCTCATTGTATTTAGTTGGGTTTTTGGTTCACACAGTATGAAGGGCATCTATCCCTCCCAGTATTTTCATGGTGGGGCAACTATCCATACTTGTAGGCATCTATCCCCAAAAAAAGGGTTCTACAAAAATCAAATTTTTGTGGAATTTGGGATTGTTATATGTATCAGAGAAAAGTCTAAATATTTCAAATCAAATAATGGGGCTTCCTACACTCATAGAAATTACACATATAAAATCAATATTTTCAAAAATATGAGGCAAATTCAAAAAGTGGGGCATCTATCCGGGTTTTCCCCTATCTTGGAAGGAGGAGTCAACTTGGAAACAAAAATTTTATATGAAATACCCCCGCTCATTTACAGACACCATGTATAGTTTCGATTATAATAATGATGCAATATATGTAACTTCAATAAGGTTGTTCATATTTATTATTAACAACTCATTCTTTAACTTGAAATCCAAAGCTCCTCATTTTTTTTAATTTCTCCATCTACTTGAACAACAAAATTCTCGAATTTTATAAAAAATGCACAACAGACCAATGCATTGTATCATCCTATGTCAATCGAATAATAGGTTTGAATTTTGGGAGAAGAAATCAGAACTTCAGAATTAGGTCAACCACATTTTCGCCAGTTGTTTACAGTCTCAAGGATTTTGTTTTAAATTTATTCCACAACGAATATCCTAGAAGCCTCTGCTGCTCCAGGATAGGGACATAAAATAGACCTTTTCGACTTGCCGGAGGCTCAGACACTGAATACCCAGATTTCTCATATATTCGGTATAGCTCCGAAATCTATCCAGTTTACTCTCGTCATTTACAATTTTAGTCATTCAGGTAAACAAATGAACTTCCATGCTCTTCTTGCTCCATATACCCTGTGCATGAAACAGGAACAGGTATACAAAATAGCTGTAAATTTTTCAGCAGCTGTTAAAGGTGGCGTTGAAATTGCAACCGGATATTTTCAACTGACATTCGAAAGATTCGAATTTATCACGAGCTATGAATAATTTATTTTATCCAGTGAAATATTCCTTTGAATTTTATCTCCTGATGCCAAGATAGGTTTCACGATATCCTGCCTATTTCGCTGTTCTAGCGGAATCCATTTGTCAAACCTATACGGATGCTATTGCGGCAACGTCGCACGAATTGATCTTTTCGTTATAAGTTAGGATATGTCCTGTTATTTATTCGATATAGACCAAGCAATAGAGCTATCAAAAGGTCGATTTCGTGACAAAAATACTACCTGAAATCTGACTGTGCAGTCATGCCCAAAAAACTGGAAAAAAACATCAATTTCTCGAAAATTCCTAACTTGGTCAATTTCTGAGATCAAGCGTAGTTGCTCTGAATTTAAGTAGTTATTAACATATACTTTATTGGTGCACAATTACAAAGCTGTCGGATAAATAGTTTTTGCACAATCGCATTTTTCCGAATTCGACGTACTTTTTTCAAGAAGGTCGTGATACTCGGCTACTTGTCGGATTTGAATTTTACAAAAAGCATTTTAAAGAAGAAATACAATTCTTCAAATCAATTTTTTGTGAAATTCAAATCCGACAAGTAGCCGAGTATCACAATATTATGAATATATTGAAAATTTGAAATTTCAATTTATAGTAAAATTTTTTTATTTCGTAAAAAGTCAAATTTGTGACCTGTCAAGAGATATAATGTCACATTTTTTTCCGTCACAGAAAAAATTAATTTATTGGCGTCAATCTCACGGCCACTCTATATATAAAAAGATTAATTTAATACCCATAAAATAAAAATCTCCCATAATTGAACCGGAAGCAAAGAAAACCTTGCAAAAACCCGCAGTTATTGCATTTTCAGATAAACCGTAAATAGGCCGATTGATAATTCCATCGCTCATTCGATAAACTAGAATCCAATATCCTTCGGGATGTTGGCAAATCTATTTCGATCCGAGGAAAAGATGGATTTGCCGGATGGCTGGTTATGATTTCTTGACGGTTTCCATTTACTCGACCTAACAGTGTTTTTCAACTTGAGTTGGTTCCATCAGCACTAATCGGATTTCCTCCCCATGAAATGATTAATATCAATTTGATATCTGCGTGAATCTAGCCATCTTTTTGCGGCTGATTTTCTCTGAAATATTCCTAGGAGAATTTATGAAGATAAGGGGTATTTCAATGGCAGGGAATGTTTTGAAAAGGGCAAGTTACATAAAGGGTTTTCCAATAAGAGGTGTTATTTTGAATAGCCCTCTGTTTCGGTAGATGTCACGTTTGAGCTGTCATTTTTTTTTCATTTGACGAGTGAAAACTACATCCTTAATAAAAATGAAACGATACACGCTTCAAAAACGCATTGAAATTATTAAAATTCACTATAAAAACGGTGAAAATTTGGCAGGGAAGCACCTTGTTGGATCGCAATAAAGAAATTGGCGAGAAACTTGAGCTGTTGGGACAATTTAGTGATGTGAAGAATACCACCCGTGCATGGCGCTCATTGGACCTTACTTTTTTGAAAATAAGACTTGACCAACAGTTACGGTGAATGGAAGCGCCACCAAGAGATAATTAATAATGTTTTATGGCCGAAATTGGATGGTATTGGTCTGGACAACGTTTGCTTTCAACAAGACGACGCTACGTGCCATACAAGGAACGAAACCATTGATCTTTTGCGGGGAGAGTTCCCGGACCGTGTTATCTCTCGAAGAGCTGGTCAAAATTGGCCACCGAGATCTGTGATTTAACACCTTGTGAATTCTTTATTTGGGACCACGTGAAAGGGAAGCTTTACGCCAATAGCCCAGCGTCGATTCAAGACCTCAAAGATGGAATTCGTGAGGCTATCGAGGATACAGGACAGCTTTTTTGCGATTTGGTTATGGAAAATTTCATTAAAAGGATATGGTCCTGTAAGCGTGGTCGCGGCGGTCATTTGCCTGATGTTATTTTCCACCATTAACGGCATAGCTTCTTCTTCATAATGAAATAAAAATATAATATTTATTGAATATCAAAATCACCCCTTATTCGAAAACTCTTTACAATACTATCTAGAATTGTTTGCTGTTTGCACCTTCTCATCTACCCTTGCGAACTGCTGACGCGTCACATCCAGGTTATAATTAAGGTGCTTCGCAGGAAAATATACAGGGTGTCCGGGGAATAACTGTACATATTCTTACCAGAGATATAGTTGCACTAGCTGACTACTGATTGACTATTTAAAATTAATTTCTGGGTTTCCCTAGAAAACTACAGGGTGTTTTTCAAACTTCATGGAAATACTTAGACCATCATAAAATCCAAAGTTATTGACGGATATTATTGAAACTTGGTGGGTTATTGGCACATGCTAAGGTCGAGTCAGAAATATATCAACTATTTCATTATTCCAGGGCCGGACTCATTAATCTTCATTTAAAATGTTCAGGGTGAAACAAACACTTTGTATTTCGGATTACGAATAATTGATTCACTTTTAGAAAGAAGCTAAATTGTGCTTCAATTTGTGGCATCGCTTAAAGTTGTCACATCCACAATTATTTTTCAATGAATTTTTGAATTTGGAAAAAGGTCGAAAAATTTAATTTATTTACCTGAACAGGACTTAGTCACCTTGTGGAGGTCGAAAATAAATAATAAATTTTCTTTAAAAAGTGACTGAAAGTGAGAAAGACTATAATAATTTGTTGATATACTGGGTGGCCACCCTAGACGCGGATCTCATGGCGATGAAGTGAATAACGGTATATTGCGAAAAAAAAATGATTGGCGACATGTATAGGGTATACATAAACATATTTCAAAATTATTTTTATGTCTACCGGGTGTTCATTGAAAGAAGTGTCACTTTGATCTATATCTTTGTTGTCAAACACCCGGTATACATACGAATAATTTTTAAATATGCTTTTGTATACCCTATACATGTCGCCAATCATTATTTTTCGCAATATGCCAAATTTTCATGATCTACTTTATGCTCAATGATATCCGAACATTCTTTACAATATTACCATCGAAATAGTAATGGTATGTTTTAAAACGAATTGTAAAATGGGCCCCTATTCAATCACGAATGCGGAATTCGAAAAGGGAGCGACAAATGAAAGAATTTACGAAAGCATAAGTGTTAAAATTGATATTAACCCAATACTGGCTTTTATTTTTTTACCAAAGTGTACTTACAACTTTGCAGCTCTTGAACTTACCTGAAACAAAAAATCTATAATAAAACAACAATTAAAGTATTCAATCATAATAATTCACAATGGGTAGGAACATGAATTATAGGCTTCTGAATGGTATAAGAATAGATTAATGGGTAATTTGCAAATGGGTCATTCAAATTCTAGAATTCAAAAATGGTAAAATGGTATATGCTAAGACAAGTTGCAGAATGGGTTCCAATTCCAACAAGAATGAGAAATTCGGAAACGAGCGACGAAGGATCGATTTTTTGAAAGCATAATTTCAACGATTTTTGAGCGCTTTGTCTACCGAGTGCTATACATAGATTTATAATACTAACTAGATGGCGAACCTGTCAAAAAATTTGAGGCAAACGACGACCATTTGCTGTTTGGAGTGAACCACAAATATTTTGAGAGATGTCACTTTTGCTATGAATTTAAATATTCCTTCATTTATTTTATTTCAACCAATCAAAATGATAGGATTACCAATATTGTTTAGTAACTAATCACAAGAATCGAAAATATTTATAATTTTAATAGACCGAAATGTCAGCGTTCACAGAACACTAATATAAAGAGTTCGTTTTTCATCACTTCTTTCGAAGGAACGTTTATGTTTCAATCAAAATTCGAGCACAGATGGCATAAAACATCAAAATATTTGTGGTTCACTCCAAACTGCAAATGGCGGCCATTTGCCTCACTTTTTTCTACGTGACAGTAAGGAACTTCGACGTCCAGTTAGTTTTATAGGTCCATGGTGCTATATCGTCCGCCCAAAAAGTCTGTAATTTTCGAATTTTGAGCCGAAAAACGTATCAAGAATCCGTGGTCAAACTCAAATCTGTCAGTGGGGTCGGCGTCCGTTGGTACAATAATTTTCAGAGGGATTGTCCTGAAGACTTGAAATTTTCAAGATGAGTTCGGTTCCCAAATACCTCTGTTAAGTCGGTTTAGTTCGTTAACCAGCCAAATCGTACAGGGTGTTCCATAAAATATGGCCATTCAAAATTTTTGTTCCTCAATATCTCAGACAGAACGGAACCAATCGAAACAAAATTTTACGGCCTAATGCAAAATGCTTATACCCAATAAGCCACATGAGAAATTTCGTGGTCATTTTGTGAACAGAAACATAGAAAATTCAATTGAAATATTGAAAAGAAGAAACTCCATATTTCCATGGAAAGATATCCGATTCGATTGAATATTATTTTGTGAATGGAGATCGATATACTGAATGTTCGTGACTGTAGTATCAGCAGAACCATGGAAAATGCAATTGGTGTATTGAAATAAAGAATCTTTATATTTCCATAACAAGATATCCGATTCGAGTGAAATTTATTTCTAAATGGAAATTGATTCATGCAAAATTTCAACAGAACCGCATTAACAGAACTATAGAACTATTTTTTAATTACTTTTCAATATTTCACATATTCAATTTTTCGAATAATTTCCAGAATATTTCAAGAGGATCATATCATCAGAACCGTAGAATTATTTTTTCCAATAATTGATTTTCAAATATCTAATTGTTCGAATAATTTCTGGAATATAATTATGTTTTTGCATTAGTATACTATCTCAAGTGCTATACAAAATTTTGAGGTGGATAATAGCATTCTTGCTTCACCAATGAACCAGTGCTCAAAAGCACTTGTTTAGTTTTCCTTCAACAGAAGAAAGAAGAATACGCTCAAAAGCACCTGTTTATTTTTCCTCTAACATAAGAAAGAAGAGTAGGTATACACCATACTCGATGCTCAAATCAAACCACAGAGTCGAAATAATTCGCCGTCATTCACACACCAACAGATATTAGTCTCGTATTTCCCAACCATCATTTCAGCATCAATAATAGAGAGATTTATGAAAATCCAATAGCTGCTTTGCTTCATTCTGCAATCAACCTAAATGTAAACACTGGATGTACATCTATATTATAACAGAGATTACTTGTTCTATGGCAATCCCCCATGACAGAACAGTTTCGAAGTCAGACAACCGCATATTAATTTGAGCAATCCTTTACGAAGATATATCGATAACTTTGAACTTCAACAAAGGGATATGTCTGTCTTTGTATCTTGAAAATTGTCAATAATACCTAGTATGTAAGTCATTTGTTAGTCGAAACGAGATTTCTAGAAGCCTGAGAACACATGTGAGGTAAAAATAATTTTTCACAAGAAAAAATTTAGGAAAGCATTGACCAGGTACTTTTGAGCGCAGGTTCAATCAGGCTTTCACCTCAAATTTTGTATAGCACTTGGGATTGATACTCAATAAAGGATTTTCGGTAGATGTCACGATTGAAGCTGTCATTTTTTGATATTCGACAGGTAGAAACTACGCCATAAATAAAAATGGAAAGAGCACGCTTCAAGAACGCATTGAAATAATTAAAATTCACTATAAAAATGGTGAAAATTTGGCAGAGACGGTTGGTAAAACTTGAACATTTTTGGGTCGTCGTGAAGCACCTTGCCGGACCGCAATAAAGAAATTGGTGGAAAAATTCGAGCTTATGGGACAAGTTAGTGATGTGAAGAATGAAACCTGTGCACGTCGCTCAAGAACAGCCGAGAATATTGCTGCTGGAGCCGAAAGTGTGACAACCCAGGTTCGTCCATTTCTCGTCGTTCTTTGGAATTAGGCATTCCACAAACGCTCATAAAGTTCAGTTAATACAAGAACTCAAGCGGGCCGATCATCAACAACGTCGTTTCCTTGCTCATCGGGTCGTTGAAATGCATGAAAATGATCCGGACCGTGTTATCTCTCGAAGAAGTGATCACAATTGGCCACCGCGATCTTGTGATTTAACACCTTGCGACTTCTTCCTTTGGGGCCACGTGAAAGAGAAGGTCGACGCCAATAGCTCAGCGTCGATTCAACACCTCAAAGATGGAATTCGTGAGGCTATCCCTCGATCGGCCCTATGTCCTCACATAGTACCGATTTGGTTATGGAAAATTTCTTCGGTTCGTGTCCCAACTAAGTTTCGCTGAATTTTTTCCATAAATTCATCTAGAATGTTGGGACATACCATTTCGACTGCAGAAGTCAAAACAAAATTTCTTTTATTATTTCAGAGGTCTGAACGAAACATTTGATTGACTGTACAATCGTACAAAATTTCATCCATATCGGGTGAAAAATTTTATCGCTGAAGACATGTGAAAAAAATTTGTGTTCGATTTTTGAAAAAATTCTTTCACAGAAATTCTCAGAAAATTGGGTTCATTCAAAAAATAAAATTCAATTTGACAACAAAAAAAAGAGAACATTGCAGGTTTTCCGACATTTTGTAAATTTTATTTTGGAGTCAACTTTTCTGAATAGAGGACCCAAAAATACTGGGATTTGATCAAAAACCGTTACTTCAAGTGTTATACATAACTGATCACATTCATAAGAATCTTGCTCAAAAATGACGTTTTACATCCTGTATTTCGCTTATGCTACGGGATATATTGTAGAGGGAAAAAATGATTCTTTCAGTGTCCTTTACAGGAATATATATGTTTGTCATCCTGAATATGAAATATGATATATCTGAAAACATCAATATCCTTGTTAAAACATTTAAATTGTACATGGTTCAAAAATTCAGTTGAATAATAGATATTATCAATGCACAAACGTCATCAAAATGTAAATAAGTAAATGCATTAGAGCAGCTGATAATACATTTACAATACCTACTCTTGTTTATATTCGAAAAAGCATGAAAACCATTCGAATATTGAATCTATTTTCGAATCTATTTCCGTTTTTAATAATGAATGAAATCAAACAATGGACTTCAATAATTCATATTTGTTTGTTCCTGCGTACTAAAGGATACAGATATGCATTATGGAATTGAAAGCTATAATTTTCGTGAAGTATTGTATTTTAATTGTTGTGGAAATGTTGTTTGGGATATTTCGATAATTTTTTCAATGTTTCGGCCAGCGTAAGCCAGCCATCGTCATGAATCACTCTCCAACTTGGAAAAATCAAAAAAGCAACTATAGTTTTCCTTTTGAAAATATTTTTCACACTTGACAGTTTTCGATTTTATTTTAGAGACTGTAAAAACGAAACCATTTGATTTTTGACGATTCTGTCTTCATATTCTTGATAAATATAAAAAAAAGTACAATTGTGGAAAATTTCATCCATATCAGGTCAAATTTTTTAATCTCTGTGAACCATTCATTTTACTATTGTAAATTTGGTTTTCTTAACCATGTACATCTGTGGTTATATCGCACAGTCGTTAGCAACAAACAATTTCCTTTTTCAGTTTTACTGTTAACCAACAATTTTTTCAAAACCAATTTGCTCCTGACAAATTAGTGCAAGGATCTTCGCAGGAGCACGTCATTTCAATTGAAAATTTTTAATCATTTCTGTTTCAGAGACTGGCAGTGAAAAATTTAAATTTTTTTCAGAAAAAAAATTATAGATATCGTTTTCAGAAATTCAAGTTCGAATATTTATTACTTGATACAATTTCCATACAATTTCCTAAGGTTAATAGTACCTAAGTATATCAGAACAGTTTTGGTGATATCGTGGAGCATAAGTAAATATTTACTTCATTTAAACCTCGTAAATATAGGAAGAGGAAGAAAATTCCAGCTGAAACAAACATTAGATCAGCTCTTTTGTGTATATTGCGAGAATATCAAAGAGAGGAGCAAGATAATGAATACAATGAACCAGTTTATATCCTCAACGTATTGATTGCAGCTTTTTCAGTCCAAAATGCTCGTTATAACTGCAAAAAACAGATGCGAACAGCCTGCGTTAATTTTTTTTGTTCAGACTGTGAATATCAGTTTTGAAATGAAAATACAGTTGGGTTCGATTCCACACATTCATTCGTGCTTTAAAGTCTCGTTACTAGATAGTTTGAATCAATGAACGGACATTTTCCAAAAAAATGATAGAAATAATGGACTCTGCAAAAATTATAGCGATTAACTATTTTTCGTTTCGTAGACTGGTTCACGAGAAAATAATCATCAAATGCACCGAAATAAGTTAACGAATTCAAACGATCAGAATTGACGGTTGAGTGTGACGTACGCATTAGCGTTCATTTCATTGGTTTATTGTTGAATTACAGTTAACAACAATCAACTGATCACTCTGCTGTGAATCGCCATCCTCACTACCCAAATAGCACAGCTTAGTCGTAATCGAGTAATATATAATTCTACAGAACTCTTCAAAATGTTCATGACTTAAATCTTGTACAATGCTGCGACTTCCGTACGTATACCAACATATCAAAAGTAAAACATAGTTTTTCATTAGAGACATCAGACTCTCCCTTATTTTTTTGGCACTCATACTACTCTCATCATATCCTCAACAAATTCTTGGAAAAATTATTTCAAATTCTGGCTGACATTTGCTAAAAAGTTTGAATCAAAAGGATTTTTCAATTTTGGCCATAATAATGCGACAAAATATTTTTTCGAACATAACATCGGGTTCGGAACCCTTATGTTAACCACCGAAATTTTTCAAGGTCTCTTGAATTATGTCCTAGCACCTGTCGTCATACTTCCAAGTTGCGGAGAAATAAATAAAATATTCAATAGATCATTGCCGTAAATCACACATTACAAAATTATTTCATCAGGAGCTGAGTTCGTAGTGGGTACTCCAGTTTTCTGAGATCCTAGTCCTCTCATGACGTTTATTACATTTTAATTCTGACATTTTGAATTATGCGTGATATGGTAAAGGTTGATTCTCTTAGGCGTGCAAGCCACGTGCTCGGCAAAGGCAAGGTAACGAATCGGCAAAATATATCAAGGAGTTGCTTGCCGAGACGTTGCCGGCATAATGTGAATTTAACCACACAAAAACCATATGAGTATGCCTCGTAGGGTATAATGCTTGAGACGAGCTCGTGGGGGACCAACTAGGTACTAGCTTAACCGAAACTTCAGCCTCCTCGTGGTTTTATCATAAAATTTTTATGTTATTCAAACACAGAATTTTGAGTGTTCCTAATAAAATCTTTTTTTCTCTCAAACTTTCCATTTTTTCATTCTTTTCTCAAGTGAATCATATTATCAACTGAAAATACTCTGATATATGACTAAATTTATAATCTTGGAGCGAATATTTCAGAAACAAATTTAGAACAAGTGAGTGATCCCTATCAATTGTTGAGCAGTGTATTTGACAAGTAAAGCTTGTGAGTTCTTATTTTTCCGAGCAAGGTATCGACTGTATCGAAATTTTGTTGAAGACTTTTTCTATCCAAAATTGAATGGGAAACCATAAGAGAATTTTGTTTTTCGAAAATCTATCCCACGAAAACAATTTTTGAGCGAATACCTTAGGGGGTTGTTATTTTCAACCCCTACTAATAAAGTTATGGGATCTAAAAATTTGTTGGAGTAATATCAACTTGTTTATGTATAGTTTTATGATCAGTGTTTTTGAAAAGCTGTAAAAAAATTAAAAACTGTCAGATCGTCATCGCCTTCCAAAGACTGTATCTTGGAAGAGGGTATTTCGAAAAAAAATTATATGAACTACCCATGCTTATTGTCATCGATGAATCATCTCCTAAAGTCCGTCGCACTTTTTTACAGACACCTGTATATTATATCTTCCAATTTTCTTCATTGAACCATCCATCAGAATTCTTTTTTCCGTAGCGTTCGGAAGATTTGCAGATGCGAAGTTGTAGACATAAATATTCAAAACGGTAATTCTGAAGCCGATAAATCTTTGCCAGGGCTGATTCTGAAGAATTCCACTCGAAAATGATTCAGATCAGTTCGAGCCATTGCTACCTATAATTTGTCATACTTGAAATGCCCGATTCTGCGGAATAATTATTGAATTTTCATTTTTCCACTTTTACTGCATTCACTTTCCACTAATCTTCGGCATATTCATTCATTTGACTATAGGTACCTTAAACAGTAGAATCATGCCAGGCCCGTAGCCAGGAATTTTTTTCGGGGGGGGCTAACTTGAGTAGAATAATAATTAACGATTACCACAACGTATAACTGAACACATGCTTATTGACATTTTAATAATTTCGGGGGGGGGGGGGGGGCTTCAGCCCCTTAGCGAATTCTTTATTACATCGTATAGTAGATAAGTCGAGGTTATATATGGAACAACACATCGGGCAGATGGTCGCCGCGGTTTGCTGGCACATACGCGATCTTTCAATGAAATTTCCAATGACCGTTTTGCATGAATGCTGCGATATTTCATTGATGCAGCGTTCAATTTCCTCTCTTAAGGCTTGAGTTGTCGTCGGCTCTTTCGCATAAACTATCGACTTCAAAAAACCCCAAAGAAAAAAGTCCAATAGTGTTGAATCGCACGATCTAGGCGGCCAATTCTGGTCTCCAAAACGCGAAATAAAACGGCCGGCAAAATCAGCATTTTCATGTTGTCTCTCCAATACAGAATTAACGAACTCCCTTCGCTGTGCATGGTCAGCTGGCTTCAGTTCCTGAGCCCATTGAACTTTGTATGCATGAAGATGCAAATCTTTCGTCAAAATTAGCTGCATAGTGGATTTGGAAACACTTATTCGCTGAGCTCGGTGTCAAATTGAGGTGGATGGAGTTTGAGCTACATTATCACGTACTGATGTGATATTTTCGGTCGATCGACCTGGTCGAAGGCGCGTTGTTGTATTAACATCAGTGACAGACTCAGTTTCAACAAATTTTTCCATTATCCGCTTCACAGTTGACTCTTTTGGAGCATTATTGTAACCCCATATTGATCGCAATTTGCGAACTGTAGCTGCAAAACTTTCACTATTTTGGTAAAACACTTTCACAATGATAATGCGTTGTTCATTCGTGTAGCGCTCCAATTTTATTAACCTTATACCTTCTACTAACACACAATAATAATGTTTCAAATGTCAAACATTGACACTTCGAATGGTGCCAAATTTAAATCTTGCGTTCTTGTTGGGACACCCTTTAGTATTAGAAAAATATTCTCTTCATCAATGAAAAACTATATCCCGAAAATCATTTCATTCGATGGGATCGTTTGTGAGATATGACATGAAATCGAATTTTTTCATTGATTTTGAACAGCCTGTATCTTACCAACGGAACTGATGCGGAAAAACTCGTGAAAAAAAAAACGTTTTGACCTCAGAAATGTATTGTTAAAAAAATATGTACAAGTCAAAGACTCACCCTGTCTAATTGCAAGATTCTGCTCTATAATGTATTACCAAATGAACGGATATGTCACAAAATAAGAGATAAGTGAATGCGGTAAAGGCGGAAAAAACGATTAGTCATATAAATGAAAATTCAATAATTATTCCGCAGAATTGGATATTTCAAGTATGACAAATTAGAGGGAACGATGGCTCGAACTGATCTAAATCATTTTCGAGCTGGATTCTTCAGAATCAGCCTTGGCAAAGATTTATCGGCTTCAGAATTACCGTTTTGAATATTTATGTCTCCAACTTCGCATCTGCGGATCTTTGTATCGCTACGGAAAATAGAATTATGATGGTTGCTTTGATGAATGAAAATTGGGATATATGTATAATATAGCTTTAATCAACTCTCAGCAGTAGTTCACAGAATGGAAACTTTTGGTATCAGATCTTAGGAACGCCAAATAAAAAAATTAAGAAAGACCTGAGTAGGTGCCTTTGAGCCCTTGTTCATTGGCAGAGATATAAGGCGATTACATCAAAAATTTTGTATAGAACTTGAGTTTGATACTAAAAAGATAATGGAAAATCTCAGGACGATCGGAATAATATTCTGGAAATCATTTTGAAACTGGAATATGTAAAAACTCGACAACCATTTGATTTTCGTCTAAAATTCGAAAATTACATACTGACATTTGGGTGAAACGATATAGCACTCGTTTAAGTAGAACGAGTGCTCAAAAATCAGAGCATCACGATAGAACAACGCCTCCTGAGCTGCGTTCCTAAACTCCGAGCATCTTCAGCTTACTCCAAAGCGTTCAGAAACTCACTTAAGCCTGTCAGAGTATGTACCGGGTTTTTCACTATAATTTGACCCCCCCTTCAACTTTGTTTCTAAGAGAGATACAGAAAAATGTTTCATACAAAAATTTCACGAAATCAACTGAGGTTTTACAATATGAATTCTCATAATAGAATATATACAGGGTGGCCAATATATTGATGGCAACTTCCTTTTTTTAAATGGATCACCCTGTATATTTTTCCATGTTTGGCTAGCTCTTTTTTCCCTGATTTCGAATATGTAACATATGTTGGTCTATCTCTTTTATTCTGAGAACCACAGAGTTTCAAATTTTAAAAACCACCTGGCAAGATCTGTGTGGCAGAGTACGTGTGTTTACTGAAAATGCTCATTTTTCTTCCTTTTTGTGATAGGCTATTTCCTACGAAATTCTTTATATCCAAACAATCTACTCAAGAGTAATATTTTAGAATGAATACTTAACAATTACTTAACCAATGAAAAATGATAAAATATGGCAGAATGGTAAGAATAACATCAACTAAAGAAATTGCTCGAAATGACCACCTTCATTCAATACACATAGTTCATATAGTTTTCTCAAGTTGTTTAGACTATTTTTGATAGCATTATTATGGCTCTGATTCAAGTCAGAAATTACAGCTTCAAAATTTGTTTTGAATCATTATAATATCATCATTATTCTTTGTGCGTTGACGGTATTAGTTCCGAATTATGTGTTTAATATTGGTTGATTTTATATCATTAATATTATTCTCCGCTTTCATTGATTATCATTATTGCTGAAGTAATTTTTTTCCTTCAGGAACGGCTATAAAAACGTGTCCAACGGTGTTAAATCGGGACAATTTGGTGGCCATGAAATGGGTGCGCCATTACCAATCCAAAGATCAAATTGGCCACTTAAATATTCACGAACTTCCAAAACGCTATGCCAGATGGTTCTTGAAATTTGAAACTCTGTGGTGCTCAGAATAAAAAAGATAGACCAACATATGTTACAAATTCGAAATCAGGGGAAAGAGAGCTAACCAAATATAGAAAAATATACAGGGTGTTCCATTTGAAAAAATGAAGTTGCCATCAATATGTTGGACACTCTGTATATATTTCAGTTTGTGGAGTCATATCAAAAAATCTCAGTTGATTTCGTAAAACTTTTATACGAAACATTTTTTTGTATCTCGTTTAGTAACAAAGTTAAAGGGGGGGTCAAATTATAGTGAAAAACCCGGTACTTCCGATCGTTCAGAAACTTTCTCGGAGTAAGCTGCATGTACCCTGCTTTTTGGCAGAGTATTCGGTACTTGACAGTTATTTGAATTTAATACGTTATACATTCTTTGTCATTTATATGAAAAAAATATTTATGGTTTGAGTTTGAAGCTTTTCTCGTCGTTTGTTAACCGTTTTCAGATAAATCGCATCGAAATATCTCTATTTCCTCACGATAAACTGAAAATTTTAAAGTTTTATGGATTGAAGATCTGAAGACACAGGAACATGTCTAGCATTCGTGGAAGTAATAAAATTGATGAAATACTTAGTAGAGTGGATTATAGAAGTGTTCAAAATGAGGTATCAGTCATTATTTTCGGATGAACAGGGACCAATTCATTTTCGAAAAAAGAGGAAAAAAATTTAGTTTTTGTACAACTGTCAAAAAAAACTTGACTTTCTTCATGACTATGGATGCGTTAATGATCACTTTTTTTCACCGTTAAAAAAAGTTTTTATTTCACCGTTAGAAGAACAGTTTACTTTTTTCACCGTTAAAAAGAGTGAGTTCCTATAGTACTGACACAGAAAGATCACTGGATGCACAGAAATATTGTATTTGAATTTATAATTCAGACGAAGTAAATTCACATTTACAGTTGTACAAAAAATGTTCGTAATTCGTAAATAGTATTTCGTGCGTATAAAATTCGTGTTTTATGGCACATTTGAGTGAATTTGAAAATGACACTCTCATGTGCTATAAAAAACACTCATTTTAGGCACTCAATACAAAAATAACTATTTCCATCTGCTGTCAAGTTAATTTGAGAAATTTCGAAAACGGTAGGTATGGAAGAAAATGTTAGAAAAGGCGTTTGTAGAAAATTGATTTATCTATACAATGAGGTATCAATCATTTCAATCGGATGAACAAAGACCTATTTATCTTCGGCAAAAATTGAAAAAATATTTTTTTTTTCATCAGCTACCAAGTTTATTCGAAAAATTCCGAAAACGGTAGGATACAGAAGAAACGTCAATTGAGCATTCCTAGAGAATTAATTAACTATGAAATGAGGTATGAATCATTCTAATCGGATGGACAGATATCTACCGATTTATTTCCAACGAAAGATGAAACAATTTTATTTTCCATCTGCAACAAGTTTATTCGAGAAATTTTGCAAACGATAGGTTATAGAAGAAAGTGACCACTAGGGCATTTGTAGAGAATTAATTAATCTTTGAAAAGAGGTAATAATCATTTCAATCGTATGTACAGAGACCGATTTTTTTCCAACGTAACATGAAAAAATTTATTTTTTTATCTGCTACTTCGAAAAATTTTGAAAACGGTAGGTTAAAGAAGAAAGTGGCCAATGAAACATTTTCAGATAATTAATTCCCTATAAAATGAAGCATCAATCATTCCAAATGGATAACCGAGACAGATTTATTTTCAACAAAAATGAAAAAATGTTTTTTATAAAGTTATGAGAAATTTCTCTTAACTTTTTTTGATATTGAGAAAAACAAAAGATAAAAAATAAAAACCCTGACCTATTGTGTTTACGGCCGGACGGACCCTCGGACTGAATTGAACTTCAACACGGATTCGTCATCAGGTAGTCGAATCCTATAGTTTGAGACCATTCTGGTTCAAAATTCGAAAATTACAGACATCTGCGCTAAAAAGATGAACAAATGTCAAGATATGACAAAATGAAGAATAATTTGAAATACGAATGTGAAAAGTATTCACATTATTCCGTGAGATCAGATTTCAACAAACAAACATCAGACAAACCAAGAAGTGGCGAGTTTATTATTAGGTGTAAATTATTTCATCGAACGCGCTAAATAACCCAGACATAATCAGTTATGACGTGGAAGTTGTTAATCCACCATGTTCGAACATTCCCTATTAATTGGCAATATTTCCAGTGGGGCCATCATTAATTCAATACGACCCAATGTATGATGATGAATATTTACTCGATATACATCCAATTATGCTAGCTGAAGATATTTGCTGTATAATATTGTATAAAAATGTTTGACGTTAAAAACATCATTATATTTGTAGGTGCACATCGATGGTTTAAAGCGCAGATATTGTACGTCCAGTTCTGCTTATTTTCCAGAATCATAAAAAATAGGTTTTGATTTGCATTCAAGTAGAGTTCGTAATATATTCACAAAAGAACTGGCATTTTTCAGTTGGGTTTGAATGTTTGTAATAAGATTGTAATGCAAACTGCTAATTATTATTAGAATTTTTATGAAAATCTCTATAATTTGCAAAGTTGTATGGACATACAATATAATGAATTTTCTATAGTGGATATACTACGTATGGGTGCAATGAAAAAACTTTAATGTGCACGTCATTTTGAGTTTTTAATGAAAATAAGGAACATTTACACAGGTCACTTCTGTGAAGGAGAGTTATGAACTTATAGGGGAGAGCGGGGCATAGTGGTCTAGCGGGGCAAAGCGGAATTTCCATATTACAGAAAAACGAATTCCGAGCAGAGTTTCAAATGGCTCGATTTCATTCGTCATCGATAGGTATGTGGTCTTTATATGCTAAACACGCCACTTCTGAAGTAATTAGTCAGTATGACTGAAAAACTGCAACTCGTGAGTTCGTTAATAAAATCTTCAGTATTGATCTTCAGTTTTTACGAAATCCTGAGCTCGGATAATTGTGTTTTATTTTTGTTTTTATAGAGATTTCATATAGAATCAATTATTGAAAATTCAGAAGAGATTGCGAAAGAGGTAAATATTTTCAGTTTATGTTTAGTACTTGAATTCACATTGGGGCATAGTGGGATTCATTGAAAGAGGCAAAGTGGGGTATTGTTTGAACGGTACCCCACTTCGCCTCTTTTGAAAAAACTCAAATATCAATTTCCTTCATTAACTAAAGTAACTTATTAGCACTAAATATGGTTCAAACGTATAAAAGGACTACAGAACAGCATTTCTGGTCAATGGAACAATGAAAAAATCGCTTCAAAATGTTTGTGTCGGGAGAAATGGACAACAAAAAAAAAATAGCCAACTTAGACAGCGTTTCCCGAACTACGCTGAAGAAAAAAATAAGAAAGCCCCAAGCATGTGATTTTGAGCGCTTGTTCATTGGTGGAGCAATGAAGCTATTACCTCAAATTTTTGTATTGGACTTGAGATTGATACTGAATATATAAATGCAAAATCTCAGAACGATCGGAATAATATTTTGGAAATTATTCAAAACTTAAATACCTATGTAAAAATTTGGGCGACCTCCCTTTTGCGGGGGAAGATGATCTCGATGACGAAAGCACTAATTTATGTGCGATGTGTGCTGATGAATAAATATTATTATTATTTTCATTTCGTTAGGTTGATGTTTCTGTTTTTATATGAATATGTATGTTTATAAGATTATAATGATAATATAGGCCAAAGATTCGTTTTCTATTTTTTTCGTGCTAGTAGAGACTATTGAGTTCGAAGTTTATATCCTTAATTTACTTATTATAGCTACCTCACAATGCCCCATAAGGTACCCCGCTTTACCCCTTATATGGGGCAAAGCGGGACAAAATGCCATCTGACATTAAACCTCATATTTCGTTTATTTCTCGTGAAAAGTGAGAGAAAAAAATGTATAGTCATTCCTAATGAGTTAAACACTGATTTTGACTAAAAATTTGCTGTTAATCATGAATAAATTTTTGTACGTACAATTGAGTGTTAAGTAACCCAATTTGCCCCGCTCTCCCCTAAAAATATCGAGTTTTTATTGAACAAAAAAAAGTCACACAATTGTGATTTTACACATTTCGAGCATCAACTGAAAAAATAAAATATATTTTTATATAAGTACCTACTACATAAGAACGTGATAAATATAATAAAACACATTTCGATTGTTTATTGATACAAAATTAAAACAAAGATAGAATAAACTTTTTTATGGTGATTCAGATTCCTGGTCTGAAAAATTTTCAAGTGTTGTATATGGCTTTTTTTGAGCTTGGTAATGCATTGAAATAGCTTTGTAAGCCTCTGGAATAATTTTCTTCGTAGTAAAGATATTAAATTCTTCTTTTTCGCCTCTGAAATCGATATTAACCTATTGCCATATTTTTGTGTCAGGGTTTTCAACAGAGGAGTTTGCTGAAATTTTTTGGTTTGCAAAACATTCAGTTCCATAAATTCATTATCGGTCAATGAATAATATTGAATGATAAATGGTTTAGATTCATCAAATCTTAGCCATTTAATGTGAAGCCATTTAATTTTTCCTTTGAAGTATTCAGTTTAGTATTTTGCATAACAACTGACGCCAGAGCCTGTAGGTCATAAAAATCAGAAAAGCAAAGTTTCTAGACCTGATAGGGACGCGGTTTTTTTCTTGCCATCTCAATTAATAATCCCCATTCTTCGGTTGTAAAAATTTTCCGATGTTTACGGGCTCTTTCAATGGTAGCGTGAATTGAATCTGCCTTAAGATAGGAATGACCGGATTCCATGAATTTTAAATCAACAATTTGTAAGTGTTTATATTCACTAACAGCATACAACATTGCTGCAGCTACAAATTGATTGCGGTTCTGCCCTCCGCAAGTATCTGAAAAACTAGACACATGGGAGACAGTCTGAGGTAGGTTTTTCAAATAATTTAACAGGCATGTGCCAATTTCTGAAGCTCCTTGGAGCCGTGAAAAACAGTGAAAACAGTGGCCACTCTGATCAAAAGAATCGTAAATTGTGAAATTGAAAACAGAGAGTTTCCGCTTGTAATAAATTTGACAATCAATGAATGAAAACGAAGAGCATGCAAATATTGCACGTCCACAGAAGTCCTAAGCAGCTGATTTTATGTGCGCAGTAGTAGAGCTGTAGAGCACGCAGTTATAGTATGTCCGGACATACAACCATTAGTCATGTGTGATAGTCCTTCGGAAATACAAATATTGTATGTCCGGACTTACTATGTTTATGCTTTGAGCTATTTTGAACTGCGCAAGAATTGTGACATACTATGAGTGCGCATGGACCAGCCCTACCAACCTATGGAAATACTATATTTTCATTATGTGAATTACACTAACTTCTCGTTATTCTGGACATACAATGTTAACACAGACTCTAGATCTGTCTTCCTACGTTCCAAATATCGCTAAACCCTAATTCTGGCAAAAAGTGGACATACAATATGTGTGCTTTAAACCATCGACATAGTCTATTCATATGAATAGTAATAACGTTAGCTTTATCGAATGTTATAATTATCTTCAATTCATTGTAATACTCCAAAGAACATGAAATACAGAGTGGATATTATTATATTGAGTTATATTTATTCAACATAATGACAAATCATTAAAATTGATTATACTATTGTTTATGATTCGTAAACAATAAAAACAATAAAATCGATTTTTAAAATTTTGTAGCACAAAATTTGAAAATTCGATTTTATTGTTTTGTTTTTGTTCAGTTGACTGTCATACGTCAGAACCACGATCCGTTCTTGACTTTTAATTATTATTCTAAATATAAGTTTTATTAACTGTATGATGAGGTACCTATACATTCTATGTTCAAATGTTTTATGTATATTTAATAAATATTTTTCTACCCTTGAAAAAGGAACAAATAGTTCCGAAACGTTGGCAAAGTCATAGTTGATTGTTCTTTCTTCTGTCCACATTCCTGTGATTCGACATTATTTCAAACATGGACGTGAATACTACAGAAGTAATTAGCACACTTTCGACATTCGGCCACATTTCAATGGAATAGACATACTACTGATACGTTCGTACGATACCAATGAGTTGTCAGTTTTTATTCATGAAAAAGTACCTAAATTAGTCAAAGACCAGAGACAAGCTTGTGATGCACTAAATTTACAGTATGCTTAATAACAGTTAACAGAGGTTTAACTTTCTTTCTTGACGCCCCGGAAGGCACTGGCAAAACGTTTCTTGCAAATTTGGTATTGGCAAAAGTAAGACAATCCGGGAGAAATGGACTAGCCATTGCCTCTTCGGGGATTGCCTGTTAAATGATGGGAAAACAGCACACTCCACCTTTAAGCTACCTCTGACAGTCTAACTAGAGCAACAGTCAGTTTCTTCTATACGTTAAAATGGGCCACTCAGGAAACTTTCACGAGAAACATCTTCAATTATATGAGACGAATGTACCATGAGCCATAGAGCTCATGTTGAAGCAGTAAACCGAACGCTCAAAGACCTCAGAAACTCTGATGCTGTAATGGGTGGCGTTACTTCTGTTTTCGCGGGCGATTTCTGGCAAACACTGCATGTAGTAACAAAAGGAATACGTGCCGATGTCATCAGAGCATGTTTGAAATTATCCCACTTATGGAGTTCGGTTGCATCTTTCAATTTACGAACAAACATGAGAGCCCATTTGAGCGACAACGACGATGACGACTTTCCGCGTAAACTACTCAATCTCAATAGCGAAGGAGAAATTGTCTCTTCTAACACCAACAGAAATGACGTTAAACTTGATGAGACATAAGGATACATTTTGCACAGGTTGGAACATCTTATCGATGCAATATATCCAGGTCTTGGAAATTTATAAGAGAGAGATTATCATTGGCTTTGTTCTAGGGCAATATTGTCACCCAGAAACGATACAGCAAATGAAATAAATAAACTCATTTTAGAGAAAATTTCCGGTCAGGTCAAACACTAAAAGTCTATTGATACGGTGTGTAGTATTCAGTAAACAGTGCACTATCCCCAAGGATTTTTAAATTCTTTGAACCCTTCTAGCTTGCTTCCTCACGAAAGTTGGCATTCCTATCATGCTATTAAGAAGCTTGAGCCCCCCCAACATGTGTAATGAGAAAAGGCTGCTTACGAAAGAGTTACGGGACAATACATCGTCAAATGTTTTTTCTTTTGGACATAGTTACTTTCGAATTTGTATAAGTATGCAAATACACACTATACCTGCGTATATAACCGTCCTTTTTGGCAGTTAGAAATCAAAACATTACACTCTGTACTAAAAAAGGATTATAAACATTATGCCCAACCGAGTGGGCACGAGTCAGCTAGTTAAGCATAAAATATCAGCAGAACAGTTCCAGTGTTTTCAATTGACATTATAAAAGAAAAAGGATTTCATCTCAAGTATGATGAAATAAAACGAACGTGTAAATTTCTGAAAATGAATGGTTGAGAGTGAGATAACGATTCAATTGACGACAATAATTTTTTTACTGAATTCACGTGAAACTAAATGGAGAGATCATAAGATATAATGGAAGAACAATCAACATAAAATAGGTTTATGCTTTGGCTCGTTCTCCTAATAGCGAAGGCACTCAAACAAATGGATCATCAATTTTATGAGTTCCAGAGAGAAGAGGATTTTAAGGCCTAATATTCGTCGAAAAAATATTCTATCAAAAAGCATTAAATTCTCGATTTTGTTCAATAAACCACAGATATAACTGGAAGGAATTCAACCAGATATAAAATGTTTTATTGAAGGGAATGAATTTGTGTTGAATATTTTTGAAAGGTTCTCATATGGAGTAGAAAACTCTTGTTCATACAGGAGAATAATACAAATTTTTTGGTTAAGTTCAATTCTTCTCCTAAATAATTACAGTATTCTGAATCGTGATCTTCGCTAGAATTATCACGTAACAATTATTCGGCAAAATGACAACATTCTGCGCAACACTAAGAAAAATATTTTTTTGTTATAGTACAGTTAAAAAGTCTATATAGAGTACGCAAAAAAATGACCATCCTTGGAATAAATTAAATTCTTACTGTTGGGTATATCTCCTTAGGATAAGAGGTGAAAAACTTTTTGTGAGAGCTCGTTCTATACGAGCGCTATTCAGTTCTGCCCAAATATCTGTAATTTTCGAATTTTGGGCCGAAAATGGTTTCAAACGATAGGGTTATACTCCCTGATGTCGATTTCGTGCTCAAATTCAATTCTGTCCGTGGGAACGCAAAAATTTTATAATGCGGTGGTGATTCCATTAATTGATTGATATTTTACCTATATTTTTATCATAGCGTTGACGTAGCTGAATTCTACAGAACAATTTCTTTTATAAACAGCATCATACAAGTTACGCTTGTTCATATTTCTAGTTTTTCAAATGGCAACCCATATTTGATTTATAGTATTAGATTCAAAATTGAAATGAATGGCGCTCTCCTTTACACGAATTATTTATTATCGATGTAATCGACCCATTAAATGAAGTAGATAGTTTGGCTAATTGTTCTGTTGGTCCAAGTTTGTCTGAAGTAGTCTGCTATAGACACCGAAGCGTTTCATTATCCTTTTTATTTATTTCCTTCTTTAGTTTTACTATTAGGCATCAATTTTTTCAAAACCAATCTGCTCCGGACAAATAAGCGCAAAGATTTTCGGTGGATCACTTCAGCTTAATTAATTATTTTTCAAATCTTTCTTTCGAAGAGACTGGCAGTGAAAACCTATAATAAAGTTTCTTAGACATGCAAAATCCTCCTAGAATATATTTCAATCGATATAATTCAGGTTGTTTCAATTTTCACGTAGAAAAAACGCCAAAAAATATTTTTAAATTACCTGTAGGACCTTTAACAATCGTTATCCACATTGTAGCAAGAATGACTATGAAAAGAAATTTCGAAAACTGTGGAGACTTTTTTTAGCATTCGGTAATTTTGTATTTTTCAGCTCATTCGAAAGCTATCTAAAATAAAAAATAATAATTAGAGTAAAATGAAATTGCCATTCCTTTTTGAGCGCTCGTTACAATTAAACGAGTGCTTTATCGTTTTGCCCAAGTTTCTGCAATTCTCGAATTCTGAGGTGAAGATGGTCTCATACGATAAGGTTCGACTTCCTGATGAAGAGTCCGTGATGACACTCAACTCTGTCCGTGGGCCGTCAGGACGTTAGCACGATTACTTCGAGGGGATTATCATAAGTACTTGAGATAGTGGTGTTCGGTTCCCAAAGGGCGCGGTTAAGTTCGTTACCCAGCCAAATCATACATTGTGTTTTATAGGTATATCAATATCTCGGACAGAAAAAACCAATCGAAATGCAAATCTTCGGCCACAAGCAGAATGCTCATTGTAAGCCTCATGTAAAATTTTGTGACCATAGTGTCAACAGAACCATAAAAAATTTAATTGGAATATTGAAAAGAAAAATCTTTATATTTCCATAACGAGATATCCAATTTATTTCAGTGAAATTTAATTTGTGAATGAAGATTGATATATTTAATGTTCATGCAATGCAATTTCAAGAGAATCCTATCATCAGAACCATAGAATAAAAAATATTTAGTATCAAACTCAAGTCTCACAAAAGATTTTGATGTGATATCCTCATTGCTCCACCAATAAACGAGCGCTCAAAAGCACCTGCTCAGGACTTTCTTGAATTTTTTCTTTGGAATACGAGAACGAAATTTAGATCATTGAAAGTTATAAAAAAGAGGAATATCCACTTCACAGAACGTATTTCGACTAAGACCAGAGGCCAAATAAATATTAAGTATTTCAGGAGAAAGAAGTTTTTCAATCTGATGTTTTTTATGAAAAAAGTCCGTTAATTAAGACGAATGTTGAGCAGATTGATTTCCAAATAAAAGCTTCGATTTGGCCTTTTGATTGAACCCAATTAATTACCTCGAATTTTCCATCGCTTCTTCATTAGATTTTTAATTCAAAGAAAACTTGGAATCAACTTTTTTTTCATAATGATCTGTAGATTCGTTTAAAAAGTAACTGAGATATTTTCCGGATGATATCACCTTTTGTTCTTGCTGCTCGTTCGTTAATATTATGAAGGTCAAGAAATAATTCAATGTGCCCCACGGAGCAGTTTATTTAAATATTAACTTTTATCGAGTGTTGCTTAGAAGCTTACCTGCATTGACTGATTATACAGGGTGATTTTTTCAATTGTTTCATTCATTCCGTTGTGAAATTCGAATTTTATTCGATACGTACTGAATTTGAAGACATGCAATATTTGGTACACTTTAACTGATTTTTGACGAGCAATCGATTGGAATTACAAAATTATAAGAATACTATTCGAAAAATAATGAGATTTCATAGTTTAATTCAGGGTCACTTTGAAGCCCTGTTTCAGACACCCTGTATAATATTTCCTCATAATTGATACAAGAAGCAGTATCAGAGTACTTTCTTTTGTTCCACTCTCGCAAAAAAAATTTACAATGATGAATTTCGAAGATTTAAACACTAATTTGTGACAATCATTCTGTCATGAAATTTTACTCAACAACTGCTTGAAGTGGTTGCGCATATCATTCATCACATCGCTGCATAATTGAACGAAGAATTCGACTATGTATTAATTAACATTTGAAATAACGAAATTTACAATCGTTTCTGGTAGAACCAGAAGTAGATTCCGCTTACTAGCACTACTACTAATTTTATAATTTGAGTTTTTGTACTCTAAAACAAAATACAAAAAATTTCTATTACAATTTCTTCCATGAAAACTTCTAATGAAACACTTCAAAAATCGCCCTATATAGGATAGACTTTTTGATGGAATCCTTTGAGATGACATTTCATCCTTTACATGAATGACTCGCAAACTCGTGCAGAATTTTTTGAGGATCGTACAATTAGGAAATTAAAAAAAAATTGTCTCAGCGACGGGGATCAATAAATTTCTGGTCACTTTATCTCTCGAACAGTACTAGTTGCAGACTTGAGATTTTTAAGGTACCTATATTTTAGATCTCCATGTCCATGTCACTCTGTAAAATGCAAAATTCGTTGACCGGTTTCTGACGTACTCTCACTCGAACTTCGTCTAATTGATTTTCAATTTTAACGAAATTACAATTACAATTCTGCGATGAATGGAAAGGTCCGTATACAGGGTGTCTACTTTTAAATTTGACCAACTTCGAGGGGTGATTATACAAGAGATTTATAACAGAAGAATTATATAATACATGGTCGAAATGTTGACGGTTATTCTTCGATGTAACATTTCTTGATTTTACGAATTATTTTGAGTTTTTTCTCTAAAATGATCATTATTCAGTTTTCCTTGTAGTCTCATCCATTTGACCACATATTCGTAAGGGCAATAAATTTGCTACAAGATGAATTGTCTGTATGTAGCATATACTTTTATTGTACGCGTGGTAAGGAGAAGAATATCACGATTCTTAAGTTAATAAAATCAGTCCTATTTTTCCAATGGGTTTTCCGATAAAATATTAATAATTATGCACCTCAAGCACCTCATTTAGTGTACTCTCGAATGACAATCACGAAGAGCTTCGAAATGGGGCAAATTTAGGTTAGGAATTTTTATACTTTTTTGTTGTTATCATGGTAAGGAGAAGAACATCACGATTCCGAAATTACCAAAATCAGTCCTATTTTTCCGATGGTTTTTTCGACAGAATATTAATAATTATGCACACGCTTTTTCTCCAGTAGAAACTACCTCAATTAGTGTACTTTCGAAAGACATATCAACTTTTGTGCTAGCAAATTCTGGGCACTAATATCATGACTAACATGATAACAACGAAAAGGTATAAAAATTACGAACCTAAATTTGCTCTATTTTGAAGCTCTTCGTGATTGTCATTCGACGAGAGTACACTAAATGAGGTACAAGAGGTGCATAATTATTGATATTTTATCGAAAAAACCATTGGAAAAATAGGACAACTTTTGTTAACTTCAGAATCGTGATATTCAGCTGCTTACCACGCCAGCAATAATAGTGTTTTCTGCATACACAATCTCGTATCTTGCAGCAAATTTATTACCCTTTCCGAATATGTGGTCAAATTTAATAAGAATACCAGGAAAATTGAATAATGATCATTTTAGAGGAAAAACGAAAAATATTTGGTGAAATCAAGAAATGATAAATTGAAGAATAACCGTCAACATTTCTACCATGTGTTATATGACATTTTTTTGTTGCAAACCACTTGTATAACCACAACTCGAAATTTGTTCCTTTTGAAAGTAAACACCATGTATATCAAATTCCTGAAAAAGCGGTGACCATTTTCTGCAATTTCGGTGAATTATCTGTCACCAGATCAACCCTACTTTCATTCTGGTGTGTTCGTTAACCACGCCAAATAGTCGGACATTTGACATTTCATTCTTCATTGAGGTGTTTAATTTTTAATTGTGACCATTGTGGTATATTTCGAACGTTTCTGGTAATTAAAAAAAAATAATGAAGATTGAATTTCGGCTCTACTAGAATGACAAGCGACAAGCAAATTTATAAGGTTGATGGGGATGGCACAGGATGCAACAAAAATGCATAAAACTTATGCCCGTACTCATAGTCGACGCTCCGTCAGATCTCAATCTCATACTCAAGCCGCATGCTTAGCGACGATCGTATCTCATAAACAAACCTTCGGCAAAACTCGGCGGAAAATTCGAACATCGTCGGAATCTGGTTATTTTCATTTTCTTCTGTGGTATCACTGCTGAGTTGCCATGGAGATCCGCCATTTACATTTTGAAATTTGAATATTGACAATTTGTATGACAGTTCGACATCCGAGCACGTCTCAAGGTTGGTCGGTGGCTGAGCATCGACGAAGTATTGCTTGAGTACTATGAGATGAAAAGGAATGCTTGAGAATTGCTTGAGTACGAGAACTGACGAAGCATCGACTATGAGTACGGGCATTAGGTAAAAGCGAAACAAAAATTGATCTGCTTCAGGAATTTGTTGCCAGATATTTTTCTTCTGAGGAATCGCTCTGAAATTCTTGGCGATATACGGACCATACCCATTGGTTCCATAGAACATCAATTAATCCCGCCATATTTCAGGATCGAAACAAAACTGCCCTAAAATGTCGGTTTCCTGTTTTCCAACAAAACAGGATATTGCAACACAAACAAACGTCAATGATAAAATATTTCTCGATTGACTTTTTCCCCTTTTTCGATCGTTATCCTTGCTGACAAACGCTATTGGTATATTTTTGACATAATTGTTTTTCCGGATATAAAGAAGGTGAAATAATTCGAATGATTATGAACGGGAAATGGAAAACACGCATATCCTGTTAGGAATGACGTTATAGGGAATTATCGGGAAAACACAATAATTTATTGTTCTTCTGAAACTACATTTGATGAGATTTTTTTTTGTGGAGCACAAAATATTATGGATTTGTCTTTTTTCGTCGCTTTTTGTAAGGTTAACATTGAAAAAAGAATGCACTTTCAGTCCGTATGATATACAGGGTGATTTTTTTAAGTGTTTCATTAGACGTTTCCGAGGAAGGAATTGTAATACAGATTCAAGATTTTGGATTTTCGTTTTAGAGTACATGAAATTTAAATGTAATATATTTTCAAGAAGAATCTACTTCCGGTTTCACCGGAAACGAATGTAACTTCGTTATTTCAAATGCAACACCCTGTATATTTATACATATTCGAATTCTTCGTTCAATTCTACAGTGATTTGATGTATAATATGTGCAACCACTCAAGCAGTTCTTGAATTATAGCCTGATTATCAAATTTTTTGAAAAAAAGGTTATCACAAATTAGTGTCCATATCTTCAAAATCCCTCATTACAAGAATTTGTTTTTGCGAAAGTGGAACAAAAGAAAGTACGCTGATACTGTTTCCTGTATAACTTATGAGGAAATATTATACAGGATGTCTGAAAAAGGGCTCCAAAGTGAGCCTCAATAAAACTATAAAATCTCACTTTTTTCAAATGGCAACCCTATAATTTTGTAATTCCAATCGATTGCTCGTCAAAAACTAGTTATAGTGTCCCGAACGTTTCATGCCTCAAAAATCAGTATTTTGGCCGTTATTCAATAAAATTCGAATTTCATCAGTTTGTAAGCTTGCATTTTTGAAGTAGGCTATGTCATTCTTACTTTTTCTTACAGATCAAGCACTAAGCATAACATGCAATAATAATTTCACTGGAATGATATATCAAGGGTATGTTTTCTATTTGCGGCAAATGTAACAAATTCGTAGAACAGGTAATTAGAAATTCAACGAACGAAATTCACATTTACTGACTTTAACGAAATCAAAGTTCAGGAGGTATCAAAACAATTTTCTCCCTACTGAAAGCCTTAGCCCTAAACGGACACGAATGAATAGGTACAGTAATAGATAATGAATGATCTGTTACTGTATTCACACGATTCCGTTTTAGGTTAATTCTTCCACTACGGAGAAAAATTGTTTTGATACTCTTGAACTTCGATTTTGTTAAAGGTGGTAAATGTGGATTCCTTTCGTTAAAAGTTCTGACTGCCCTTTCTAATATTTTGTTACATTTACCATAAATGAAGAACATATTCAATACATCACTGTTACTGTAATTCATATTTTGCATAGTGACCGATGAATCAAAAAGTATAAATGACAGTTCTCTAAAATGCATTATAAATCAACAGACACAGCCTTCTTGAAAATTTCTATCCTAATAAATACATGGTTAGACTAAGAAACCTTGATTCAATCCTGAAATTCGAATTTTTTTCAATAACGGCAAAACTACTGATTTTAGAGGCATGAAATGTTTGGGACACCCTAACTAGTTTTTGACGAGCCATCGATTGGAATTACAAAATCATAGGGTTGCTATTTGAAAAAAGTGAGATTTTATAGTTTTATTGAGGCTCACTTTGGGGCCCTTTTTCAGGCATCCTGTATAATATTTCCGCATAAGTTAAGAAAAACAGTATCAGCGTACTTTCTTTTGTTCCACTTTCGCAAAAAGAAATTCTTGTAATGAGGGATTTTGAAGATATGGACACTAATTTGTGATAACCTTTTTTTCAAAAAATTTGATAATCAGGCTATAATTCAAGAACCGCTTGAGTGGTTGCACATATCATACATCAAATCACTGTAGAATTGAACAAAGAATTCGAATATGTATAAATATACATGGTGTTCCATTTGAAATAACGAAGTTACATTCGTTTCCGGTGAAACCGGAAGTAGATTCCTCTTGAAAATATTTTACAACTAAAGTTCGTGTACGCTAAAACGAAACTCCAAAATCTTGAATCTGTATTACAATTCCTTCCTCGAAAACGTCTAATAAAACACTTAAAAAAATCACCCTGTATACTATTTTTTCTCCAACCAAGTCGAAATTAAAATAAATTCAGTTTTATCCAAAAATCGTCAATCATTCGGTAATAAATTATAACAGCGATAGCAAGTCGGTAGTCATGGATATCTGGTATTGTTGGTAAAGCTGGATTGTCAAGT
Organism: Propylea japonica; assembly: GCA_013421045.1. Lineage (NCBI taxonomy): Eukaryota > Metazoa > Arthropoda > Insecta > Coleoptera > Coccinellidae > Propylea > Propylea japonica. Next base: position 59,352,197 of record CM024244.1, read on the forward strand.
AGACGTCAGTAAACGTATAGTCCGTTCACGAAAGGTTGAGCCGTCGGTTGGCCACGATAATTTGACATATTCCACTGTGTATATTAAAATTTTAGGTTATGATGTTTATTTTCTTGTCAGATTGATACGCAATGTTGTCAATATTGCATAGAGTCGTCTGATAACTCGCAAGCTCGTCGGACGAGGCTGGGTACATTCGGCAACATTGAATTTATTTTACGTTATGACAGCAAATACTGCCCACTTCAGATAAATAAAGAAAACGCCTACTATGTGCTCAACCTTTCGTGAACGGAGTATACCAACCATATAATTTTGGTGTAGTTTTTAAGCTGCTTTCAAATTGAATCCCAAACACGATGATAATATACCTGCGGATATACTGAAAAGTGCCGAAGCAGTATATCTAAATCTTTTGCCATCCAAATCTCGCCAAGTTTATGAACTTGCATATCAGCGATTCATGGATTGATGAAAGTAAAAAATGTGCGAAACAATGCGGAAAGTGTTCTTATGGTGTGTTTCTCCAATTTAAGGAAGACCCTCAAGCCATCCACTCTTTAGTCACAGTATTCAATGTTGCAATCCAGATTCCACACTACACTGGATATCAAAAATGATGTGGATATTACTAAATATTCAAAATAATGAGCATTGTCGAAAAAGCAAAGTGATGGATATACAGGTTTGGAGATTCACATCTGAAATATACGATATAAAAGCATCAGACAGAGAATTCTTCCCTCCAGTTGCACAGATGAATAGTCGAGACAATCACTTGCTGTAACACACTGAATTCAGTTGTCTTACTTCATTATTCTAGTCTTGTCTCTCTCTTATCGTTTAGAGGAGCGAAATTCTTTAGTATGGTAGGCAACAGTAAATACTTGAATCGAGTATTACGGGCAGCCTGACAAATTTAAAATTCTATTAGTGTAGTGCTGGTTCCCTACCATACTGCAATAAGAGAGAGACAAGACTAGATTATTGCAGTAAGACAGTTGAATTCATTCAGTTATCGCACTTGATTATCTCGCCTATTCATCTGTGCAACTGGAGGGAAGAATTCTCTGTCTGATGCATTGTATATCGTATGTTTTCGATGTGAATTTCCAAATCGGTATACCTGGAAAGTCTAGGGTTTTAACAAAAGAGGAAGTGGATCGGTTCCTGGATATGGCACCTGATAATGTATATTTGATGATAAAGGTTGTTCTAGTATTAGGAATTGGAGGTGCTATGCGTTGTGACGAACTAGTTCATTTGAAAATTGATGACATTGAAGATATGGACTCGGCCCTGGTCGTAAAAATTTTGCAGACAAAAAACAAGAAACCTCGTTTGTTTACCATTATAGGCGATAATTATTTGCGTTTATTTCGAAAGTATGTTGCACTACGGCCATCAAATATACAAGAATGTCGTTTATTTTCGAAGTATGTTGATGGGAAGTGTCAATTAATGGTTGTTGGTAGATATTCACAAAATTAGTGACGTGCCGCAAAATTTTTGAAGTAAGAAAATTGGAAGGAGTATACTGGACATTCGCAAAGAAGAACATCTGCTACACTCTTATTCATGGTGGCGGTGACCTAGGTCACTTGTCTTAAAAGACATGGAGGTGGAATTGGAAATCGAGTATGGTAGCAGAAGGATGTATTGAAGAATCACGTATCAACAAAGAGAATACTGCCAGAAAAATATTGCAACCTGACAAAGAAGGTACAAGTACCTGTTCAGATATTTCCTCGAATGTATCATCAACAGTCACGGAGAATATTTTGTAGTGATAATTCAGTGGTGCTTTTAGTTTGGTCAATAATTGTTCCAATTGTACATTACTATAAATTATAAATAACAAATAAATACCTACATATATAGTTTGCCCCATTAGTTTAGTTTGCAAGGGACAATGTTTTTTTCTTCAATTTCATTTAGAAACCTCAAACGCAAATACTTTTAGTCCTAGGATTCAAAGAAGCGTTTTTAGTTGTATGATTGAAAGCAAGGGCGTAGCCAGGGGGGGGGTTTTGGGGTTCAAACCCCCCCGAAATGTTTCAGAGTTATTTTTTGTTGCAAAAATTATCTTTCATTTCGCACTTCTCTCCGGAAATCTAGTTAAAATTATCAATTCATATAAGCAATATGGATGATATTAAAGTTTCATAACATCGCACACAAATGGATCCGTCGAACCAATAATTCCTTATTTATGTTTATATTTCTTCTGGTGGAAATCGTACTGAACGCTTTGCCTGAATTCTAGAACATACCATCCAACAATTAACTGATAGAGTTTCTAAACACCGAGAATTAATATCAGCCTTATTTGGTCTGCTATCCCAGAATTTTAACAGGGAATATGAATTAGAAGGCGCATTATCGATGTATTTTTCACTACTGCCAGAAAAAAATGAAGACGTAATTGAAGCAGAATTTGAAATATGGAAAATGTCGATGAACTCCATTTCGAAATCGGCATTAGAATGCTTAGATGAGTGCAATCAGAAAATGTATCCGAACATCAACATCCTACTACAAATTTTAGCTACGATTCCAGTATCTACTGCTACTCCATAAAGAAGTTTTTCCAGCTTGAGGAGAATTAAGAATTACCTGCGCAATTCTTCTAGCGAAACTAGATTGAATGGGTTCCCGCTTATGAATATTCATTATAGTGTGAAAATCGATGAAAATGAAGTGGTTGACCAGTTCGCTAGAAAAAAACGGATAGACTTTAACTGAAGGAATTCATCATAAAAAATATTGTTACGTGTTTTCTCACTGTTTCATTTTAAATACCTATTCATATGTTGTTGGCACTATTTTGGAGTAAAACATTAAAAAACTCTATTTAGTTTCAATGAAAGCACACATCCACAATAATTTCATATTGATTCATCCTGTAAGTATTGTTTGGGAAATAAATAGTGTTGTTTAAGTTTTTGTTTGAGTGAATAAAAATTAAATTCTGAAGCATATCTGAAAAATAGGTTCACCTAACTTAACCAGGAATATCTATGTTGAATATTGTTTCCGAAGTAGGAAAAGGATTATTGAAGTCTTAAAAACAACAAATACTTGCTACAGAAAGCACCCCTCTCAATTCCTGGCACCTACAAAATCAATTGCCAAAATGTCAAAACCCCCCCCGAAATTAATTTCTGGCTACGCCCTTGATTGAAAGTGTTGCTAAACAACGAGCAAATTTTTGTACGGTAGGGGAATTGATGGCTTTTGCACCTGAAAAAGTACAAAAATGTCAACATTTTTTTGATGGTTGGAGAAGTAGTTATTTATTATACAAGGAAAAAAAGAATTAGATTCTAGCTCAAGGTTATATTGTCTCCCTCCGCTCCGCGTCGGGATACAGCAAATACTGCCCACTTCAGATAAATAAAGAAACGCCTACTATGTGCTCAACCTTCCGTGAACGGAGTATACCAACCATATAATTTTGGTGTAGTTTTTTCAAACTGAATCCCAAACACGATGATAATATACCTGCGGATATACTGGAAAGTGCCGAAGCAGTATATGTAAATCTTTTGCCACCCAAATCTCGCCAAGTTTATGAATTTGCATATCAGCGATTCATGGATTGATGAAAGTAAAAAATGTGCGAAACAATGCGGAGAGTGTTCTTATGGTGTGTTCTCCAATTTAAGGAAGACCCTCAAGCCATCCACTCTTTGGTCACAGTATTCAATGTTGCAATCAAGATTCCACACTGACACTGGATATCAAAAATGATGTGGATATCACTAAATATTCAAAATAATGAGCATTGTTGAAGAAGCAAAGTGATGGATATATACCTGGAAAGTCTAGGGTTTTAACAGAAGAGGAAGTGCATTGGTTCCTGGATATGGCACCTGACAATGTATATTTGATGATAAAAGTTGTTCTAGTATTAGGAATTGCAGGTGCTATGCATTGTGACGAACTAGTTCATTTGAAAATTGATGACATTGAAGATATGGACTCGGCCCTGGTCGTAAAAATTTTGCATACAAAAAACAAGAAACCTCGTTTCTTTTCCATTATAGGTGATAACTATTTCGGTTATTTCGAAACTATGTTACACTACGGCCATCAAATATACAAGAACGTCGTTATTTTCGAAGTATGTTGATTGGAAGTGTCAATTAATGGTTGTTGGTAGATATTCACCAAATTAGTGCCGTGCCGCAAAATTTTTGAAGTTAGAAAATTGGAAGGAGTATACTGGACATTCGCAAAGAAGAACATCTGCTACACTTCTTATTCATGGTGGCGGTGACCTAGGTCACTTGTCTTAAAAGACATGGAGGTTGGAAATCGAGTATGGTAGCAGAAGGATGTATTGAAGAATCACGTATCAACAAAGAGAATACTGCCAGAAAAATATTGCAACCTGACAAAGAAGGTGCAAGTGCCAGTTCAGATATTTCCTCGAATGTATCATCAACAGTCACGGAGAGTATTTTGTTAGTGATAATTTCAGTGGTGCTTTTAGTTTGGTCAATAATTGTTCTAATTGTACATTACTATAATTATAAATAACAAATAAATACCTACATATATAGTTGGCCAATTAGTTTAGTTTGCAAGAGACAATGTTTTTTTCTTCAAATTTCATTTAGAAAGCTCAAACGCAAATACTTTTAGTCCTAGGATTTAAAGAAGCGTTTTTGATTCTATGATTGAAAGTGTTGCTAAACAACGAGCAAATTTTTGTGCGGTAGGGGAATTGATGGCTTTTGCACCTGAAGAAGTAAAAAATGTCAACATTTTTTGATGGTTGGGGAAATAGTTATTTATTATACAAGGAAAAAAATATTTAGATTCTAGCTCAAGGTTATATTGTCTCCCGACGCGGAGCGGAAGGACACAAAAACCGAGAGCTAAAATCTAATATTTTTCCCGTGTATAATAAACTATTCTTTCTGTGACAGGAGAAACGACTATGATGAAAAAAATTAAAATTTTCACGAAAAACCTTTTTTCCCAGGGAAAAAAGTGAGTATTTTTTCCCCGGATATATAGACACTCACTTTTTTCACAGGTTATAAATGAAATTCTTGCGTTAAAGAGTAACGCGGGCATAATATAAACAATGAAAGCGGAGAATAATACTTATTGATTTAAAATCAACCAATACTAAACCCAACTACCAACCCGGAACTTATCCCGTCAACGCACAAAGAACATGCATAGTGGTAATATCAAACAGAGCATCCATGGACGGGAAAAAAGTAAAATTTTATATCTCTTGATAGGTCACAAAATATGATTTTTTACGAAATTATTTTTTCCCTGTCAAAAAAGTGAGTGTCTATGTATCCGGGAAAAAAGTGAGTACTTTTTTTGGGCAAAAAAGTAATTTCGTGAAAGGTTATATTTCTTCACTATTAAATGGTCGTTTTTCTTATCACAGAAAAAAATATTGTATTATACACGGAAAAAATACTAGATTTTAGCTCTCGCACTCAAATCAAATAATTTTTCCCTTGAATTAAAAATAACTAATTTATGCACCTGGCAATAATTCAAATTCAATCCATACCACTACTTTTTATCTCCATTTGAAAATATGCGTTCATATCTTTCCAATCGCCACACTCTGTCAGAGCAGAACCTATAACTAAGGCTCTGAAAAGGGGAGTATACCAGACAGCCATGCTGGGTCCAACCACAGACCCGAAAATTACAGAACAATTCGAATGAAATGAAATCTGTAATCGAATAAATGCTTATGCTTACCTGTCTAGTCTCCAACTTTATTGTTTTGAATGAAAAATCAATACTTTCTATTAACTATTCTTCAAAAAAAGCACGCAACTAACAATAGAGCACAATAACTGAGAAATTGACATTACCATCTGTAATTTTCGAGTCTATGGTTGGACTCAGTCAGCCTGTCTGGCATACCTATATTTCTAGTGCTCTACTATAACTGCTTCTCAAGGCTGTGAATTTCCCAATTAACTCAGCTTTCTCAATTTCGTTGGCAGAAACCTTCGACTTATTTCTTGCGTTTTCTAGAATAGGCAACGAATTTTTTCGTTTCGGAAATCCTCATGGGGCTCATGGCAACCGTTCACGAAGTATTCAGAAGCACTACGATGAATGTAAAAACTCTACTGGAATATAGATACATAGAAATTTTATTAAGTGAAATGTAAGTCCTGTGCAAAATATGAATGTTTTTCAATCAAGAATTCATACACAATACATATTGAGATCGTCGCAAAAATCCCGTGATAAACTGGGTTATAAATCGAGCGACCAAAAGTATCGAACTTTTCGCTCCGCTCACGCGTTGAAATATCATGAACATTAGTCGCTTCCTTTAATAACCTAGTTGATTCAATAACTACTTATCGCTGTTTTCAAATGATTGTGAACATCAAATCAAAAATTAAAAGTTGAAGAGCAATAATGAGTGAGAAAAAGAGGAGTATGTCATTATCAGTTATATATTTTCAATTCATTATACATATAATATACAATTTAAACATCAAATAGAAATAAGAAAAGTTCAATAGCAATAAATTATAAAAAAAATACTTATTAATAAGTAAAATTAGCCTGTAAGGCTGGGGTTTTTCTCTCCTAAATATTTCAAAGCACTATACGTCGAAACCATACCCTTTCTCATAATATTCCATAAAAATTTTCTGTCTTCTTCGATTTTCAACGTTAGATTTTTTATCTCCATCTGTAGAGACGTGTTCATATCTTTCAAATCGCTACTTTCTGTCAGAGCAGAATCTAACTGTTTTTCAGGCTTTGAATTTCCCCAATTAACTCAGCTTTCTCTGTTCGCAGGCAGAAACCTTAGATTATTTCTTGCGTTTTCTAGAGTAAGTACACGTATTTTTTCGACATGTTGTTTACAGCATTCTTGGGAAATTTCCAGTTGAGAATTCAATTCGAGTTTCGCTTTTTGAAGAGTATCAACTGAAGATTTCAGGTTTTCCAAGTTTTCCTTTTGGATATTGATTATGTTTTCTAATTTGTAATTTTGTTCTTGTGAGCTTTTTTTGTCCATTGATATTCTTCTTAGTTTTTCCCTTTCTTTCTGGAATTTATCAGACAGTGAGTTTATGTTGTGTTTTTTTCCAAGATTTCCCTCTGGTATATTTCAGTTTTTTCATTCAGTTCTTTTCAACTGGTTTATCATGTTCAAACTTTTCGTTTCCAAACTTTCGATGTAACTTTTTAACGTGAAATTGTCTTGGGCAATATTGTCGAAATCTATTTGTATCTCGTGATATTCAAGATACATTTTTTCACGTTTGGATGATTCTGATTTTCTAAGGTTTTGCAAAACATCTATCTGCATATGCAGCTGATTTATTTTGTCTTCTTTGAGGGCAAGCATGGTGGAAAAATCGCAGCAACGTGATCTGGATTTCCGCCACGAATTCAGCAATAAATACCTGAGAACTAGCCGAGCTGCACCTTCCTGAAATTTCGCTCTAAGTGGAGCTTCTCTGGGCGAACAATAAATTCTTATTTTATCACTGTTTTCGGCAGACTTCAAACACATCCTGTTTGGTATTCTGATCGGTGTGTCTACAGAGGAGCATTCAGTTCTGAGTTTTGCCCGTAAAGCTTGCTTTTTATGCGGTGACTTCATATCCTTTAGGGCCAATTCAAGTTTCGATTTCATGTCTTTGGTTTTTGTTATAGTAGGGGTGAATTTTCTGGATGATGGCACTGGGTGTCGTATAAAGGGGGTTTTCTTGATGCCATCCCCATCTCCTGAAATATTTTTATCGTCTGATTTAGGAGTATTCTTCGGAATTGTTGACATTATAGGGTTAGTTTTGACGTTTACAGTTTATAAGACGTTCCGTAAAATTGTGTTTTGATTAGATATCAAAGCATTCTAGAATTCATTATGAGCACCCGTTCTACTCAAACTTGTGCCCAAGTGTCTGATATTTTCGAATTTTAAGGCGAAATTGTGACATATAGGGTTCAACTTTCGAAGGGATTGTCTTAGAGACTTTACATTTTCAGGGTAAGTTCGGTTTCCAATGTTTAGGTTAAGTTCGTCAACCAGCCAATTCGTTACAGGGTGTTCCATAAAATATTGCCATTAAAAATTTTGTTCCTCAATATCTCAGACAAAATAGAACCAATCGAGATGTAATTTCGCTGCCACATGCAGGATGCTCATATAAGCCATTTCGTGTAAACAGAACCATAGAAAATGCGATTGGAATATTGAATAGAAGAAACTTCATGTTCCCATGAAACGCTTTTCGATTCGGGTGAAATTCATTATTTTTGTGAATGAAGATTGGTATACTGAATGTTCGCAAAATTTTGTAACCGTAGTATTAACAGAACCATAGAAAATTCGAATGGAATATTGAAAAGAAGAATCTTTATATTTCCATGGCAGGAATCTGATACGAATGAAATTTTTCTCATGAATGAAGACTGATATACTGAATTTTTATGTAAAATCTTGTGGCCATAATGTCAACGGAACTATAAAAAAAGCATTGGGGATATTGAAAGAAGAATCTCTATATTTCCAAAACAGGATATTCGATTCGAGTGAAATTCATTTTGTGAATCAAGACTGATATAGTGAATGTTCATGAAAATTTCAAGAGGATCGCATCATCAGAACTACAGAATTTATTTTTTTTCAAATATTCATTTTTTACATAATTTATTTTCTGAATAACCTCCAAAACATTATTCCGATTGTGCTGAGATTTTAAATGCATATATGTGATGTGGTATCAATTTCAAGTTCTATATCAAATTTTTGAGGTACTAGTCTTATTGTGCACAAAAGCTCCTGCTCAGGCTTTTTTGGAATTTTCTCAAATATGGACTTATTTTCAGTTCAAATTTCGAGCACGATATTTTTTGAAGGGCTTGTCCTAGAGACTTGAGATTTTCTAGATGAGTTGGGTTTCCAAATGCAGCAATTAAGATTGTAATAACCAGCCAAATCATAAGAGAAGGTCCATAAAATATGGCCATTCAAATATCTCAGACAAAACGATACCTATCGTTATGAAATTCTGCGTCCACATCATGGAAAGCCTCATGCAAAGTTTCGTGGCCATTGTATTAACAGAACCATAGAAATCCAATTGTAATATTGAAAAAAAAAATCTTCATTTTTCCATGGCAAATAGCGGATCCGAATGAAATTTATTTCGTGAATGAGGATCAATATTTTTTGAGGTTATCGTCTGAATATTCACATATTTCAGTTTTTGAATTCACAGAATAAAATTCAGATCATACTGAGATTTTGCATTCACCTATTCAGTATCAATTCTTAGTCCTATACCTAATCTTGGGATAATAGCCTCATTGCTCCACCAATGACGAGCGATCAAAGCACCTGCTGAAGGCGTTTCTTAATTTTTTTGCAGAGATATCTACCTAAGTTTGGGAACATGGAACAATAAATGAAAAACTAACTGATTGAATCCACCACTTCACAATCAGTTACTGTCGTAAACAGACTTTTTCTCGAAGGACCTTGATAATAATAAAACGAAAATTTTCTTTATTGCGAAACACCCTCAAATTTCTTGGACTTACCCAGCTTGTGGTGTGATTGTGGTAATCCTTGAGAGCGCTCTCACCATATACTGCAGAACTCCACTTCCTTCAACATACACTGCAGAATTCCACTTCAAAACTTTTGTGATCGTAATATCAAAATAAAGTTTCCCAAAATTTGGAATCGATAAGCCGTCGATAGCTGTATTGTATACGTATATGTTCGCATTCAAATTCTCGAAGCATACTGACTTCCTTGGCCTTGCGTATCGCAACACCTGTTCTGTCCAAAAAAAAAAGAAAAGCGTTTCGCATGTTTATAAACAAACCCGAAATTTAAATTAATGAATAAAAGAAAATAGGGAGTAACCCTGTTTACAACATTTTCCACCCACCAAAAACATGTTAGTTTTTCCCAGTAAAAAAATAGAAAAATTAATAAAAAAAAAATTTAATATTGAAATTTTATGAAATTGAAATATTATCTGAAATAAAGAAAAAGAAATGAACACCCTATGAAAATTGGCCTGGTAAAGGGCACAACTTTATGACAGGGCGTTGGTATGTTCCATTTTGTGTTTTTAAAGTAACTACCCGAACTACTCCGTCTTCACCAGGGTGTAATTTGACTACTCGGCCGAGAGACCATTCTAAAGGAGGTCTGGACTCGTGTTTCACAACAACTAACATACCCAATTCGATATTGGGGGAAGATTTTGACCACTTTGAGCGCTGCTGTAACGTATGCAAATACTCTTCCTTCCACCGTTTCCAAAAATCAGAGTTCATTCTCTGCACCATTTGCCAGCGCGACAATCTATTTAAAGAAATTTTTGACAAATCTGGTTCCGGAAAACTATTGAGTGTCTCCATAGTCAAGAAATGACCTGGAGTCAAAGGGGTTAGATCGTTCGGATCTTCACTTATGGCAGAAAGAGGCCGAGAATTCAAAAGTGCCTCAATCTGTGTAAGTAATGTATAGAATTCTTCGTACGTCATGATTTGCTCACCTACCACTCGGCGAAGATGAGTTTTGACCGATTTAACTCCGGCCTCGCTCAGGCCATTAAAATGTGGCGCTGCAGGGGGATTAAAATGCCAATTAATGGAAAGTTTTTTGGCAGCAGTTTGCGCAAGTAATACGAGCTGATTATAAGCACCCTTAAAATTAGTACCTTGATCCGAATATATATCAGATACCTGCCTCTGCGAGCAATAAAACGGCGAAAGCTTGCTATAAAGGTATCAGTCGATAAATCTGAAGACAATTCTAAATGTATTGCCTTTGTAGCGCAGCATACAAAAAGACAAATATATGCCTTGAAGGTTTTTGCACCTCTATGTTTTCCCAGGCGTACATTAAAGGGGCCAGCATAGTCTAACGAAACGTGAGAGAATGCTTTCACTTGTGAAATTCTGAAGGATGGCAAATCTGCCATAAATGGTACATGTAGTTGCGGTTTAGTACGAAAACATCGAACACAGTTAGATAAACATCGATAAATTGCACTACGTGGAGAGAGTATCCAGAAAGTCTGTACCAGAATATTATGAAGGGTTTTGAGCCCCGGGTGTAAGTTCTCATCGTGGGTTTGTTGTATCACAAGGTCTGTGAACCTATGACGTTTCGGTAGCAGAATGGGGTGCTTAACCTCAAAGGAAAGAGTTGACTTTCTAAGACGACCACCCACCCTGATCAATCCTGCTTCATCAATAAAGGGAGCTAGTTTTCTGACAGGTTTAGGCAAACAAGTATTCCTCTGACAAGCTGTGAAAATGTCCGAAAAACATTCGTTCTGAACATGTTTGACCAACACCTGGAAGGCGTAGTACTCTTCATCCTTCGTCAAAATAGCTGAAGTATAAACCTTCGATTTAGTCTTTACTGCAATAAAACGTAAGATGTAACAAAGAATATGTTGAATTTTTCTCAGAGATGAGAATCCTGTGAGTAAATCTGTTATAGGAGAAGTCATGACCGAAACATGCAAAGCAGTTTGTGGTCTCTCCTCTTGTGAAAAATCTATATTCTGATTAAGGGAAGGCTGTTCAGGCCAATTTTCTTCATTATCTTGAAGAAAACTAGGTCCTTGCCACCACAAAACACTCTCTAATAGTTGAGAAGGAAACATTCCTCTACTTACAGGGTCAGCAGAATTGAATTCAGTAGGGACATATTTCCATGAGGACATGGGTATGATATCCTGTATATGCGACACCCTGTTGGCGATGAAGGTTTTCCATCTATGGGGTGAAGATGCAAGCCAAGCAAGTGTCACCTGCGAGTCAGACCACGCATATATAGCATCAAACGAGAGGAGCTCCGAATAAGTTTCTCTCACGGAAGATATTAAATCTGACAGAAGATAGGCAGCGCAAAGTTCTAGTCGTGGCAAAGAAACAACACGAAGGGGGGCCACTCTCGATTTAGCCGAAACAAGAATAATTTTAATTCGTCCAGAATTTGCAATTATTCTGAAATATATTACACAGCCATAACCTGTTGTACTGGCGTCACAAAACCCATGCATCTCCAAGCGAGATATGCTCTCTGAAATCAGACATCTAGGCAACTGTATTCTGGATAAATCAGGAAGCTCTGATTTGAAGCGACTCCAAGCATCCAAAATGTCTCCACTGACAGGGCTATCCCAATCACATTTTGAAAGCCATAATTTTTGCACAATATGTTTGGCAAGAAGGATAGAAGGCGATAGAAAACCTAACGGGTCAAAAATCCTGGCGATTTGTGAAAGAATCCCTCGCTTAGTATCTGCAGAATTAGTTTCAGAGAAGGAGTAAGAAAAATCATCCAAAGTGGGGTCCCACTGGAGACCTAAGACCTTTATGAACTTGGGACCCTCTGTGTCAAAACTGAGTGGCATTTGTGTATCTGCTGTTGGAACAGCAGCAAGAACAGAAGTATGGTTGCTTGCCCACTTTCGCAACTCAAAACCTCCTCGTTTGAGTAGAGCGATTAACTCTGTTTGTAAATGCAGGGCTTCCTCAATCGATGGGGCGCCTGCGCAAAAATCATCGACATAGATCGATTCCTGAATCAACTTAGCCGCAGCAGGATAAGTTTTTTGTTCTTGACAGGCCAGCTCTTTTAGAGTTCTCAAAGCCAAATATGGCGCAGAAGAAACACCAAAAGTAACTCTATTAAGAGTGAACTCTTTTAATTCTTCATTTCTGGAGAAACGCCAGAGAAATCTCTGAAATCTTCTATGTTCAGGCTGTATAAGAATCTGACAGTACATTTGTTTGATGTCACAAATAAAGGCTACTTTATGAATTCGAAACTTCAGTAAAATAACAAATAAATCTTGATGAAGCTTTGGACCTGAGAAAAGCGTATCATTCAAGCTTATACCCCTTGAACTCTTGGCACTTGCATCAAACACTACGCGAAGCTTAGTAGATGTGCTATCTGGTTTCATAACACAATGATGAGGCAAATAAAAGGCTGATAAAGACCTGTAATCAGAAATGCCAACCTCAGAAATATATTGACGTTGCATGTATTCTTTCATAAATTCGGAATATGCTGTATATAGATGAGGATTTTTATTAAGCCGAGTCTCCAAGGAAAAAAATCGTCGGAGGGCCTGTGAATAGGAATCTCCAAAGTCAGGGTCTGTATGCTTAAATGGAAGGGAAACAACAAATCTCCCGGAAATTTCCCGATGAACCGAGTTTTTGTATATATTTTCACATTTGATGTCATCAAGAGATAATATAGGACTAGTTTTAGTAACCTGATCTAACTCCCAAAATTTCTGGAGTGTGAAATCGACCTGAGGTTCAAGGGCGACATGACAACTTAGAAGCGAAGTGTTAACTAGTGAACATTCTAGTCTTCCCTGTAAAACCCATCCAAAAACTGTTTCAAGTGCTGCTGGAGTACCCTGTCTGCCAAAGATACGTCCAGAGCCCAATATAAAAGGTACCAACTCAGCTCCAATAAGCATATCTATTGGGCCAGGTGTGGAAAATCTTTTGTCCGCCAATGTTAAATCTTTTATGTGAGACCAATCATGAGTATTAAATTGTATTTTTGGCTGATTTGAACAAAGTTCTGAGAGAATAATAGATTCAAACGAGAAGGTAGGACCATCTTTTCACATGGTTTTACTAAACATTGGGTGATGCCCTTAGTTGACCAAGATGTTTGATTGTTCAATCCTTCTATAGGTACTGAACAACGACGTCTTTTCAACCCCAAACGATTGAAACAACGTTCACTCATGAAATTAGCCATGCTAGCGGTATCAAGAAGAACGCGGACCTTCTGAAAGTTTCCTCGACCATCCCTAATATCAACTTCGGCAGTGGAAAGCAGGACAGTTGATTGTATCAAATTGAAATCAGAGGTGCTGCATTGCAGTGCGACCGTGTCTTTGGGACCAGAATTAGGAAATGATGTCTCCGTTGTATTCTGGGCCCCAATTTTCGTCAAATCATTCGCGACTATTTTAGATGCATCAGGTTTTCGACCATATAAATGCAGCGTTGTATGATGCTGATATTGACATATTTTGCAAGTTATTGATGATGGACAATTTCCTACATGATGTGACCCACGCAAGCAGTTTATACAAAGGTTATTACGTTTCACAAAAGCAAATCTGTCATGTGCAGTTTTGGCCAGAAAGATGTGGCACCTATGTAAAGCGTGTGAAGCTGAGCAAACTATACATTTTTGCTGATCGTCAGACGACGTTAAATAGGCTGAAGTTGTTGAAGACCTCTTGAAGAGAGGGCCTTTATTTCTATCCAAAGTGGTAACCTGAGGGGTTGTACCTTTATGTTTCGAAATTGATGATGATGCTGATGGCATCATGCATTGTACAGATTCCAAAGCCTTGCAATGATTAGTGAGAAATGTTGTGAGAATTTTATATGTAGGCATGTCAGTCTTGCTATGCTCAAGCTCAAAATCTGTTCTAGTTTTAGAGTCTAATTTTTGCAACAAAATATTGAACATTACGAAATCCCATGAATCAGTATCGAACTTCAAAACATTGAGTGCAGCAAGGTTTTCCGAAAATATGTCTAATAAATGCCTCAACTCCTTAGAAGAAGGTTTCTGTAAAGATTGGGCCATATAAATTTCATTAAAATAGGTTGTGGCTAAAAAACGTCTATTCTGATATCTACTAGTGAGTGCATCATACGCTATTTGATAATTGTCCTCAACCATAGGAATAGCCTTTAATAAATTGAAAGGTTCGTTTCTCAAGGATGTCAACAAATAATGGAATTTTTCGATCTTGCTCAAACTTGAATTATTATGAATAATGCTATTGAATAAATCGAAAAAAGAAGGCCACATTTTTAAATTACCTTCAAAAACAGGCAAGTTTATCTTGGGCAATTTTCCTTTCAAGCTATTACCCGAACCAGAAGGGTTAGACTGTGAAGTGGTAGAATGAGAATCTCTAACAGATAGCTCCAATTTTTACTCCTAATCCCATAATACTATTATTACAACAAGGGAAATATGAATAGTATATTTCCCGAGGTTGTCCTAGTTACATCCCGAGGGCGAAGCCCGAGGGATGTATAGACAACCGTGAAATGTATTCATATTTCCCGTGTTGTAATCAATATTTTTTTCTGATCGATACAATATCGTTTTTGAAATGGAAAAATTAATATTATATTGTAAATTTTGGATCTAATTGGATTTTTAACGTTGCTATGGGCCGTGTTGTGAGAATCATGGTTGACTGGTTTAACTTTGACGTCTTGTCAGAAAAAAATTATTGAAATAATGTCGAACTACGTCGAAACTCAAGCGGCGAAAGCCCGTGAATTTTGATTCCTGCCAAATCTAAAGCTGCCTATAGTAAAGAGTATGAAGGCTTTCGGGATTGGAAAGAAAAAGTTTGGTGGACTGTGTCAGCGAAAATATTTTGCTAGCATATTTTGAAGATTTGGTATGTTGCTCTGATTCTTGTTCTTTTCAATGTATGATCAATTCATTCGATCTCCTGTTGCAGGAATATTCACCAAACACGTTATGGCCAAAAATATCTATGTTAAGATCCATGCTACATTTGAAGGAAAAAACGAATGTCAAATTATTCGATGAAGTGGAAGTATTTCTTAAGAACAAAAATAAAGGATCCGTTCCAAAAAAATCAGCAGTGTTGTCCCGGGAGCAGGTTAAGAAATTTTTGATAGAAGCTCCAAATAATTTTTTCTGATGTATAAGGTTGCATATTATACTTTTTTTAGTAAAATATGACTTGACGTTTCATATTTCCCTTGGGACAATAAGACTTGACGTTTCATATTTCCCTTGGGAAATATGAGTGTGTTATGACATATGGTAACTAAGGCGATATTGCTCATTATTGATTCGATCAGAAAAAAACATATTTATCTGCCAGAATTCTAATTTTATCTTGCTCATCAAATTGCTTATCGTCAGCAACCAATGAAATTATTTGGTTGTGAACCTCTTGAAATTCTTCAAATATAACCTCAACAAATTCTGTTCTAGCAGAAAAATTTTGTTTATAAAATTGATCATTCGACTGATTAACTCCATATTCATATATTCCTTTAAACGATTCAAAGGTTTTTACGTTCAGTGCCAATTTATTTATTTCCGCCGACATTATTCGAATTCCAGTGAAAAAAATGGAAATAAATCACTAATTACGAAGTTATGTTAATATTTCAATACAAACAATTGAAATAACCGTATTAATAACAATCGAAGAACGTTCAGATTCCCAAAGGTCGACATAAATTGCAAACTTTCCAATATAAATTCCGAAAGAAACGAAAATATGATAAACTACGCCCTAAAGAGTAGTATTTTATAGTGTAGATATTGAAAAGTTTATTCTTATTTCAGATGAAACACTGTTCAAGTGAATTATCAAATTATATGGACCTTTTTTGGTTACGTTCAATAATGTAAACAAAGCCCGTGACTGTCGATAGCGTTTGACGAATGCAGAGCAGATGACTCCGTGATTGTCGGTACGCAAATGAGACAGAGATATGAACTGAAAGAACGAATCTATAATTGAAATCGCGCACACTTTCGGTTGGATGACAATATATTATGCGCAATAATTAAAATTAAGAATGTGTATTCTTGAACGGAAATTACAGCAACGGTCAAAATGGCCGCCTTTAAATGAAGACGAATTTTCTGAAAATCAATTGCGAGTGAATTAACTGATACAAACCGGCTCGATAGGGCCAAAATGTCGTAAACAGACTTTTTCTCGAAGGACCTTGATAATAATAAAACGAAAATTTTCTTTATTGCGAAACACCCTCAAATTTCTTGGACTTACCCAGCTTGTGGTGTGATTGTGGTAATCCTTGAGAGCGCTCTCACCATATACTGCAGAACTCCACTTCCTTCAACATACACTGCAGAATTCCACTTCAAAACTTTTGTGATCGTAATATCAAAATAAAAGTTTCCCAAATTTGGAATCGATAAGCCGTCGATAGCTGTATTGTATACGTAGGTATATGTTCGCATTCAAAATCTCGAAGCATACTGACTTCCTTGGCCTTGCGTATCGCAAAACCTGTTCTGTCCAAAAAAAAAAAGAAAAGCGTTTCGCATGTTTATAAACAAACCCGAAATTTAAATTAATGAATAAAAGAAAATAAGGGAGTAACCCTGTTTACAACAGTTACTTACCTCAAATTACCTCTATCAGATTCTGGCACTAATTCCATTGAAGGGCCCTTTTAAGCATCCCTCACTTCCAAACCAATTCAACCCCCATCCCCTTTTTCAAATTATGCAAATTCGCAGCCAAAACTATTCATCAGAACATCTTCGGAATGCCTGTTATGAAACAATATTCCTTAAATGACAACAAGGGTAGGTATCCAACATTTCCGTATTATGCTGATTTCGAATATTTGCAATCGCAATTTACCTCAGAGAAAACAATTCCTTGAAGGTTCGCGGCCGAAAAGTGAATTTAAGAGAAGAAAATCTTTAAATGGACCCCACAAAGACGAAGAAAAAGGGGAAGACCTAGGAGAAGTTGGAGAGAAGAAGTCGATAAGGAAATGAGAGATACAGGGCTCGGAGAAGAACTATGGAGAGACCGGACCGAGTGGCGATTGGAAATCGGAAGACGGCAGAGAAACGTTTTAACCCGATAAATAGATAGATAGTGTTGTTTTGAAGCCGAATTGCATTGAATGTTAACAGATAATAGAAATTCGATGGTATCATTTGCGATGACTTTTCATTATCTACTTGAATACATAGACTAACTAAACGGAGAATAGATGAGACACTAGTAGAACAAGCTTCAACGACATCTGTTTTTGTACAACATTACTAATTCGTGAAAAAAGCTCAATTGAAAAAGGAATCTGTATCGTAAAGCTGCCTCAAAAAGAATTCTGTAGTGCACCTTTTGAATAGGTATGTACACCCATATACAAGGTGCAAAAAGTTTTTTGAAATTCAATTTCCAAAAGGAAATCAGAAATGGATTCGTGCAAGTTATCGATGAGTGAGGAAATTTATTTTCATGAAAATAATACCTGCAACGAACTTTCATCTGATTTTCTTTTGGAATCGAGAAATGAGAATCAATAATCAAATTCTGGATAGAATTAAAATTTATTAACTGAAATAGATATCACCAATTGAAAATACAGATTCATTTCATAAATATCTAATCAATAAACTAATAATTGCATTGAAAACATTCTCAAAAACTAACAATAATGAATTCAATAATACTAAATATGAGTAAATACCTAGGTACAAAACTTATTCAGTACATGAAAAACTTTTTTGAAAACTATCTTAATTCTTATAGGTAACAGAATATATATAATATATATTTTGAAATTACCTTTTTGCATCTCGATTTTCACATCCAATAACACAACACATCTTCACTCTTGCAGGCATATCGAAATTTATGATATTTCAAAAAGAACGTGTCAAACCACTCCATGTGTCAGTTGACAATTCAAAGGTTTTTTGATAATAATAATTTTATTACTTACTATTTTCTCGATAGGATTTCCATATGAATGAATCTAACTATCAAATTGAAAATATTTTTTTCGTGTATTAGTATCCTCCTCCGACAGATGGCGCGAAATATACGAGTGGCTCATCTATTATTTTAGTTTGTCTGTGCTTGAATAACTCTCAAACTCGTGCAAAAATTTTTGAGGTTTGAACAGGGTGATTCACTCCTCTTGGTCACCTAATTCTTCTCGAATAGATATTTTAAAAATGTTCGTCTCAGCGGTGTGAAGTGTGAACCGATAAATTTCTGGTCACTTTATATCTCAAACATAACGAGTAACAGATTTGAAATTTCTACTGATGATGTTGGAATTGTCCATATCCTTCTGTGAAAACACATTAACAGGTTGACTGCCGCATAAAAATAATAAAAAATGCCAAGTGCCAAGTCGAAAAATGTACTTCTGACAGAAACCTGAATGAGATGCAATGATCTATTTTATCCAATTCCAAAAGACAACTCCATATTTCGAAAAAATTATAGGGCGGTCGTACACGCCCGCTGGAGCATGGGCGGCATGTTTATGCCTTCCACGCCATGGCGGGCGTCATGGCGGCCGTCGTGCGGGCGTCTATTCGTGTTAGATCTTGTATATATATATATATATTCTTTTGAAATCAAGAGCTAACATAATACAATACATAAAACAAAAATAAAAATCCCTAACTGAGGTTGGTGCAAAAACGGGGAACCATACTATTTTTTCGTATGATACCAGAGCTCAGGGAAAAACCCCAGTAGAAAAAACCCTGTCTCGCCGTTTCAACAAGAATAACACTTAAAAACTATTAGAATATTGAAGGTTTTCTTCTTTATTTAGTCCAAATGAACGATAACCCTCTCCAGGATGCCTTCGGAATTCTGAATCTGAAACGAAAAAATCAAAGCAGAAAAAAGAAACAGAAAAATTAAATGATTAAAACTCTATTAAATCGATTTAAAATTAACAACCCAATTCTTGTAAGAATATGTTAGTGTCGCAGTTTACAGGGCATTAGTTTATTTGTTTCTATTGACCGCGTAAGTCGTAAAGGGTGCAGTGAGCGTGAAAATGAGTTCTCGTGCTAGGAAAATAGTTGATTTAGCACTAAAAAAGCTGAAGGATGAAACATCAGGTAAATATTTCATACATGAAAATATGTTTGGAACTTGATATTACGTATTACTGTGGTTTTGATTAGATTATTTTTTTACAGAGGATGAAAATAGTGCTGATGATTTCAGTTCCTTCGATTCGGATTTGGATCTGAAGTTGGGATTGAGTTCCTTCTGGGAACAGCTCTTGTGAATTCTCATATAGTATTCAACCAATTGTCTGACAAAAAAAGTTCAGGGAGAACCTCATAAGGTCCCTATTATTTCCAGAGGAGGGAGACAAACCTGCCAAAGATCTAGAGAAAATACATACCTTACTGAAAAAGCAAGGTCCATATGAAAAAATGAGGAAATATTGTAAAGGCTGTTACTCTAAAAAACTGCGAGGTAAAATCACAAAAAATCGAGTGAAAAAAGTAATCACCTACTGTGAATCCTGTGAAAATCAACCACATTACTAATCGAGTGTTTCCATGATGTTCACACGAAAAAAGAAATAATTCTTTCAATACTATTTTATTTTATTTTTGTTGAATTTTTTCCAACAATAAAAATTATGTTTTCAATTGCAAGCCCTTTTTTTATTGAATGAGATATTCAAAAATTCGTGGTAGTATTATGAGCTCATATGCCACAGCGGTCGAAATATATAATTATATCGATCCTAAAAGAGACCGCTGGCGAACGGAGATCATGAAAAGAATGATGCACCATAGCGGGCGTATACGACCGCCAGGCATCTCAGGAAAAAACGTGAGCGGTCGTATACAACCGCTGTGGCAGTCAACCTGTTAAGTGGTTGATCGTTTTTTGAGTTAATTTATTTTGAACTTCGTCTAATTACATATTTTTAAATTTTAACGAAATTACGAATCCATTTCATATCAAACTTGATATTTACAAGTAACACAGCAAAGCCTATATCCGTAAGCATCATACTATGCGTTTTCACAAAACGCACTGAGTTTTGCGATAAATGGAAAATCTGGTTATTCGGCTAAATTTTGATGTTGTCTACAGAAATAGCCGGCAGTTCACACTGGGGATAAAATTCTGTAGTCGACCTTATAAAAGAATGGACCTGTCTGATCTTTTTTCACGCATAGGAAGTAAATGAAAGATTTGAAATTCTCGCATTAATTTTATTGAAGAGCCCTTTTATACACCCCTCCCTCCCAAACCAATTCAACCCTATCCCTTTCTTTCAAGTTATGCAAACTTACAGCCAAAACTATTCATCAGAACATCTCCGTAATGCCTGTTATGATACAATATTTCTTAACCGACAATAAGGGTATCAAACATTTCAGTATTATGCTGATTCCGAATATTTGCAATCGCAATTCCCTTCAGAAAGGACCTGCACTTGAATATCGAAGGGTTAGATGGTTGGATCAATATTGATCCTTGCTACTCGCCATAATTGTGGTGGTTATTTGGGTGAGTGTATTCAGAGACATCAGAAATCTTAACCACAGTATAGACACTGGTGTCTACACTGTTGATTTTGAAGGAGCAAAACGGTTTCTTTGGGGAGTATTTTCATTTAAATCGACTGTTTTTGATTGAAACTTTTGTCGAATTTACAGATATTCATCAATCAAAAAAGATAAATCTTTCATTTATCTGAAAGAAATTCATTTATTCTGCAATAGTCATTTTGTACACTCCAAAGTTATTCCCCCCAAATAAAATGCACTTATGCCAGCACTTATTCAAATCATCGAAGCACTTATTGAATGAGCTTTTCGCAAGGCCGTCAGCTCGTTCTTCGATTTTGACATTATTTCATCAATTGTGATGAACACTATCTTTTTAGTTTCGGAAATGAAAAAAGTACCTGGTGAATACCCTGTGATAGAGTCATGATGTTGATGATAATCTAGATCTAGATACAGTGTTTTTTCAGAGATATCAATAATGCAGTCGAATTGTGCTTTTAGCAGGAAAGTTTTGGGGTAGTTTAGATTTCTTTCATTTTTTTATGTTTTTTAGGGTGCTGAATCCGAATTTGAGGTTTGCTAACAAAATTTCCAGACGGAACATAGAAAAAAATACAAAAAAATTAGAAAATTTCACTATCAACTTTTCCTAAAATACCTTTCCATACAAAATGAAAGTACATAAATTTCCTACAAATTGTACTACCACAGCTTGTTTTGCGACAAACCGTTCTGGTTCAAATAATAGTTGAAAATGAGGTATTTTCTATGACTCCATAAATGAAAAAAAAATTAATTCTATGGTTCCGATGATGCGATCCTCTTGAAATTGTGCATGAACATTCAGTATATCAGTCACGATTCACAAAAAAAAATTTAATCGAATCGGACATTTTGTTATGCAAATAAAAAGATTCTTCTTTTCAATACTCCAATTGAATTTTCTATGGTTCTGTTCCCACTATGGTCACACAATTTTGCATAAGGCTTATTATGACCATCTTGCATTTGGCCGCAACATTTCATTTCGATTGGTCTCGTTTTGTCTGAGATATTGAGGAACAAAAATTTAGAATGGCCTTGTTTTATGAAACAAAATACGGCCATTCAAAATGTTTGTTTGTCAATATCTCAGACAAAATGAAACCAGTCGAAATGAAATGTTGCGGCAATATGCAAGATGGTCATAATAAGCTTCATGCAAAATTGTGCGACCATAGTGTGAGCAGAACCATAGAAAATTCAATTGGAATATTGAAAAGAAGAGTCTTTATATTTGCATAACAAGATATCTGATTCAAGTGAATTTTTTTTTTATGAATCGAGACTGATATGCTGAATGTTCATGCAAAATTTCAAGAGAATCGCATCATCGGAACCATATAATTTAAGTTTTTTTCATTTATTGAGTCATAGAAAATACCTCATTTAAAACTATAATTTGAGCCAGAACAGGTGGTCGCAGAACAAGCTGTGGTAGTACAATTTGTAGGAAATTTTATGTACTTTCATTTTGTATTGAGAGGTTTTTCACGAAAAGTTGATAGTTTCCGAGATAAGCAGAAAACTGCCAAAGAATGAGATTTTTTCTCTTTTTTGTATTTTTTCAATGTTCCCTCACGAAATTTTATTTTTTAGCAAACCTTAGATTCGGATTCAGCACCCCAAAAAACATAAAAAATCGAAAAAATCAAAACTACCCCAGAACTTTCCTGCTAGGGGTCCTTTTGAGCACAAATTGACTGGACTACAACTCCATTCTGGGAAAAATAAATAAAACAACTAATGTTTGAATTTCTCAACTTCACACCTGAAATTTCCTCCATAAGATCTGAAATTCTGGCACTAATTCCATTGAAGAGCCCCCTTAAGCACCCCTCACTTCCAAACCAATTCAACCCCCATCCCATTCTTTCGAGTTATGCAAACTGGCAGCCAGAACTATTCATCAAAACATCTTCGGAATGCCTGTTATGAGGATACAATATACCGAAAACGACAACAAATGTATCAAACATTCCCGTATTGAGCTGATTCGGAATATTTGCAATCGCAACTCACCTCAGAGATAACTATTCCTTGACGGCTTGCCGTTGAAAGGTGAATTTAAGCGGACCATTATTCTAGAATCAATGAGTATTTGATAAAAACTATATTTATCCACGAATATTTAATAATAATACCCATTAGTCATTTCATGGTTTAAGCTTTAATATTATATCGTTAAAACTGATATTCCCTTAAAGTTTCAGAGTTCCTAACTAACAATTATGGGTTGGAATACCGAGGGCCAAATCTACTTTGAATTTAATCATCTTTCATTACAAAATATACTATGACAATTTAATCAAAAATGTACCGGGTGTCCTAAATTCGTTATCTATTGAGGGGATCTCAGAAACCCGATGAGCTAAAACAAAAGAAGTGGCACATTTTCGGGCTCGATTTTTGAGAGAATCCATTTGGTGAAAACCGCAACCTTCTAAGTCAAACTGCTTTCGAGCCATCAGAGAAAATTATACATTATACGGACACTATTTGCAGTAGAATTCATTTAAGTAATCAATTTCTCTTCATTACATTTTGTTCTAGCTCATCGGGTTTCTGAGATCCCTCACTAAACAACGAATTCAGAACACCCGGTACAAATCCCTTTCTTTCAAGTTATGCAACCGACGTTTTGATTTATTATAAAATCATCATCGGGGCTCTAAAAATAAAATGATACATCTTTCAAATGTAACAGAAAGAATGCAACATCATAAATTATTCTAAGAAAAAAACTGTCAATATCACTTCTATTATTCAGTGAATTGACTTCTTTCTTTATTTCGACCATTTCACAAAACAATCTTTCCTTAAATTAATTTGAGTATCTAAATACTGACAGCATCAAAATATTCCTAAAACCTCAACAAGGATATCAAATATTCCCGCATTAAGCTTATTCCGAATATTTGCAATCGCAATTCACCGCAGAGAGAACGATTCCTTGAAGGTTCGCAGTCGAATGGTGGATTTAATTGTGGAAAGGTCTTTAAAATATCCATAACATTGAATAGCTGTGGTTATAAGTTTGCATAACTTGAAAGAAAGGGATGTGTACCGGGTGTTCTGAATTCGTTGTTTAGTGAGGGGATCTCATTAACCCGATGAGTAAGAACAAATGTAATAAAGGAAAAATTATTACTCCAATGAAGTCTACTGAAAAAGTGCCTTATAATGTTTCAGTTTCATGTTTATAGCTTCAGTAATAAAGAAGTTATGAGAACTTTTCATTTGATGCCATTTTACAATTTTCTCTAATAGCTCGAAAACGGTTCGAGTTAGAAGGTTGCGATTTTCAATGAATGAATTCTCTCAAAAATTGAGCCTGAAAATGTGCAACTCATTTTGTTCTAGCTTATCGGGTTTCTAAGATCTCCTCCGTAGGCAACCAATTTAATGTGTGTGAAGTTGGACCAGCACTTTTGATATTCGAAAAAAATTTTGTTTTGCTGAATTGTGCTAGGTTTGTGCTGCTTTGTGCCGATAATCTTTTTTCTGAATTCCAAGTGGTTTTCGAGATATTTCCAAAACCGAAAAAATGAGCCAGACCAGCACTTTTCGAGAAATGGGATTTAAATGATTGATAAAAATTGTGCTACACATGTACTGAGTTGTGCCGTTCGAATTTTCTCTAAAGTCTCTCTCATTTCCTGAAAAATCGAAATTTAAGAAAAAAGATAGCCCAGCAAAAAATTTGTGCTACATTTGTGCTGCTTTGTGCCGTAAATATTTTCACGAAAATCATTCGTGTTTTCCTGCAAACTACGAAAATAAAAAAGAATCATCCCAGCTCGTTTGTTTTTTTTTCGAATGAAACATGCTCAAAACATTGTGCTACTCTTAGGCAAAGTTTTGCTGTAATTATTTTCACAAATATTTCGCTAATTCACCTTAAAAATAAAGAAATTAAAAAAGTTAGCCCAGCACTTTTATTTTTTGTCGACGAAAATTGTTTTATATGATTGTACTCTATTTGTGCCAACTCGTGCTGGTCAAAGTTTCAGAAAAATCATCAGTTTTCTTCTTATATGGGGGAAAATAAGAAAAATCAGTAGGGTGGAGGAAAAACCAATATACTTGGCAACAGTGTGTGTGAATTGGCCCAGCTTTTTTTGATTTTCGAAAAAAATTTTGTTGTGCTGAATTGTACTAGGTTTGTGCTGCTTTGTGCCGATGACATTTTTCTTTTATTTCATTCGGTTTTTGAGATATTCCACGAAATGTTGAGTACGAATAAGCCTAAAATTTTGCGAGAAATTGGTTTTCAACGGTTGAAATGGATTATGCTATAAATGTATTGAGTTGGTTTGGTACTGAGTTGGGGCTTTCTAATTTTCTCGAAAGTTCATCTGAGTTGTAAGAATATTCAAATTTATAAACAAAATATTTCAGAAATTATAGTTTTTTTCTTCACACACATACGAATTGAGGACACCCGGTACAAATACAGGGTCTTTATAAATGATTGTAACAGCGCAGTTGGCTTTGGATTGCAGAATACTAATCTCTAACCAATCAGGGCATAGCATGATCACAGTATTCTGTGGTTTGCATAATACAAAGCCAACTGCGCTGTTACAATCATTTATAGAGACCCTGTACCTTTCTTTCGAGCTATGCAAACTTTTAGCCAGAGCTACTCAATATTCCTAAAACGACAACAAGGGTATCAAACATTCCCATATTATGCTGATTCTGACAATTCACAATCGGAATTCACCTTAGAGAGAAAAATTCCTTGAAGGTTCGCAGTCGAAAAGTGAATTTAAGCGGACCATTATTCGATATTCAATGCGTTCATTTTCGAATTTAAACTACGAAGCTGGATAAAGAAAGAGGAATAATAATGTTGGAGGTGTTCAGCAGCATCTTTTCAGATAACGCTACGTGAATATTATCCCGAAGGAGGAATTTCTTTTCTCTTGGAATTGCACGGTTTCTGTGCTTCTAAACATTATATTTCAGTTTTGCGGTATTATAGGTATTTTTTCGATGCAGATCTCAGATTGCATTTCGTTGGGAGAACCAAATATCATACTGTTCGTTCTTTTATAGGTTTCTGAAATTTGAGATTGGAGAATGAAGAAAGAATTCACTGGAACTCCTAGATATAAGAGGTTTGTTCAAATGAAAATGTGAATTTTGAATTTTTGCAGGTTGTGTACAATAGTTTTGTTATGTCGTTACACATAATGTACATCATTTATGTGTATTAGTAGTTTCTTGTTGAAAACTGAAGTAGTTAGTTACGTTTATGTTCAATATTTGTTTGTAGAAAAGAATTGATCAAAGAATCGTTGTTCAATTATGCTTTAAAAATTTCAAGAAGGCCCAGAGCATGTGCTTGTTGTGAGCCCTGGTTCATTGGTGGAGCAATGATGCTTTTACCTTAAATTTTGTATACTTCTTGAGATTGATATTGATTATATTAAAGCAAAATCTCAGCACGATCGGAATGATATCCTGGAAATAATTCAAAAATTGAGATATGTAAAAACTTGATAATTAAAAAAACTAAATTGCATGATGCAGATGAGATGTGGTACTTTTGAAATTTTGCGTGACCATTGAGTAAGTCAATCTTCTTTCGCCAAATGAATTTCACTCGGATCGGATATACCTATGGTTATGGAAAAATAAAAATTTTTCTCTTTAATCTTCCAATT
This sequence comes from Propylea japonica, assembly GCA_013421045.1. Lineage (NCBI taxonomy): Eukaryota > Metazoa > Arthropoda > Insecta > Coleoptera > Coccinellidae > Propylea > Propylea japonica. The sequence goes on from CM024244.1 coordinate 59,379,029, forward strand.
GCATTTTTTATGGTTTTGTTTATACTATAGCGACAAAATTCTGCATGAGGCTTACTATGAGCATCTTGTATGTGGTCGCAAAATTTCAATTTCCGTTTCGTCTGAGATATTGAGAAACGAAAATTTTAAATGCTCATATTTTATAGAACACCCTGTACGATTTGGCTGGTTAACCGCGGCATTTGGGAACTGAATTCACCCAGAAAATCTCAAGTCTCCGGGACAATTTCTTCTAAAGTTATCGTGTAGGCCGGACAGGTGCACGTAAAAAATTGAAATTGACCACTAATTCGTCATCAGCACAGGGTGAGAAATAAACAGTTTATGTACTTTTTACTCTGAGGTCATCAGGGAGTCGAACCCTATCATTTGAATCCAGTTCTTTTCAAAATTCGAAAATTAGAGACATTTGGGCGAAACGATATAGCACTCAGAACGGGCGCTCAAAATGTGATAAGGCGCTCCAACACACTCGGAATGTTGACTGTGCTATTCACTAAGTCCTTCTGTATCGAAAATAGAAAGCGTTCAATAAGTGAAACAAGCTTTTTACAGAAGACAGAGAACATGTTGATGACGATTAGCATCCTGGAGTTAAAAAGCGAAAAAAACATCGCAATAGTGGAAAAAATTTTCTTGAAAAATTCTCAGCTAATTATCAGGGAAGTTGTAGAGGATGCTGGAATATCAATTTTACAATTTTGTCGACTGTTCTGGTCACGAAACGTGTGCTAGCGAATTTTGTTCCAAAATTGAAGCTCTCACATCAATTCTTTTTCGTGATTTTTCGGCAAAAAAACACCGTAATCATGCTGCAACCACCTTATTCACCAGGGTCACTCCCTGCGTCTTTTCTTCATTCTCAAAACTGAAAAGAACAATGAGTATGAATGGAAACGTTTTACGACAATTGATGAAGTAAAGTCAATTTCGAAGAACGAGCCGATCGCCATGCAAAAACTGATTTAAGAAGTGCTTCGATGATTGGAAGGAGTGCGTTCAAAAAAATTCGTGGTCAAGTAAGCTGTGGATTCTATTTTTCCTAAGAGTCTATGACAATAAAAATAGAATCCACAGCTTACTTGACCACGAATTTTTTTGTACGCACGTTAGTACCGGATAGCCTGAACTGTACTAAAAATTAGATTTCTACTACACGTAATCACGCTATGACTCGCATAAATCTTCCGTTCAACTCTCTATGACAACAGATGCGAGATGCATAGCCTAAAATCCAACCCTGTACAAAAACAACCAGAAATTCACTAGAATTACTTCGTTGCTTACCAGAATTTCTACCAACTACTAGATTCAAATTTCAGTCACTAGATCGACATCGTGTTCCACCAGATTTAGTAGAAATTCTACTAAAGTGGCAACCCTGGCTGTAGGGGTCAAGGCGTGCGCCTCAAGTTCCTACGAAGCTGTAGGTCTGGGTTCGAATCCCGGTCGGGAATGGTTGTTTGTGTATGTCCTAGTATGTCTAAGGACAAAAATTGTTAGTCAGGTATGTAAGATGTGTATGAGTGTCTAAAATCAATTTCAAGCGTATAACCGGTTATCTTTTGGTTAACCAATTGCCAATTTTTAGGTATATACATTGATGAATACCTTAGGTGGAGTTATCACATTGACATCCTGAGTAAAAAATTAAATACATCTTATTATGCTATATATCGAGTCAAAAATTGTTTCACTACTGAATGTCTTATGAACTTATATTACTGCTTGGTTTACAGTCACATATCTTATAATATTTTACTGTGGGGTAGCTCAACTGATGTAAATAGAATATTTGTTGCTCAGAAGAGGGTTCTGCGTTTGATCTTCGGTATCGACTCGATGTCATCGTGCAGGTCTCTTTTTGTTGAGAACAAAATATTAACTGTTCCATGTATTTATATTTACAAGTCACTTCTCATGGTCAGACAGAATTTGGAAACAATGGAAAAATTATCTAGTCATCACTCTTATGTAACAAGAAATGCGGAAATTTTGTCACTCCCCAAGCATAGAACTGCTAAATTTGAACATTCACCAACCTACCAGGGGATTAAGCTATACAACAAATTACCAGAATGTTTTAAAAATATGAATTATGTCAGTTTTAAGAGGAAAACTAAATCTATGTGTGTGAAAAGGGTTATTATAGTTTGAGTGAATACTTCAATGACTCTTTATAATATGGTATAGGTAATACTGAATAAAATTGTTTTGTTTCTTTTTCTTGACTTGTCTCATACATGTAAATGTCTAAAGAGATGAATAAACATTATTATTATTATTATTATTATTATTCCAGCGGTTTTGGTTATGTTTGTTTTGAAGTAATGACATCATGAATAAGCTCTTCGACGTCAATCCGACTTTTCTATTTGACGCTGCATCACTTCCAAACTGATGCAAAATCAGTAAAGCGTTCTTATTGGTCGATTCGGCCGAAGTGAAGTGATTTCTTCAGTTAATCAGTCAAATAGAAAAGTAACATTGATTTGAACCGCAAATGACCAGACTCAAGGTTAAACTTCTGGTTATTAGAAAAGTAGGGTTGTACGCGGCAAATTCCAGAAGTTGTTGTCTGACGAAGCATACTTGAAGAAGATATGTATTCGTGAGCTTGGCCACGTTACGATTTACATTGAGAAATTTCAACAATTTCAATTATCGGCTTAGTTTCATTCTATAGGAATTAACTTTTTCTATTGAAATCTCTACGTTAGGTTCGGAAGTTAACTCATGCAAAAGCTTCTGACTTGTTAATATTATTTAAAATCGAATTGTCCGAAGTATTCTTAAAGATTGCTGATATTGTTTGAGTATAACAAAACATTCTTTCTTTAGTTGGATAATGGAAAAGCTTCGTGTTACAATTAATAGGTCTCGACTGTTAAAAAAATCATGAATTTGTGTTTAAGTTCCCAAAAAATTTCATTGATAGCAAACTTTACTGTGACGTGTGAGATGTAGCCAAATACCACAGCGATATCAATACATGTGAATTTAAATCTATTGGACAGTGTCCTCCTGTAAATTTTTCCATATTATTTTCTCTTCGAATCATTTCTGTCACTTCTGTCAGAACAAAAATAGTTATTCATTATACAAGGGAAAAAAGTATTAGATTTTCGCTAGAGGTTATAATGACAATATATAGACAAACTTTTTTTCCCAGATACATAGATACTCATTTTTTTGACAGGGTAAAAAGTAATTTCGAAAAAAATGTATATTTTGTGACCTGTCAAGAGATATAGAATACCAATTTTTTTTCCGTCACAGAAAAAAATTTTTTTTGTCAAGCGGAACATTCCGAAAAACATATGTTCATTGTTACATTGAATCCACGTTCCAAACATTAATATTTTGGGGTGCATGGAGTTGAACTTGAAGCATAATAATTCACATTTGCAAAACAAATTTTGTATTTATTGCATAGAACAGAAAAATATATAAATATAACCTATATTGACAATTGACAAATAACCAGAAACCGCATTTAAGCGACGAGAGCCGAGGGCCAGTTATTTGTTCTAGGAAAAAATGAGAATAACCAAGGGCTGAACCAAAGATAACCGCAGTTATTATTGGCTATTCGCTTGAAATTGATTCGAGTGTTGAATAGGAAAAACTAAATAATGATATGTTCGTTGCCTCGATGGTCTCAGTTACCAAGGGCATTGTGATCAGGCCGTGGCAACTTGTTCACTATTTTTTTGATCATAAGTTGCCAAAGTACGCCGTTTCAGCGCTGTCGTCGCTTCGAAGTGCAACGTTGCAAACGGAAATGAATAAGCGGCAACCACGCAATTCGAAACTTCTGATCCGAACGGCGCACGCCCTATGCGCACGCCTAATCGCCATATACAGGTTTGGAAATTCACATCTGAAACATACGATATACAATGCATCAGACAGAGAATTCTTCCGTCCAGTTGCCCAGATGAATAGTCGAGTCAATCACTTGCTGTAACACACTGAGTTCAGTTGTCTTACTTCTTTATTCTACTCTTGTCTCTCTCTTATCGTTTAGAGGAGCGTAATTCTTTAGTATGGTAGGCAACAGTGAATACTTGAATCGAGTATTACGGGCAGCCTGACAAATTAAAAATTCTATACGTGTAGTTCGGGTTCCCTACCATACTGCGATAAGAGAGAGACGAGACTAGATTATCGCAGTAAGACAGTTGAATTCATTCAGTTATCGCACTTCATTATCTCGCCTATTCATCTGTGCAACTGTAGGGAAGATTCTCTGTCTGATGCATTGTATATCGTATGTTTCAGATGTGAATTTCCAAATCGGTATACTGTATTCGTTTTGCGGTATTTCGAGCTCCTGAGCTGTACCAGTGCTTGTGCGCAGCCAATGGGAAGCCGTATTTCGAGCTTTTGAGTTACTCAGGAGCACGAAATATCTCAAAACGAATAGGCTATTTCTGTTTATTCACTTTCAGAAATAGTGTTGTTCGTAGCGTAGTTTATTCGAATATTAATCTGAATATTATTTTGAATTATAGTGTGATTTTGATCCATTGAAGTTAAATCGTGGTCGATCATTTGAAAGACTATCAATTTTTATCGTTTGAGTGCTTTTTAAACACTTCATCAAAAATGCCGGTGAAACGCTGTTTTGTGTTGAACTGTGAAAACGATGAAAATTCCGGAGAGTCTTTACATCACTTTCCAAGAGTTGGAAAAACAAATGTTCTAAGGTAAGTAAAAACATAAGTGAACTCCTGTTCATGCTAAATTTTCATTTCATTGCCTTTCATTCAGAATTTAGAACCGCCGACCGTCAGCTATTTTGTTCTACCGGCAAAATAATCATCAAGTACAGGGTTAACTCTAATTATTTGTCTTATAATTAGATTAACCAATTTCTGTTCTTGGCGGAGGTCCTGCTATTATTCAGTAGGTAATCATTATCGCCATGAAAAAATTGAGCTCTGTAATGTAGTATTCGGTTTACCTAGTTTTCCAACCCCTCAATCGGCTGGTTTTATATATATTCATGCAAATATTCCTAGTGGTTACATGATTACACTTTTCGATAGTACATCATTTCAAAATGGTTCTATTTTCAACTATTCGCCATTAGGAAAAGTTCTATCGATAACATGTTTTCTCCTATTTTCAGATGCAGGTTCTGGGCTCAGTTTTGTCAGCCAAATAGCAACTGGTCTGAAGAAAAAACTCTACAGAAGTTGTTCACTTCTCACAAATATATTTGTGCGAGGCATTTTAAAGCAGATGCCTACTGCCAGGTGAATCCGTCTAAATTGACCAACCACTCTGTCCCTAGTATTAATCCTCCACTTGTTCCTTCCCCTTGTTCACCTGAATTGCCAGTTACTGTCCCTAGTAATAATCCCCCAGTTGTTCCTTTCCCTAATTCACCTGCATTGCCACATTGCCCTCTCAAAAACACACCTCACAACCAGACTGTGTTACCTCGAACCCCAATAACACCACCATCAGTAACAGATGAACCTTTTATCTGTGATACTCCTACAACATCTAGAGAAACTAATACATCAGTAGCAGGTGAACCATTCATCTGTCAAACGCCTAAAACCTCTAGAACACCTAATACAGCTTACGAATCTACTTCAACAAAGACACCATCAAGAAATCGCCTGTTAACCAAGCTTCATGTGACAAGAACTGCTCAGCTCAGTCCCAGAAGCAATGGTTGGTGGAGTCTCATAAGAAAACTCAAAAGGAGTATGCTCGAGTCAGAAAGGAGTACAAAGAACTGAAAGATAAAACAGAGGCAAATATCTTAGAACTGTCAGTGTTTAAAAAACTTCCTCCTGCCTTGAAGATGTTATTAGCCTCTACATTACGATGTGCTGAACGAAACCCTCAGGGCCGGCGATGGACTGTACCAGATAAGATTCAAGCTCTGTCGCTATTCAAAAATTCTCCACGGAATTATAACTTCCTGAGAAAATTGTTTCCCCTGCCATGTCCTCGAACTCTAAGGACTCTTCTAGGCAGTATTCCCTTCGCTACAGGAGTGTGCAAACCTGTCTTAAATGCCCTGAAGATCAAGTTAGAAAATTTAGATCCAAAAGACCGATTTGTCACTTTAATGTTTGATGAGATGTCTATCCGGCGTCATCTCTCTTACAACCGCAAGTTAGACAAAATCGAAGGCTATCAAGATCACAAAGGACAAGGCTACAGTGGAAAGGTAAGACAAACAATATTATTCTTATCTCTTTAAATGAGTACATTTTCTCGTGATGTAATAAACTTTTTCAGGCTTTGTAAGTAAAGGAGTAGACTTCTATAAACTGCTTGACTTTGTACTTTAGTTGTCTCATGAGAAATAGTTACAGTCTTGTTTTTTCATTCCCCAGGTTGCAAATCATGCTCTTGTATTCATGGTGCAAGGGCTAAGACGGCGTATGAAACAACCAGTGCTTATTACTTCAGCTCATCACAAACTTCCAGTGATCGCCTGGTTATATTTCTACGCCAAGTTATATACGCATGTGAAGAAGCAGGCTTACGAGTGATTTCAACTGTGTGTGACATGGGATCCAATAACGTGAAGGCATTGAAAAATCTTGGTGTAACTGAAACAGCGCCAAACTTTCACTTGGCTGGCAAACGTATATATACAATTTACGATCCCTGCCATCTCTTGAAATGCACTAGGAACAATTTCATGAAAAAGAACCTTCAGCTCCGTGGAACTGTGGGACAACATGTTGTTGAAGGTATGTACTTTAAATCAGCGCTCTGTAAATAGTTAACATTTTCGCTAGCTTTTTTATTATATATTTTCTAAAAATTATCTGTAGATGCCCAATTTTTATGTTGTAAGAGCAAAAGCAAGATTATCTCATCAGGGGCCTATTGCACCAAACACTTTGCAACTTTTCACTTTGCACTTTTCACTTTACAAATGAATTAAGTTGCACGAAATGCATTCATAAATGAAAAATACATTGTGAAAAGTCAAGTGCATAGTGAAAATTACTCCGCAGACATCAAATATTGGGAGAAATGTTTTGCAACATAACTAATTTTCACTTTTGAAATTTGTCAGCATGCAAAGTGCGAAGTGAAAAGTTGCAAAGTATTTTGGTGCAATAGGCCCCAGGTCTCTGCTTTACCTTATTGAATTTTTGTTCTTTAGGAGTTGCTAAGTGGGAGCATATACAAGCAGCAGTTGTCGCAGATCGCAAGACACTGTATCAAGGCATGGGCCACATAACAGATGAACACTTGAACCCAAAAGGCAAGGTAGCCATGAAGGCGAAACATGCTGCCCAGATTTTCAGCCTTATTGTTGCCAGCCACATTGAAAATGAACATAAGTATGGTAAGTTTGAATAGTGATCACTGTCTACGGCTACACAGTTTGGCTGCCAAATTGCACAGTTCACTATGGCATAAGCTTTTACATGAAATTCAAACTTTTTTCATAAAACACAAAAAATTTTTGAGCCCATTGTGTAAGTGCTGAAGAAAGCAGTTTAAAATATCTTCACTATGAGAGTGTGGGGCACTTCTTAACCGAAATCACTCTGTACATGCCTGTTCATTAAAACATTAAGCAAATAGCATTCATTTTCTCACAAGTCATAGATTTCAGCGACATCGCAAACTTACAGACTTTCATTTCAAAAAATGGTTTCTGTTCGAGTGATTTCATAACTGCTTCGTCCATTGCTAAGTTTTAATTTATATCTGTTGAAACACACTTCTTACAAATGAATTATAAATTATGCTGTGGCTTTTCTTTTCACAGGTTGTCTGAAAGAGGACAAGTCAGCTATGGTCACTGCGTTCCTAGTTAAATTCATGGACAGCTTATTTGACTCTGTGAACGGAAGTGGTGCTATCCCGTACAAAGGAAAAACGCTGAGAACCCGTATGACTGGCTCAAGTTCTCATCTGCAATTCTTCAAAGAAGCGGCAAATGTTATTAGAACATGGTCTTTTGTTGGACACACTAAGTCCAATTCCCCTCCGTCTCAATCAGGCTGGCTGATCACCTTACGAGCCATTCAACACGTCTGGATTGACCTTCAAAAAGAGGGTTTCTACTACTTAGAGACAAGAGCTCTTAACCAAGATCCTCTTGAGAACTTTAATGGAATAGTAAGGGCCAACTGTGGTGGAAACAGCAATCCAACTTGTAGGCAGTACACTGGAGGCTTTAAAACCGCCATCATCAACAACTTTGCGTATGCAGACATGACTCGCACCAACTGTGAATTTGACAACATTGAATTAATTGATGACCTGCATGCACTACTATATAAAGAAAATGAGAATAGTTTCTACTGATATTGAAGATGATTTTAAGATTGATAAATTTCTGAAAGAGGTACAAGAAATAATAGATGACAGTGTAAGTACTGACTCAATGAAAAAAGCTGTTGAAAAGGTGATAGAATTTCTCGGCCTGTAGCACATATTGCTGGATTCATTGCAAAAAGGTTGCTAACCAATATCAACTGTGAGTTGTGTAGTCAGTTGTTGGTCACAAACATACTGCAGCCTTGTCATACATTAATAGCAGACAAAGAATACAATAAACAACAAAAAGAGCTTGACTTATCCATCTGTACATCTAGTAGAATGTGTTGGCTCTTGCCTCACGTTCATTGATGAATTTCTGGACAAAAAAGCCTACCTGCCCAAGTTAAAAGCAGCTGTAACAATGGCACTTCAAAAAACATTTCACTTTGATTGGCTATCTCATGGTCTCTGTCTTCAGCATACCTCCATTATCCCTGCCCACATTTTTAATGATGCATTTTTCATTGCTGTGAAATGGTGGTGCACAAGACAGAACAGAAAGTTTGTGGAGGAACAAAAGATGGACCACAGGAAGATTAAACATTTTCAAGAGTTTGATTTTTCAGAGGGTTACACTAGCATTATTTGTAATTTATTACAGTCTAGGTATCTAGTATTAGCAATCTCCAAATCAAGAGATTAAAAGTGAAAATCTCAAGAATATGGATTTCATAGATGGCTGAACAAGATAGAGAATTCATTAATCATGTTTGGAATTGATTATTATTCCTGAATTATATTGAAAATGATCTAATTTATTGAATTTAATGTCTGTTTTACAATTATATCAAAATTGGAAATTTAAAAAAAATTCAACTGGAAATTCAATATCAGAACATTTTTCATCATGATTGCTAGATCAATACATACTGTATTTTTTCAAATTGCATTATAATTTTTGAATATAATTATGAACAGGCGAAATTTTCCACTACTGGAATTCTCCATAACTTAAAAAATACTTGACAGAGATTCTCTTCGTTGGATATTATTGGACGTTGTATTGTTAGTATAATGTTGTGTTTACTGTAAATATTATTTCACATTTGATATAATGTTCACTTTGGAGTATTCCCTCCACGGCCTCCACAAAATGATCCTAATATGACGATAAATTGTAAAATGTATGTGAAAGTATCTATATCCGCTGTACTCAATTATTTTAATGAATAGTGGTGGTTGTCGGGTTATAATGAAGTCAAAATGTATTGGTTGTTATGCTCTTTATTGAAATCCTTAGCTTTCGCCTCCTAATTGTGGGGCATCCTCAGAGGTCTGTGGGTTGAAAAATGGAAAATGAAAATTCTATAGAACCTGTATTGAAAATTTTGCTATGTTCTTAGACTTACTCAATGTGAGCTCAACCCTTTGAGCTGTAGGCATATTCTTCACCAACTACAATGAGACGTTGGTAATTTTTACAATTAACGCTTTGTCAACACTTAAAAACATAAAAATATTAAAAATATTACAAAAACACCACACAAATGCGGCAGCCGATTGTGACATATAACCTCTTAATACGCAATGTTTACGAAATTAATTAAACATAGAACAAAATTATAGGTTATGATACCACAGAACCAAAGACATGAAGATAATTTTCTTATTCTTATTGCTTATGACTATGTTATGTTTTGACCCCAAAATCTGTGAAACAAATGAATGGTATCATACTTAGGTCTGCTGTATCACACCAAATTTCACCTAAATGTTCTGCTTGTGGATCTCTTATTATTTATCGCCTCTATCAAATTGCAGTAAATGGGATTAGCATAATTGGTGTCGCCCATGATATTGACACTGTGCCCGTTATATTGAATCTCCATGAACTCCAAGAAAAGTCGTTTTTCTTGGTTCGGGCAAGTTCTCACCACCTTAAATTCTTCAAAATTAAACTTGTGTCCTGTTTCCACAGTGTGTTTGGATAGCCCGCAAGCTGGTTTCATCATATTGCAGTCCTTTTTGTGTTCACCTATTCTTGTGCCCAATCTTCTTCCAGTTTGTCCAACATATTCTCCTTCACATAGGCCACACTTTATATTATATATAACATTTATTCTATCTAACGGTTTGCATCTATCTTTGGTTTTAGTATATAAGATCTTATCAAGAGTGCCATGTACTTTTTTCGAAATTTTGATGTTATCTATTCCTGAAAAAACGGAGATTAAGTTGTCGGTGAGATCAGGGATGTAAGGTAATGAAAAAAATTTTCTCTGTATGTTTGTTTCATCGTTTGTGCTATCCTCATTACTAGATGGGTTTGGGTTGTTGAACGGGCTGCTAAAAAGCAATCTATTGATTAAAGTTCTTGGATATCCATTTTCTGTGAGGAGGTGTTTAAGTGTATTGAGGTCGCTCAAGTATTCTGTAGGGTGGACCATTCTTTTTATTCTATTTCTCAGGCCAATGACCAAATTGATTTTGTGTTTTAATTCATGTTGCGAATGAAAATTTAAGTATCTGCCAGAGCTGATTGGTTTTCTGTACCAGCTGCATATGATGCAACCCTGTTTGTTTCTGGTTAACTTCAAGTCCAAGTATGGTAGTGTGCCATTTGATTCAACCTCAAAGGTGAATTGTATGTTATCATCATATGCATTGATGGACTGGACGATCTCTTGTAGGGTCTCTTGTGGTGTCACAATGAATAGGTCATCCACAAACTTTTTGATAAAAAAGATGCTAAAAGGTAGATGTGAGAGGGCTTCATCCAGTAGGTCGTCCACTACCATCTGTGCGATGATGGATGATGCATCAGCACCCATGGGTGTGCCTTTGATCTGTTTGTAAAAATTTCCATTGAACTGGCAATAGGTTGTCTCAAAAACCAATCTGACCATTGCTATGAAATCGTCAAGTGAGATGGGGGATAAGGTCTTAATGCTATCCCATCGTTTTCTGATGGATTTAACGACGAGTTCGAAAGTGATGTTCGTATACAGGGAGATGACATCTAAGCTGGCCATTATGTGATCTTTAGGGATTCTAAGGTCCGAAACCTGATCGTGGAAATCAAAAGTGTCCCTGATATAGTACCTGTTGTTGCTGTTGTAAGACTTCGTCAGTATGTCTTTCACAAATTTCGAAATCTTGCTGTTTGGGGTGTTAATGCACGATGTGATAGGTCTCATACCTAAAGGATTCTTGTGGATTTTGGGCAGCGTATAGAATTTGGGTGACACAGCATTATAAGTTTTCAGACTTGAGGCCAGTTTGTTGTCAATTTTGCCCTCGTTTTTTAGTTTGGTGATAGCTCTATTTATCCTATTTTGGAAAGTCAATGTTGGATCAGAATTTAACCTTTCATATGAAGCGTCATCCAATAATAAGTCCAAGGATTTTTGCAGATAGGTGTCCTTATGCATTAGGACTGTGGCATTTCCTTTGTCTGATCTGGTGACCACCAAATCAGGGTTTTGTTTTAAGAAATTCTTAGTGAGGTAGATGTCCTTCAGTAAGGTGGTGTTGGTGGGGGTTCTGTTCTTATGTATAAAGTTTGTAAGGATGTTAGTGGCTCTGGCTCTTAGGATGTCTCTTCGTTCAGGGTCAGTGCGGTTTAGAATGAAATCTACGTCGGCCAACAATCCACTGTAGTCTAGCTTCTTTGGTTCGTGTACACTGAACTTTGGGCCCAGTGAGAGAGTTTTCTTGACTGCTTGTGGGATTGTGATATCTGCGAGGTTTTTTAACCATTTATCCTCTATGTTTATGAAGTCTGTGGTTTTCTGTTCTCTAATTAACTTGATTAACTTTTGTTGTTGTCTTTGCTTAACTTCCCGAAATTTTCGAGTAAACTTAATCATTTGCCTTTTGTGGAATTCATGCCAGGTGTTCGGAGGAATGGTCGATCTTATTTTCTGTTCCAGCGAGGTCAATCTTCTTTCATAATGTGCAATGTTGTTGTTAGTTAACTTAATTTCAACATTTAAAATTTTAAGATCTAACTTTAACTTCATCCTGTTTATATAATCCAGATGGTTTCCATCTCTGATGTCTGCGTGCGGTAAATGTATCATCTTCCTGTTGTGTATGTGATTTGGAAAAACTTGTTGCCTTCTGCAGCGTAGTAAGAATATGCGGTGGTTTAGTATGGAGCTCAGTTTGTTGTTGAAATTGGACCATGATCTCATGTCTCTGGCTGTTGGTGCGCCAAAATTCTCCTCTATGTTGTTGAAGAAACCCATGAGTGAAATTACTATTTTGTTGTTATCGACTTTTAATTATGATGAATAGTGGTGGTTGTCGGGTTATAATGAAGTCAAAATGTATTGGTTGTTATGCTCTTTATTGAATCCTTAGCTTTCGCCTCCTAATTGTGGGGCATCCTCAGAGGTCTGTGGGTTGAAAAATGGAAAATAAACATTTTATAGAACCTGTATGAAAATTTTGCTATGTTCTTAGACTTACTCAATGTGAGCTCAACCCTCAATAAAGAGCATAACAACCAATACATTTTGACTTCATTATAACCCGACAACCACCACTATTCATCATAATTAAAAGTCGATAACAACAAAATAGTAATTTCAATCATGGGTTTCTTTAACAACATAGAGGAGAATTTTGGCGCACCAACAGCCAGGGACATGAGATCATGGTCCAATTTCAACAACAAACTGAGCTCCATACTAAACCACCGCATATTCTTACTACGCTGCAGAAGGCAACAAGTTTTTCCAAATCACATACACAACAGGAAGATGATACATTTACCGCGCGCAGACATCAGAGATGGAAACCATCTGGATTATATAAACAGGATGAAGTTAAAGTTAGATCTTAAAATTTAAATGTTGAAATTAAGTTAACTAACAACAACATTGCACATTATGAAAGAAGATTGACCTCGCTGGAACAGAAAATAAGATCGACCATTCCTCCTAACACCTGGCATGAATTCCACAAAAGGCAAATGATTAAGTTTACTCGAAAATTTCGGGAAGTTAAGCAAAGACAACAACAAAAGTTAATCAAGTTAATTAGAGAACAGAAAACCACAGACTTCATAAACATAGAGGATAAATGGTTAAAAAACCTCGCAGATATCACAATCCCACAAGCAGTCAAGAAAACTCTCTCACTGGGCCCAAAGTTCAGTGTACACGAACCAAAGAAGCTAGACTACAGTGGATTGTTGGCCGACGTAGATTTCATTCTAAACCGCACTGACCCTGAACGAAGAGACATCCTAAGAGCCAGAGCCACTAACATCCTTACAAACTTTATACATAAGAACAGAACCCCCACCAACACCACCTTACTGAAGGACATCTACCTCACTAAGAATTTCTTAAAACAAAACCCTGATTTGGTGGTCACCAGATCAGACAAAGGAAATGCCACAGTCCTAATGCATAAGGACACCTATCTGCAAAAATCCTTGGACTTATTATTGGATGACGCTTCATATGAAACGTTAAATTCTGATCCAACATTGACTTTCCAAAATAGGATAAATAGAGCTATCACCAAACTAAAAAACGAGGGCAAAATTGACAACAAACTGGCCTCAAGTCTGAAAACTTATAATGCTGTGTCGCCCAAATTCTATACGCTGCCCAAAATCCACAAGAATCCTTTACGTATGAGACCTATCACATCGTGCATTAACACCCCAAACAGCAAGATTTCGAAATTTGTGATAGACATACTGACGAAGTCTTACAACAGCAACAACAGGTACTATATCAGGGACACTTTTGATTTCCACGAACAGGTTTCGGACCTTAGAATCCCTAAAGATCACATAATGGCCAGCTTAGATGTCATCTCCCTGTATACGAACATCACTTTCGAACTCGTCGTTAAATCCATCAGAAAACGATGGGATAGCATTAAGACCTTATCCCCCCTCTCACTTGACGATTTCATAGCAATGGTCAGATTGGTTTTTGAGACAACCTATTGCCAGTTCAATGGAAATTTTTACAAACAGATCAAAGGCACACCCATGGGTGCTGATGCATCATCCATCATCGCACAGATGGTAGTGGACGACCTACTGGATGAAGCCCTCTCACATCTACCTTTTAGCATCTTTTTTATCAAAAAGTTTGTGGATGACCTATTCATTGTGACACCACAAGAGACCCTACAAGAGATCGTCCAGTCCATCAATGCATATGATGATAACATACAATTCACCTTTGAGGTTGAATCAAATGGCACACTACCATACTTGGACTTGAAGTTAACCAGAAACAAACAGGGTTGCATCATATGCAGCTGGTACAGAAAACCAATCAGCTCTGGCAGATACTTAAATTTTCATTCGCAACATGAATTAAAACACAAAATCAATTTGGTCATTGGCCTGAGAAATAGAATAAAAAGAATGGTCCACCCTACAGAATACTTGAGCGACCTCAATACACTTAAGCACCTCCTCACAGAAAATGGATATCCTAGAACTTTAATCAATAGATTGCTTTTTAGCAGCCCGTTCAACAACCCAAACCCATCTAGTAATGAGGATGGCACAAACGATGAAGCAAACACACAGAGAAAATTTTTTTCATTACCTTACATCCCTGATCTCACCGACAACTTAATCTCCGTTTTCTCAGGAATAGATAACATCAAAATTTCGAAAAAAGTACATGGCACTCTTGATAAGATCTTATATACTAAAACCAAAGATAGATGCAAACCGTTAGACAGAATAAATGTTATATATAATATAAAGTGTGGCCTATGTGAAGGAGAATATGTTGGACAAACTGGAAGAAGATTAAGCACAAGAATAGGTGAACACAAAAGGACTGCAATATGATGAAGCCAGCTTGCGGGCTATCCAAACACACTGTGGAAACAGGACACAAGTTTAATTTTGAAGAATTTAAGGTGGTGAGAACTTGCCCGAACCAAGAAAAACGACTTTTCTTGGAGTTCATGGAGATTCAATATAACAGGCACAGTGTCAATATCATGGGCGACACCAATTATGCTAATCCCATTTACTGCAATTTGATAGAGGCGATAAATAACAAGAGATCCACAAGCAGAACATTTAGGTGAAATTTGGTGTGATACAGCAGACCTAAGTATGATACCATTCATTTGTTTCACAGATTTTGAGGTCAAAACATAACATAGTCATAAGCAATAAGAATAAGAAAATTATCTTCATGTCTTTGGTTCTGTGGTACCATAACCTATAATTTTGTTCTATGTTTAATTAATTTCGTAAACATTGCGTATTAAGAGGTTATATGTCACAATCGGCTGCCGCATTTGTGTAGTGTTTTTGTAATATTTTTATGTTTTTAAGTGTTGACAAAGCGTTAATTGTAAAAATTACCAACGTCTCATTGTAGTTGGTGAAGAATATGCCTACAGCTCAAAGGGTTGAGCTCACATTGAGTAAGTCTAAGAACATAGCAAAATTTTCAATACAGGTTCTATAAAATGTTTATTTTCCATTTTTCAACCCACAGACCTCTGAGGATGCCCCACAATTAGGAGGCGAAAGCTAAGGATTTCAATAAAGAGCATAACAACCAATACATTTTGACTTCATTATAACCCGACAACCACCACTATTCATCATAATTAAAAGTCGATAACAACAAAATAGTAATATCAATTATTTTCAAATATCTTTTAATGTATATGTTATTTTTGTCACTGATTCATAATACACTTCCCAAACAATGATATTTTTAATAAATTTTGTTAATGATTTAGTGCAAAAGCTTTTAATTTTTCCACAGTGAAAATGATCAGTTTCAAGAAATACTGAATTCATTGAAAACTTCAAAGCCAAGTTTGTGCGGGTCAGTTTATTTTATAAATATTCTGTTTATTCAATTCAATACTTAGTGAATCAGTATTTTTTGAATCTGATGATAATTGCTATTACTTTCAGGTGCTGAAATATCATGAAACTTTTTATATTTCCTGTTGTTTCATAATTTGAAATTACTCAAAGTTGTCTATTCACTAATTCATTGAATTTCAACAATGCTTGAACGAAACATTCTTAGGGATTCTATTCAGTTCAATATTAAATTTTTTTACCCTAGAGAAGAAATAAAAATTGAAGAAATGCACTTCTAACAATCATCAGGAAAATGAAAAAAAAAATCTTCAAAATTTTCTTCTTACCTATTCTCTCATTGAACTTCTAGTTTTCTCTATTTCGTCATTTATTTCTCTAACAGAGAAATAAATGACGAAATCGAAATCGAGTAGAAGTTTGATGATAAAATGGGGAAGAAAACTCACAGCGCCGTCAATTTAAATTTACCGCCTGATGCTAAAAAGGGGGGGGCGGAAACCCGCTCGAAAAGAACGAAGTTTAAAAGTACGCCGTATCTCAGCCGTTATGGCGCTGATGTCGAAAAAACAGAGTCATAGAAAAAAACATGATCAATGAAAATAGCAGGCAAGTTACCATTCTCTTGATTGTATGTTTTCTCTGATTGTGATAGAAAGATGAATGAATGAATGTCAATTTAATCTACGAGGGATTACTTTTCAGGTGACAAATGGATATTGATGGTTAAATCAATACTTTTCAAATATTTTTTTCTTTAAAACAAATGTCGTATAGGTATCTACATCCTAAATTTCCTCCGAATATATGGACCATTTCCGAGATATTCTATTATCCATGAAAACGAGCGTATTGAATCGTGAAATATAGGTTAGAATTGAATTAGCCCAATCCAGTAAAAAATTTGGTCCGGTTCCAACTCTCTAAATCTAATTATCGACTTTTAGTAATCGCATACCCCATATTTTCCACGCGACCGACATGGGTGCGTTCGGGGGATTCAATTCCTTTTCTCGGAGTGCCATTCTGGATCAATTTAAAGTACCCCTATCGGGAACATTCGGGCTCTATGATGCTTTTTTCAGACTGGGGAGAATAAGAATCGAATCAGAATATGTTTCCGAATTCGAGTTGATTTTATACTCACGTTCTACTAACATACGTATCCGTAGAGATAATCGGATTTATTTTGTTACTGGAGAAGAAATTTTATATGAGCTCACGTCAACTTGATTGACATTGATTCCAGGGACGGGCTGAAATCAAACTTTTGGGGGCGGGAGAAAGTTTAGAAAATTTTTCAACTTTGCGTTGAAGGTTTAGAATGAAAAACCGATGGTGGAAGGGGGTAGTATTTCGATTCGAGATTTAATGTTGTGTTCCGAGAGCATTAAAGATAATAGAATAATTATTCTGTTGTGAAATAATAATAATAATTAAGATTATTTGAACAAAAAACAAGTTGTACCACAGAGATATACAGGGTGAGTTTTTGACTGAAAAAATGACGGAAAAAATGGTAGAGGAAAAAGTGTTTCTTTTGACCTCGGGAATCTACGGTTATAATTTATGTACCTACAAGTCAAAGACTCACCCTGTATAAAGGTATTATAATCTGTACGTGATATTGAAATCAAAAATATTCTGAAATTGTCCCAAGAAGAAAGAAAAAAAGAAACAAGCAGCACACCCATGTAAACAGGACAGTGAGATTGAACAGTTAGTAAGTGGTCACACTTATCAATTTCGCACTAGTTATCATATTATATTCCACAATTGATAAGTATACAATAAATAGGTCCAGTAGAGTATGTGAAATTCGTTAGGCTTGGAATATTTACTATGCAGCGGTCTTCATCTTTAATTGTTGTTAATAAAGTTATTGAGTAATGACTTTGTTTTGATAGTCATCCATGCCTTGATTCTTCTTTTGAATGCTTTAATATTCTTTATATTTTCCAAATCTTCAGGAATTATGTTGAAAATTTTAGTTGCAAGATAGCTGGAGCTTCGTTGTCCTATAGTCTTGCTGCATCTGGGTGTTTGGTAAGTATTATCAGTATTCCTGGTTTTGTAGTCATGTGGCAATGTTCTTAGAAATATTTTTTCAGGCACGATGTTACCCTTCACTACTAACACCAATCCTGAGTAAACAATACTAACATCAGTCTGTGAGACCGAAATTTGGAAATGCCATTTGTAACTCTATTTTGGGAAATAATTGTTTTTAAATGCAAAGAATAACAGATTTACTTCATTTATCAGTTATTCATTCAGAGATAAACATAACACATTCAACATAATCAACACAAAATAAATTCTCTTTTACAATCAACATATTTCAACTCAAATGAATTTTCTTTCATAAAATAAAAATATTCAACTTGAAATCAAATTTCTTCGACTAATCTGTGATCTACGCAGTCACTTCACATTGCTTTAACGTGTTCTAAGCGCAAGAATTTATTGTACTCAATACCTATATTTAGTTTTTCTACTCTTTTTAGAGTCATTCATGAAACATCTACCATGGGGTCTGTTCGTTGGGTCAATAATTTCTGGTCCCAATTGGCATATTTCCCTTATACACATACGGGATAGTCATGGAAATTGTTGAATGGTGACACGACCTTTTAGGTGATCCGTTATCAAGTCTATGGACAATTTTTCTAAAAAAAATTCTTCGAAGCATATTTGTTTCAGGATTCTTCGAAGAGAAGACTAAAGATGAATTTATTGCTGCAATATTCAGCATTGGATAAAAAATCACCATTGGCCACTATCGTGTGTTGCTGGCACAGTTATAATTTGAACAAAGTTGGTCGACTGTGTCCACTCCACATTTTTTATGATTGTTCATCATTATTTTATGGTTTGTTCGTATTCTCATCAATCGTGTCATCATGCATCGATGATATAAGAACATTTCGTCCTCTTCTTTCTTCGCGATCTTCTACATAGTCCTCCCCACCTGAATCTTTTTGGTCGTCTGGTACATTTTCATTTTCTTGAAACTCTAATGTCTCCCATAATCATAGAAGTTGTTCCTGTTCTTTCTCATAACTCATTTCAGTTTTCTATGCACATAAAATAAACAAAGTTACTACTCTTTCTTATAATTTGAATAGTAGGTAGTGTCAATACTAACATCCGTCTGAGGGACCGAACCACATACAAATTCGAAAAATGAGTGAAAAATTTCTCTCTAGGGGTCGTAAACTGACAAAACAAGCCAACTTACAATGCAATACAACGTCAAATAATTCAATTTTTGTTACTTTATGTTATAATTTGGGAAAAACGACACTGCTAACATACGTCTGACAGACAACTTACCATAAAAAAATTGGAAAGTCTTTGCACTTTAGACACTAAGAGGACTTATTGGTAACTGAATAAAATGAGGATAGCTGGAAGGAGGATAGCATATGTTGATGACGTTAAAAATATATCGTGGAAATAGTGGCGGTCGGTCTCTCAGACGGACTGTTAGTACTGAAGGGTTAGAAAGAATTTCAAAAGCATTTAGCTGTCTTTCACCATGTACCGGGTTTTTCACTATAACTTTGTTACTGAAGGACATACAAAAAATTTTCTGAAAGTTTCACGAAATCAACTGAGATTTTTTGATATGAGTCCAGAACCTGAAATATATACAGGGTGACCAACAGATTGATGACAACTTCATTTTTTTCAAATGGAGCACCCTGTATTTTTTTCCATATTTGGTTAGCTCTTTTTCTCCTGATTTCGAATATGTAACATATGTTGGTTTATCTTTCTTATTCTGAGCACCGTAGAGTTTCAAATTTCAATAACCATCTCGCAAAGCGTTTTTTGAAGTTCGTGAATATTTAAGTGGCCAATTTGATCTTTGGATTGGAAATGACGCACCCATTTTATGGTCACCAAATAGTCCCGATTTAACACCGTTGGACACCTTTTTATAGCCGTTCCTGAAGAAAAAATTCACTTCAACATAATAACAATCAATGAAAGCGGAGAATAATATTAATGATATAAAATCAACCAATATTAAACCCATAATTCGGAACTAATCCTGTCAACACACAAAGAATAATGATACCTAATATTGTTATGATTAGAAACAGATTTTGAATCTTTAATTTCTGACTTGAATCAGAGCCATAATAATGCTATCAAACATAGTCTAAACAACTTGAGACAACTATATGAACTATGCGTATTGAATGAAGGTGGTCATTTTGAGCAATTTCTTCAGTTGATGTTATTTTTACCATACTACCATAGTTTATCATTTTTCATTGGTTTAGTAATTGTTAAGTATTCATTTTAAAATAATACTTTTAAGTAGATTGTTTGGATATAAAGAATTTCATAGGTATTTCACATATTTTTTATTCGGTTTCATCATTTCAGAAGTTTGAAACTCTGAAAATTGAAGAGACACATCCACATACGCATTTATATTCGAGATCAGGAGGAAAATATTATCCGAAAAAAAAGGAAGAATATTCAGGACAGGGTGTCCCATTTGAAAAAAAAATATAGTTGCATTCAATATTGTTTACCCTGTATATTTTTCCATTGACGTTATCATAACTCCAAAAATGAGCAAACATGAAAAAATATACACGGTGTTCCATTTGAAAAATTGTTGCCATCAATAGGTTGGCCACCCTGTAAATATTTCAGTTTCGGGACTCATATCAAACAACCTCAAACATTTTTGAAACATTTTTGTATCTCCTTTGGTAACAAAGTTAAAGGGGGGGTCAAATTATAGTGAAAAACCCGGTACCTGTGGAATAGCAAATAAATCGTTGGTCGATTAAGTAGGTGGGTTTCGATTAATTATTGTCAAGATCCATTTCTGGATATTTTTCAATGGTTTCATGTGGTTTTTGTGAGTATCACCCTATCAAATGATGCCAAGGCCTGATAGAATATCTTCAAATATTTAATATTACTCATATATTCACGTAAGTATTTGAATTTAAATAGTAGATCCCTTATTTTATTAACAAGATTATTCCTCATTTGTTTATTCCATTTCAGTTGTTGGTCAATTCCCAAATATTTAATGCTCGTTGTTTCAATGATGGAAGTATCACTGTCAATCACAAGATTACCCAAATTCGGCAGACCAGTAGTAAATGAACTGAAGACCATGTATTTCGTTTTTCCGATGTTTAAGGTATTTGACAACTCATTCAGAAGAAGCATTCAATCTTTTCTTGACCCATTTTACAATGCATTCACAAAGATTGTGAGTTCAACCCACTTGATATTCACCTACTGTATATTTCTGATGGGTGGGTTTTTCCTGTCACTTTAATTTTATTATATTCAGGGAAGCTTATCAATACTTCCATTTGAATTTTCTTGGTTTTCTTATTCCGCAACATTTCTGAAATTCTTATCACAAGTCTTTGAAAACACAGAAATGCCATTACAAAACCTCAAAATAGTAGTTCATATACTACAGTGTTCCCAGCTCTTGGATTGCCGCTTCTCGAGGAAAAATTCATAACCAACATTGCTATAACAGTCGACACAGAATGCGCAATACCGTAGTCATATTGCTATGAATTTTGGGAGACAGCAATATTGCTTAGATAACAACATTCATAGCAATATGCGAACAGAATCTCACCGAATATTCTCAAGAAATTGGCCAGTTTTACGCCCTGTACGGCGGAAAACTTGATTACAACGCCTTGCGCAATTGCCGTAAGGACATCTTTCTCAAACATCGTCATAGTGGACACCGAGAGGTCCTACGAGGCGAGCCCATGTGCTACCCACGACCAAAAAAATCAGGAACGTTCTCCCTTCACTATTGTCGTTTATGTTTGATAATAATGATAGAAATGGTATAGCTCTTACAGATTGGATGGAAGACCAGGATTACTATTTAATTTTTGACGCGAAAGACAAACCTTCCTTTCATTCTTCGAGGTGGAATAGAGGCTATAATCCTGATCTGTGTTTCGTTTCCCGTGATACTTCTTATAAACCTATTCCAATAAAGCGTAAAATTATGGGGGATTTTCCACGCAGCCAACATAGGCCAATGTTGTTGACACTAGGTAATCCAATTGATTTCGTTCCATGTTTGAATAAACCCAGATGGAATTTCAAAAAAGCTAATTGGCTTAATTTGCGAATAAAATTGATAGTGATATAAGATGGATTCCACCTTCCCATGATAATTACTCTAGATTCGTAGGTGTAATTAAGGCTGCTGCGAAAAAGTTTATCCCTAGAGGTTTTCGTGAAGACTACACACCTGGCTGGTCACAAGAAACCCAAAATTTATATGAAGAATATCAGAATTCGCCAAATCGAGAAAATTGTGATAAACTTATGGATTCAATTAATGCCAGTCGAAAAGAGAAATGGAATAGTATAGTCACTAACATGAATTTTACACATTCTAGTAGGAGTTCATGGGATGTTTTGAGAAAATTAGGTGAAGCTACACCAATCACAACGTCATCCCCAAAAATTGATCCAAATTGGTTGCTCGTCGTCTCCTTAACGTTTCTAATTCGGTCGAAATATCAAAATCGAAAATCAAAGATATGAAACACAAATTGCATAAATTCAGAAAATCAAATAAGGAATTAGATGAAATTTCTAGCCCGTTCAATATCGATGAATTAAAATCAGCGATTAAATGCACAAAATCCAGGAAAGCAGCGGGTTTCGATGGAATCTATCCAGAATTCATCAAACACTTGGGCAAACGAGCCTTATCCTGGTTACTTTCATTTATAATAATATTTTGAATACTGGTAATTTTCCGACCGAATTTCGTAAATCGAAAGTCATAGCAATTTTAAAAAAAGGAAAGAATCCCTCCGATCCTAGTAGCTATCGACCTATTAGTTTATTGAGTGTTCCCTTCAAAATTTTAGAACGACTAATCCTTTTAAGAATTGAACCGAAATTAGATAATTCCTTACAAAATTGCCAAGGGGGCTTCAGAAAAAATAGAAATTGCTGCGATCAGGTTCTTAGTCTTACCACCTTTATTGAATTGGGTTTTAATAATAAATTAAAAACAGGTACAGCTTTTGTGGATTTGTCTGCAGCATATGATACTGTTTGGAAAGATGGTTTGATTTTTAAACTTTATAGTCATCTGAAATGTGGAAAAATGGTCAAATTGATAGAAAATATGCTGTCAGACAGAAGGTTCCTTGTTTTTGTCGACAAGAATAGTAGTAATTTCAAAACATTGAATAATGGTCTCCCACAGGGGTCAGTCTTATCACCTCTTCTTTTCAATTTATATTTGTGTGATATCCCCACAACTTCATCTGAAAAATTCATATACGCTGATGATATTGCTTTGGCTTACTATCATTCAAATTTTAAAACCATAGAAGATAATCTTTCTGCAGATTTAGAAATTCTGAAAAATTATTTCTTCGATTGGCGTTTATGTCCAAATACTAACAAAACCGAAGTCTCGTGTTTCCATTTGGATAATCATCAGAAATATAGAAAATTGAACGTACTTTTTGGTAATTCTTCTCTCAAACATAATTTCAATCCTAAATATCTAGGCGTTAAACTAGATTCTTCTCTTAATTTCAAAGCCCATTTGGATGATTTACGTATGAAGCTGAAAACAAGGAATAATATAATTCAAAAACTGGCAGGTACTTCATGGGGTGCGGACGCAAAAACTCTTCGTACGGCAGCTCTAGCCTTAGTGTACTCTACTGCCGAATATTGTTGCCCTGTTTGGCTCAATAGTGCACATGTACAAAAGATCGATTCACAATTAAATTTTTCCATGAGAATAGTAACTGGAACAATAAAATCAACACCAACTCCATGGTTACCAGTTCTTTCAAACATTACTCCTCCACATATCCGCAGGCAGGCCATTACTTCGAAAATTTGGAACAAATTCAATTCTTCGATAAATTCATATCCAATACTCTCCTATATTCCAGACAATAACATTCCTCGATTAAAATCACGAAAACCTTTTTGGTCAAATCATTTTCTGAATTCAAATGAAAGTGATAAAGCAATTTGGCAATCCGAGTGGAATTGGTAAAGTTAACTTTACCAATGTTTGTTTGTGTCATATCTGTGAAAATGTGTAATTGTGTTTTATATTTTTAACTGAAAATGTAATATTTTGACGAAAATAGAATTATTGATGGTTGTACTATCCTTGAAAAAGGCCAAAATAAGGCCGAAACATATGTCGGAATCAATATATTTTATAAAAAGTAAATAACTATTTACTGGTAAAACTTAGTGCTAAAATACCCAAGAAACTTCAATCAACAATTTATAAATTGAATAGCACAAGAAAACTAAACAACGAATATATATATATATGTTTGATTCGCCCTCATTTAATACCATCGACCGTGGGCCAGCCTCTATATTTTTGTGGCAGTGGAATTTAAAAAACCTCCCGTACTGTACCAGTCACTCGTAAAACATCGAAAACATTTTAAACGGGGGAAATGTGGACAATTTCTGTGAAAGCTCGAACCAATCGGTATTTATCTTTGGCTAGGCATTTTCGCGGAATTTTCCGATGTGGAACCAAGCATTATAAATGTTAGTGCGATTCAATTCGTCCAATTCAGGGACCCCAAGCTCCGTCCAAAAGGCAGGCAGGAGTCCTTGAATAAACGCCCTATGGGTGAGTGGAACCCGTTATAACAATTCACTTAATTGAAATTCGTGTCCGCGAAATTCCAAGTCAGGCATGGATCGGGATACAAGAGAAAACGGCTTGATGGACCTGTATGAAGGATAAAGTGTCCTGGAGAGGGTCCTGTTCCCTGTAAATCAAGCGTTTTGTTGAATTCAGGGCCTGCACTTGAATATCGAAGGGTTTGATGGCTGGACCAATATTGATCCTTTATAGTGGCCATAATGGTTGTGGTTATTTAAGGTTAGTGTATTCAAAGACATCAGAAGTCTTAATGAGGGCTACCGCGTATGAATTTTCCGCTAGAGGCTCTAGTGTTGCGTGAGGTCCACAAGAATTTGAATTGTCAAATATTCAAACGTAATTGTGAATCTGTATTCTGTTTATTTTCAATCTTTACGAGGATGTCAGAGGTTTCACATACATATTCAGATTAATAACAGCAAATATGAATCACGGATCAATGAATATCACTGCTTTGAAAGCGGTATTACAGAAGATAGTTGCCCAATTAAGCGGGCTAAAAGGAGAGCTAATTCAAAGGTGAGTTTCAATACGCATTTCTTGCGGAAAGTATGCTTATTTATTGAGTTTAGAGTTATGGTTTTTTTTTACAGATCCAAATACTATGATAGTAATGATAAGTCCAGTGGAAACGCATTATCATGATTTGAAATAAGTTTATTTCAGAAGTAGATTATCATTTCAAGAGAAATTGCTTTTTATCCTACTTAAATGATACCTGCGATAGCTGAAAAGTGTTAAAACTTGGAGTAGAACAATAAAACCTCACACAATACTTTCATCTATCATTATAAGTGAATATATAGAAAAACAGTATGTGCGAAAAGGAAAACCTCAGAGATCAATGTATACTAACTAATCACTAACCATTCATTCAAAGTGGGGTAATTTATTTATTTACACAAGTTCTTGATATATATTTTTACAGTAAATGTTTTCCTCGAGTTAGTGAGTTGATTGATAACAAACATGAAATGTTTGTAGTTGTAAAATCCAGAGTAAAATTGTACCATTTATATTTTCAATTCGAAGTAGGTATGTTTCTATTACTGTCAAGTTCCGACAAAAAAGCAGTATCAGTTGAGCTCTCTTGACTACATATTGATTTTCCTCTACAGTTGGAACGATTCTTGCATTTTCAAATTCCTTTCTGCGTTCAAGAACTGTCTCTACTAGTATTTTATTCATATCTGTCTTCACCTTCCTGATGTTACCCAGAAAATTGGCTAGGTATTGATTTCAGTTTTAATTTAGGAATAGCTGAAAAATTTTCAACAGTATATTACAAGTATTACAATTATGTATAACTAGATTTATTCAATTGTAAAGGTAAAGTGTCTGAAGCAACATAATGTAAAAGATTATAGGTACTCACGGTTTTCTGTATTAGCATCGTTAGGTCACGTATTAAAACCAGGGTTGAAATGTTTTTCACAAAAATAAGAATGTTTTGAAGGGGTAACATCAGCTGCTTTAGGATAGTCTTATCGTTCCCTTTTTTTTTCTGAACAATACGGAACTGCACAACCCTGCGGCATGCTCGATATTGTACAGTACCTATTCAAGGAATAAAATGTACACTTTTTTCACACGACTTATAACACCGAACACTTATAAATATGAATTTGTTTTAATAATAATAAATCAATGACTGTACAAGCAAATTTGACAGGACCTCACGCAACAGAGGCGCCAACTGGCGAGGAAAAACGGTAGCCCTCATTGAGTAATTACAAATTAAATCGTTGACTCTAAAGAAGCAAGACGGTTTTTCCGAGAAGTTTTGGTGAAGAATCGACTGAAGAACAAAGTGTCCTGGAGAGAGTCCTGTTTGCTGTAAATCAAGCGTTTTGTTGTTTTGATGGTTGGACCAATATTGATCCTTTCTAGTCGCCATGATTGTGGTGGTTATTTAAGGTTAGTGTATTGAGAGAGATCCGATGTCTTAACGCAGTAATTACAGATGAAATCGTTGACTCTGAAGAAACGAAACGGTTTTTTTGAGAAGTATTTTGTAAAGAATCGACTGAAGGACAAAGTGTCCTGGAGAGAGTCTTGTTTGTTGCGATTCAAGCGTTATGTTGAATTCAGAACCTGAAATCGAATATCGAAGGGTTTGATGGTTGGACCAATATTGATCCTTTCTAGTCTCCATAATTACAGTGGTTATTTGAGGTAAGTGTATTCAGAAACATCAGAATTTTAACGCAGTAACTACAAATCAAATCGTTGAATCTGAAGAAGCAAAACGGTTTTTTTGAGAGGTATTTTTTAAAACTCGATTGATCTTAATTGAAAATTTTGTCGAATTCACCGATATAAGACGATTGAATGAAGGGAATAGAAGCCCTCGGCAGGTGCTTCTGAGCGCTCGTTCATTGGTGAGGAATGGTGCTATTACCTTTAAATTTTGTTTAGGACTCGAGATTCATATAAAGGATATGAATGAGTGTAAAATATCAACAAGATCGGAATTATATTCTGGAAATTATTCAAAAAATGAAATATGTAAAAATCAATGATTAAAAATTGCATTCTGAGGTTTAGATGATTCGATCCTCTTTGACTTTTGCATGAACATTCAGTTTATCAGTCTTCATCCACAAAATGAATGAACCGAACACAACTTTTTTAACATGTCTACAGCGATAAGAGAATTCACCCGAAATGAAAAAAAATTTTCACAATTGTACTTCTTTTTCGTATTCATGATAGGTATAAAAAGTACAATAATTGTGAGAAATTACATCCATTTCGGGTGAGTTTTTCCATCAAGAATTCTTTGAAAAAAGTTTTCAATCAGAAAATAAAATTTAATTTGTCAACCGAAAAAAATCAAGAACATGGCAGGTTTTCCGCCCTTTTGTATTTTTTTTCACAATAAAGCGACCCAAAAATACTGAGATACGACCACAAACAGTTACTTAAGGTGTTATAAATAACTGACCATACTCACTGTCACTAGAATCTTGCTCGAAAATAAAAATACCTCTCGTGTATGCTTCGAAAACTGGATATAGGTATGTATGTCTATATGTGATTATAGGAGAACAAGATTCTCCCGGGGTCCTCTACACGAATGTACAGGGTTTTCCCTTTAAGTTGGCCTATTAGACGTTTAAGGAGAACTAGTGAATATTTCGTTCTGAAATTTTAGGTGCAGCCTTGAGGGTGAAGGAACTCTTCGCCTAAAATATTTTCAAGTCGACAGTGTTGCCACGTCTATCTCAAAGACATATCTACTTTCTTATTTCAAATGGAACTACCTATATTTTTATTTATGTATTGATTCAATACCAAATTGGCAGTATAACCCACTAAAAAAATTCTCTGCTATGCACTGTTGCCAAGTTATTCACAAATTCCTGAAACTTTTCACATTTGCATTGCCAGTTTGGAAATGCAATATCTCGATTATTTTTTATGCGAACGGAACCAAACTCAGCAGTCTCATAGTAAAGACTCCATGCATTCATGTGGTATATTCAGTATTTTGATACATCGTAAGGTTTTTCGAAGATATTGCTCCGAAAATGTGAAACTCAAAATTGAAATATTTCGAGATTTTCGAATGGCAACCCCATATTTATTTTACAGCATTCGATTCGAAATGAAAAATGAATGGCAGTCTCCTTTTACACTAATTATTTATTTTGGATAGTTTTCGAATGATATGAAAAATACTGAAATTTTTCAGTATTTATAGTTCATGATCTATGGTCCTGTTTATGATGAAATGGTTCTATGATTATGGCGTGAATTGTTGAAGTAGATTCTATGGTTCAAATCATAAAAAGTATTCGATGATCATTGATGTCATAGAAAAAGTTTACCCATATTATGTAGGACCTTTAACAATCGTTATTCACATTTGGCAAGAATGACTTGAAAGAAATTCCGAAAATTGTTTAGGCTTTCTGTAATTCTGGCCTTATGTTCACTTATTATTTATTTTGGGCAGTTTTCAAATGAGATGAAAAATACTGAAATGTTTCAGTATTTATAGTCATGTTCAATGGACATAATGCTGTGTGATTATAAAGTGAATTATCGCAATGAATCCTATATTGTTGAGGTCATGAACATGGGGCCAGGATTACAGAAAGCCTAAACAATTTTCGGAATTTCTTTCTAGTCATTCGTGCTAAATGTGAATAACGATTGTTAAAGGCCCTACAGGTCCTTTCAATAATTGATTGGCATTCCCCTTGAATTGTGAAACAACCCAAATCGTGTTTGAATAATATGGGTAAACTTTTTTCTATGACCCATGATTATCGAATACTTTTTATGATTTCAACCATAGAATCTACTTCAACAATTCACGCCATAATCATAGAACCATTTCATCGTAAACGGGACCATAGATCATGAACTATAAATACTGAAAAATTTCAGTATTTTTCATCTCATTCTAAAACTATCCAAAATAAATAATTAGTGTAAAAAGAGACTGCCATTCATTTTTTATTTTGAATCGATTGCTGTAAAATAAATATGGCGTTGCCATTTGAAAATCTCGAAATATTTCAATTTTGAGTTTCACATTTTCGGAGCAATATCTTCGAAAAACCTTACGATGTATCAAAATACTGAATATACCACATGAATGCATGGAATCTTTACTATGAGACTGCTGAGTTTGGTTCCGTTCGCATAAAAAATAATCGAGATATTGCATTTCCAAACTGGCAATGCAAATGTCAAGAGTTTCAGGAATTTGTGAATAACTTGGCAACAGTGCATAGCAGAGAAATTTTTTTAGTGGGTTATACTGCGAATTTGGTGATGAATCGATACATAAATAAAAATATAGGTAGTTCCATTTGAAATAAGAAAGTAGATATGTGTTTGAGATAGACGTGGCAACACTGTCGACTTGAAAATATTTTAGGCGAAGAGTTCCTTCACCCTCAAGGCTCCACCTAAAATTTCAGAACGAAATATTCACTAGTTCTCCTAAAACGTCTAATAGGCCAACTTAAAAGGAAAACCCTGTGTATGTTTGTCCAGTTTAATATGAATTACTCTGTATGATAAACATTTTTTATCTCTATAACAAAAACATTTCAATAAATGAATGTACACAGCCCACTAAATTTCAAAATTAAACTTTCTTAAAAACAGATCTCGTATTCCTGGAGGAAAATTGAAATATCTTATTCAGAACTACATGGCGTGGGATTTTTCTGTTTTTGGGGCTCTTTCAACTCAAACGAGTGATATATAGTTTTGTCCAAATATCTGTTATTTTCGAATTTTCAGCCGAAAATGGTCTCAAACTCGAATTCAATTCTGTCCGTAGGGCCGTCCGGCCGCCCGTTAGCACAATAGCTTTCGAAGGTATTGTCCTAGAGACTTGAAATTTCAGGATGAATTCGGATCGCGAATGGCTACGATTTTGCTGGTTAACGAACTTAGTTTACCAGCAAAATCGTTCAGGTTATTCCATAAAATATGGCCATTCAAAATTTTTGGTCCTCAATATCTCAAAAAAAACGAAATCAATAGAAATGAAATGTTACGACCAAATGCAAGATGCTCATAACAAGCCTCTTTCAAAATTTTGTGATCATAGTGTTAACAGAACCATAGAAAATTCAATTGAAATATTGAAAGAAACATTATTTCCATAACAGGATATCTGATTCCAGTGAAATTCATTTGTGAATAGAGATCAATATTATGAATGTTCATCCAAAAATTCTTGGCCATAGTTTCAACAGAACCATAAAAATTCGATTTGAATATTGAAAGAAGCATTACTTCCATAACAGGATATCTGATTCGAGTGAAATTTATTTGTGAATAGAGATCAATATTATGAATGTTCATCCAAAATTTCTTGGCCATAGTTTCAACAGAACCATAGAAAATTCAATTGAAATATTGGAAGAAGCATTACTTCCATAACAGGATATCTGATTCGAGTGAAATTTATTTGTGAATAGAGATCAATATTATGAATGTTCATCCAAAATTTCTTGGCCATAGTTTCAACAGAACCATAGAAAATTCAATTGAAATATTGGAAGAAGCATTACTTCCATAACAGGATATCTGATTCGAGTGAAATTTATTTGTGAATAGAGATCAATTTTATGAATGTTCATCCAAAATTTCTTGGCCATAGTTTCAATAGAACCATAGAAAATTCAATTGAAATATTGGAAGAAGCATTACTTCCATAACAGGATATCTGATTCGAGTGAAATTTATTTGTGAATAGAGATCAATATTATGAATGTTCATCCAAAATTTCTTGGCCATAGTTTCAACAGAACCATATAAAATTCAATTGAAATATTGGAAGAAGCATTACTTCCATAACAGGATATCTGATTCGAGTGAAATTTATTTGTGAATAGAGATCAATATTATGAATGTTGATCCAAAATTTCTTGGCCATAGTTTCAACAGAACCATGGAAAATTCAATTGAAATATTGGAAGAAGCATTACTTACATAACAGGATATCTGATTCGAGTGAAATTTATTTGTGAATAGAGATCAATATTATGAATGTTCATCCAAAATTTCTTGGCCATAGTTTCAACAGAACCATAGAAAATTCAATTGAAATATTGGAAGAAGCATTACTTACATAACAGGATATCTGATTCGAGTGAAATTTATTTGTGAATAGAGATCAATATTATGAATGTTCATCCAAAATTTCTTGGCCATAGTTTCAACAGAACCATAGAAAATTCGATTAGAATATTGAAAAGAAAAATCATATTCGTTTCGAGTGAATTTTTCATTTGTGAATGAAGACTGTTATACTGAATTCTCATACAAAATTTTGTGGCCATAGAGTCAACAAAACCATAGAAAATTCAATTGAAATATTCAAAAGAAGAATCTCTATATTTCTATAATGGGATAACCGAATCAAGTGAAATTCATTTCGTGAATCGAAACTGATATACTGAATGTTCATAGAAAATTTCAAGACGATCGCATAATATGGACCATAGAATTTAATTTTTGTATTTATTTATTTTTACCCATTTCATTTTTTGAATAATTTCCAGAATATAATTATGATTGTGCTGAGATTCTGCATTTATTTATTTGCTATCAATCTCAAATCCAATGTAAAATTTCGAGGTCATTGTTTTATTGCCTATTTAATGTATACGAAATTCAACATAAATGACCCATCTCACTGCTCAATTTATGATTAATGCAATCCTCATGGCAACCATACACAAAGTATTCAGAAACACTTCGAGCAAATGATGCTTTTGAGCGCTCGTTCTTCTCGAAAAAATGTAATATCGTTTTGCCCAAATGTCTGTAATTTTATAATTTCGAGCTAAAAATGATCTCAAACGATCCTTATGAGGAATCAAGGGTTCAATTCAATTCTGTTTGTGGGCATGGAATTGTCCTAGAGACTTAAGATTTTCAGGGTGAGTTCGGATCCCAAATGCCGCAGTTGAGTTCGTTAAACTAGCCAAATTGTACAGGGTGTTCAATAAAATTTGGACATTCAAAATTTCATTCCTCAGTATCTCAGACAATACTTAACCAATCGAAATTTAATTATACGGTCACATGCAAGGTGCTCAAAGTAAACCTGATGTAAAATTTTTTGATCATAATGTTAACAGAACCATAAAAATTTAATTGGAATATAAGAAGGAAGAAACTTCATATTTCCATAACGAGATAACCGATTCGAATGAAATTTATTTTGTGAATGAAGATTGATGTCATGCGAAATTTGAAGAGGATAGCATCACCTAAACAATTTTGGTTTTAATTGATTTTTACATACTTCATTTTTCGAATAATTTCGAGAACATAATTCTGATTGTGCTGAGATTTTGCATTCATATACTTATATAGTTTCATGTTGAAGTTGCAATTCAGTTTCTGCAACCTTGTTCTTATTGGTTCTATATTTGTTTTTTGGTAGAGTAGTTCATTTGGTGGATTGTGTGGCCTGTTGTTCGGGTATCTAATGTGTGTTATACTCCTCAGAGCTGTTTTCTCTGCAACCTTCAAATCTTTTATCGTTGTTTTCCTGCATCTGACATGAATAGGGTGTACATACTCGAATATTGGCGCGCCAATAATAATATCTCGATTAGGTCTTCATGTTTAATCGAGACTTAACTGCTGATATTTATTATCTATTACAACTGAATCTCCTAACCAGTGTACACAATGTTGAACACAGCCATTCATCATTTTATATCAGAACTAACAGATTATCCTAGAGGCCTATCTTCGAATTCCGATATTTAACAAACGAGATAAACTAGGCCTGGTTCGTTGTTATTCAAAAGTTTACCCAGAAGTTTATTAATTAGAACATAATATTTTGCTACATTGCAGAATAGAAACGGTGGTTTTCAGAAGTGAGGTTTTCCTTCGAAATATTTCATGAGGAATGTGATGAATTAAGCAAAGCAAACTCTCTTCGTTATAGAGCAGCTTTATTCGAATATTACTATAGAGGAGTACCACTTCACTTTCATTTTTTATGCATCAAATCAACTATTCCGTCCACCTCGAAATAAAAAATGATTTTAATGTTTACGGAATTGAACATTAATGAACCATTTTAAGCTCAGTTTATGCATATTCAATGTGCAATCCTCATTCTTTTTATAGGAATGCTATATTGTTCAACCCAAATGTTCGTAATTTTCGAATTTCGAGCCGAAAATGATCTCAAACGATAGGACACGACTCCCTGATGAGGAATCCAGGGTCAAATTCAATTCTGTCCGTAGGGCCGTTCCCACGACGACCGTCGACGTGATAACTTTCGAAGGGATTGTCCTAGGGTTTTCAGATTATCAGGGTGAGTACAGGTCCCAAATGCCTCGTTTGAGTTCGATAAACAAGCAAAATCGTACAGGGTGTTCAATAAAATTTGGACATTCACAATTTCATTCCTCAATATCCCAGACAAACGGATCCAATCGAAATGTAATTATGCGGTCACATGCAAGGTGCTCAAAGTGAACCTGATGTGAAATTTTGTGACTATAATGTTAACAGAACTATAGAAAATTCAATTGGTATTAGGAGAAGTAGAAACTTTATATTTCCATAAGGAGATAACCGATTCGACTGAAATTTATTTTGTGAATGAAGATTGATGTACTGAATGTTCATACGAATTTCAAGAGGATCGCTCCATCTGAACCATAAAATTAAAATTTCTGTTTTTATTGATTTTTTACATATTTAATTTTTTTAATAATTTCCGGAATATAATTCCGATCATGCTGAGATTTTGCATTCATATACTTAGCATAAATCGAATGTTCGATATACTTGACTGCTGATATTTATTATCTATTACAACTGAATTTCCTAACCAGTGTACACAATGTTGAGCACAGCCATTCATCATTTTATATCAGAAGTAACAGATTACCCTAGAGGCCTATCTTCGAATATCGATATTTAACGAACGCGATAAACTAGGTCTGGTTCGTTGTTATCCAAAAGTTTACCCAGAATTTTATTAATTAGAACATGATATTTTGCTACATTGCATAATAGAAGTGATGAAGTTCTCATTCGAATTCTTTCATGAGGAATGTGATGAAATAAACAACGCAACGAGAATCTGACCTGGTTTTTCAAACTAATATCGAATATCAAGGGTATTTCAATAGAGGATTACTACAATAGTGGCAAATTGCTTGAAGAACGGCGAAAAGCACTTCCATTTTTGAGCGCTTTTTCATCTTAAACGAGTGCTACCGGGTCCGGCAGTTGAACTGTCCTTCTATAAAAATCTAAAATCTCTGTTAATTTTCAATATTTTTTGATTCGCTTTTTTCATGTGAAAGCAGAAAGTTCAAAGTTTTCTATGTGAAGCAGCGTTCACACTATCCCGCGATTGGCTGTTGACAATGCCAGGTTGGCAAAGATGATTTTGGCTAGCCGTCTACTCCTGAGTTGGCATTCAGTCGAGAAAAGTCTACCAGGGAGGACATCCTTCTCGGCAGTACATACTAGTTGCGTTTATAATTATCATTGAAAACAGCGAAAAAGGGTATAAACCCTGTCGAGACCAAAAAATCCGATTTTTTCGATTTTTCCAAACTACTTTCTGGAATTACTCGATACTCGCTCGTCCGATTGGAATGATTTATACCTCGTTTAAACTGTTTTAGATTTTGCTAAAAACGCCCCATACATAATGTTTTTCTAGGACCTCAAGTTTTTGAAATTTCAGCAAAAGTCTATCGAGACCAAAAAAACCTCGATTTTTTCGATTTTTTCAGATTACTTTCCGGAATTACTCGCACACATAACGGTTTTGGATGCTCCAAACCTTCGAAAGTGGAAGGAAATACGGAACTCGAATCTCGAGTCTAGATCTGGGTGTGGTTTCCAAAACTTTGTTTTAAATGACAAGTACTTATTTCGAAGGTCTTCCAAATAAGATTCATTTCATCCAGAAACGGAACACACCCTTCAGAAGTGCTATTCTTCCACATGAACGTGTGAAGCCAACGGTTCGCTCGTCCTCACCCTCACTACCGGCTCTCGCTGGTTTCCTTTGATGGACACCGACTCTAGAGCGATTTTCGTAGGCAAACCATTGGCTCAGCGGCACATGTCAATGGCCACGTCTACATTGTATTTTCCAGAATTTTGGTACTAGGTACAACAAGTGACAACTCAACAAACAACAACAAATTATCCAATTTTTGGTATCATCGAAAGCACACATCCTATGGTATTTTTTCCAACAGGTTGGACGGCGCACCGAATATTTCGGAACTTGAGGAAAAACCTGAGATTCCTCACTCCACTGGATCTTATGGATATATTTTCTGACTAGCACCAAAAATTTTATTTTTCCTTCCTCTTCAATACTAAATCCCTTTGACATACCGGTTTTAGTTTCGGGTGTTTCAACAAGTACACACCTACCCTTTTCCTTTATACCTTCAATAGACATTTTCACAATTCATCTTTTCTTAGTCCTCCAAGACCACCCATTATCAAAACTACCTTATGTAATAGATAACTTTCACCAGGCGCTTCATTGATGAACGTTTGAACTTAACGTTCTGTCAAAACTAGCCGAAAGAATCGGGAAATATTAATATTTTCATTGACAATCAGTGTAGATTTCAAAATAGAACAATGACGCAGGACAAAATTTTTCAGACTGAAATAAAAAAATTAAACACATAAACAAAATGAAATGTAAAAAAGCATACAAATTCTTGAAAATACGCCAATAACACTGTCTCATCTATGATGGAAGGATGAATATTTTGTTATCCTATTCGTAAATCGTTCTGGATTTTTCCGGTAATAAATGATTTGTAACGACATTCTTTTATATGATGATAGCCAAAGATTAAAGAGTATACTATATAATATTCGATGACAGCAAAACGAACTTTGAAATATAAACAAATGTCATGGTCACAACTAGAATTTAAATGCGAAGAGAATCAAAGGAGCAATCGATTTTTATCGCCATAAAATGATTTCTTCGTGAAAAATAAAATCATGTATGCACCACAAGCGTTATCAGATAATGACGCAATTGGTACTTAAATAACTTTAAGATCACTGGAAATTTTACTTAATATCTAATATTTGAAAAGATTTTCAATTCTATTTGGTACGAACCGCACTCTCTTGGTCTTGAAAACGGATGGCGCTACGAACACTTTTTACTAAACAAACCCTAATTATTTTTTGTTTCTATATATACCCTACAGAGGAAATCACCTCCTCCTGAAACACCTTGTATTGTCTTCAGATGTCCATTAAGTGATAGATAACGTCTGGTGGACGTACGGTACATTTGTCGTGATAGAGGCCCAAGTTTCATTCGAATATCGTTTCCTGAATCCATTGTTCGACGGAGTGTACATAGAACAGACGTTTTGGTTCCGTTTTATCAAATCGAAGCGATGTAACCCTGAGAAAGGGACTATTTGGGTTCGTCGTTATGCCAATACCAATAGAGCGAATGTCAAAGCCGTGTTCGATGGTCGAACTGATTGCTACAGCGTTGGATTATTTCTGTGGAACACAGTTATTCGATATGCATTGGATAGAGGCATTCCTGGTCGGTTGGGATCATTTAGTTTACTTTCTAGGATGATTACTTCATGAGATGTGTCCATTCAATTAGTACCATTCATCAGATTATGTCACTGGATACCGAAATAAATGGGTACTTCCACAACACCGCATTACAAGAACAAGATAGCTTCAACTTTTTGGAAAAACTTCCTCAAAGCTGGATAAAATTTCTCACAACATAAAATGATAGTTTTTTTTAACGAAAAATTTACATCATTTAATAAAATCATTTTCAGATTTTCAATTTCAGATTTTTTACACTTTTTGCCGTTAGCTAGTTGCCATCGTAATTGTAATTTTACTGTTAATCAAATTTCATTGTGACTTATTGTTATGACTTGCTGAATAATATTAATTATATCAACAAATTTAAATGTTTTAACTT
This sequence comes from Propylea japonica, assembly GCA_013421045.1. Taxonomy (NCBI): domain Eukaryota; kingdom Metazoa; phylum Arthropoda; class Insecta; order Coleoptera; family Coccinellidae; genus Propylea; species Propylea japonica. Next base: position 59,416,313 of record CM024244.1, read on the forward strand.
TGACGCACCTTGTAAGATATTGTAGTCAATTCAATTTATTTGTGATTTTTATTGGCGAATTCTATTCTATCCTATAAGTTGTGGATTAGATATTTATAGTAAGAGGTCAGAAGGCAACTATATTTGGATGACCTCTAAGATATTTGACGTGACCATACCCTACTCCGTTTGAAATTTCTGTTTTTATGCGTCTTTGATTTGAACCAGTATGAATGAGCTCAAAAAGGCTCTTTTTTCAAATATTTTAACAACAGAAATTAATTCAATTATTCAAAAAATTGAAGAAAAGTCCTGAACAGGAACTTTTGAGCGCTCGTTCCATGGTGGGGCAATAAGACTATTACCTCAAATTTTTATATTATGTGACTCGAGATTGATACCAAATATGTAAATGCAGAATCTCAGCACAATCGGAATTTTATTCTGACAATTCTATGGTTCTGATGTTACAATACTCTTGAAACATTCATTATATCAGTTTTAATTAAAAAAATGAATTCCACTCGAATCGGATATACTGTTACGAAAAGATAATATTCTTCTTTCAAAATTTGAGTTGATATTTCTATGCATTTTGCATGAAAATTCAGTACATCGGTTTTTATTCACAGAAGAAATTTCACTCGAATCGGATATCCTGTTATGGAAATATAAGGATTCTTCTTTTCAATATTCCGCCTGATTTTCTTAAGGTTCTACCAATAACCAATACTGCCTATGTCCACGAAATTCTGTATGAAGCTTATTATGAGCATCTTGCATTTCGCCGTATCATAGGAAGGTTGAATTTTTAACATCGAATATTGTGGAATTAGGTACTTAATTTGCATGCGCCTGTTAGACATGTCAAAACTAGGCGTACAAACTATACACCATGGATGACGGATGGTTTGAGACATTTGATAAGGCAACGCAATCGTGCATTAGATAAGTACGAGTAACGCCCAGATCTACCTTTCGGGTAGATTCGCCTTTTCGCCCAGATACGCCTAAAACAGTTTAAAGAACCCATAGAAAAAAACCGGGTCAGAAAAAACTCAAATATAATATAGCTCTATGGTCCGTAAACCCAATAACTTCCTAAAGGAACAACTTCAATGATTCTACTGAAAGCTACCTGTTATATCGCGGAAATTCAACTTTTTGACTCGCCCCTGTATAAATCCGAAGCATATCATATATATTTAAACTCCACCTATAACAAATCATTCGAAATTCAAAAGCCCCTTCAATTTAATTGAAAGCTTTCTGTTATAACGTAGAAATGTGAAATAATTGATAGATTTAAAGAAGCACCCTGTATATATCCAAAACGTACCTATATAAAACATTCATATACAAATTTTCAATCATTTTCATCAACTTATTGTGAACCTGCAAAAAAAACTTTTTATTCGCAAAAAACGGAACACGCCACCATTGGGATACGAACCCTGGACACCACTGGTATCAATCCGTGAACCGAGTCTCTTATCCGTTGGACCACTCGCCTTGTCACATATAATTGTGAAAATATCAGACTTCAATGGATTTTCTTAGCAATCAGTACGAAAATTGATCTACATATATTACTTGAATTATAAGAGAAAAAATCTATGCTGATATAATAAATCACACATTTCACTTCAATCTTGAGAAATAGCACGCTTTTCAATCGAAATGAATAAGATTAACTCGAGAATTTATCGTTTTTGAAAACTTTCAAGGTCATTCTTCCGTGGTATGAAATGTCAAACAAAGCAAGAAAGGATTTGAAAACGTATCGGGAAATAGAAAAAATGTATTGAATTATCGATAATTATTATCATAATACATACAGTTCAATATCGTTTCCTGTATTTTTCCCTAAAAAACGAATAATCTTCGAATTTTGTTCGCCTTACGTTATTTGTCAATGGGAAGGGAGGTGAAAGTTTGTTGTTCCTAGTTATTTTAAAGTTCCTAAAACAAAAATTCTTATTGATAAACGTTCTAAAACTATTCAAAATTGATATTCATACCTTATTTCATTCAGTTCTGTTCGTTTTCAGTAACAAATTTGCAAAATTCCTAGGATATTCATCACTCGTAAGCTGATCTGACAGTTCTCGTAATTATTCGATGTATTATTTCTGTGCTCTTCCCCTTGTCAAACCCGGTTTTTCAAAATTCCCGATTTTCTCGATCTTTTTTCGCCAATTTCCGTTTGGATCTCGAAAAAGAGAATATGCCTATGCAACGTGTCGCTTCTTCGGCTTTCTTTATACACCGCTCGCGTTCCTCTCCCCGTAGCGGTTCTCCCTAATAAGGCGACATAGTGAGGGTACTTTTTGCCGAAATCGCGAAAAAGGGTTTCTTCTAGCGCAATTTTCGGGCACTTCCCGTAGGAATAAAAACGCGATCTCGACGTCTACGCGTAGCTCGATCTTTGCGCTAGAGTTCTATACCCCCTCATTTCCCAGATCGCGCCGGTGGCCCCCGTCAGCTCCCTTTTCCCGAACCCCTTTTCCCCGATTTTACGGTACCCCTCCGCCCCCCTACCGGTCACAACTGTGGTCCTTATCACTTTAGTATTATAGACTAGTTTTGCGAATAGATCTCTCTTTTTAAGTAGATTCGCCTTTTTAAACAGATCAATAAATGCAAATTTCATGTACATACTGTTATTCAAAATTTTTTTATTAAGCTGTGCTCGGCGAGGTTATAACTTGGATGGGTGTACGATCATTTGATTTTTAAAGTAATTTACATCGTTCCTGGAACAAAAACCTTTAGTAATAAACGTTATAAAACGATTGAAAAAGGATATTCATACCTTGTTTCATGTAGATCTGGTCTATTTTCTTCTAAAATGAGCATTTTCCTGATAGACTTCCTCCTCTCAAACACACATGACAGTTGTCTAATTTTTTTATTAAGCTGTGCTCGGCGAGGTTATAACTTGGATGGGTGTACGATCATTTGATTTTTAAAGTAATTTACATCGTTCCTGGAACAAAAACCTTTAGTAATAAACGTTATAAAACGATTGAAAAAGGATATTCATACCTTGTTTCATGTAGATCTGGTCTATTTTCTTCTAAAATGAGCATTTTCCTGATAGACTTCCTCCTCTCAAACACACATGACAGTTGTCTAATTTTCCGATGTCATAATAATTAATAAATTATGAAACGTCAAAAAATTCAACATTTTCTTCCGTTCTTTTCGATATCTTGCAGACGGTCTAGAGAGACGATTTTTTCAACGGGAACCCCGGACGTGTTTCGAGAACGCGTCCGTAGCGAAAACGAAGCTCCGCAGGCCCCACGGCGAAATTCCAAGGGGCATTCTGGAAACGCTTTTTCGCAAAATTGACGAAATTGACCGTTTTCGGGAATTTTTTTAAAATGTTCCCGACGTCGCTTCGCGACGTCGGGGGTCTCTAAAGAAACTTCCATCCTTCCTCTTTCGAGCGAGGCCTGCGGCCTCGCAAAAATTCACCCCTCAAACCCACAATAAATCAACAAAAACACCCCTAAAACACCTCAACATTTCTGTGAACCCCGTCTGTGATCCCTTATCCTTTTAGTATAAGTGAACTAGTATGCGCCCAGTTCTCCCTTTCGGGTAGATTCGCCTTTTCGCCCAGATCTACCTTTTCGGTGGATTCGCCTTTTCGCCCAGATACGCCTAAAACAGTTTAAAGAACCCATAGAAAAAAACCGGGTCAGAAAAAACTCAAATATAATATAGCTCTATGGTCCGTAAACCCAATAACTTCCTAAAGGAACAACTTGAATGATTCTACTGAAAGCTACCTGTTATATCGCAGAAATTCAACTTTTTGACTCGCCCCTGTATAAATCCGAAGCATATCATCTATATTTAAACTCCCACCTCCTATAACAAATCATTCGAAATTCGAAAGCCCCTTCAATTTAATTGAAAGCTTTCTGTTATAACGTAAAAATTGAAAATTTTTGACTCACCCCTGTATAAATCAGAAACAGACGAAATTCAAATTAATACTCAACATGTTTCAAAAACTTTACCCATTTCATTAAAGCTACATGTAATAACGCAGATATCAATAATTTTTGACTCACCCCTGTATAAATCAAAATAATATTCGAGACATTTCTGGAAAAACGAACGAAATTCGAAGGAATACTCAACATGTTTCAAAAACTTCACCGATTTCATTGAAAGCTTCCTGTTATAACGTAAAAATTGAAAATTTTTGACTCACCCCTGTATAAATCAGAAACATATTTTCGACATTCTTAGGAAAATAGATGAAATTCAAATTAAATGAATACTTTACTCGATTCAATAATTTCATGGATTCCACTGAAAGCTACGCAGAAATTCAACTTTTTGACTCGCCCCTGTATAAATCCGAAGCATATCATCTATATTTAAACTCCCACCTCCTATAACAAATCATTCGAAATTCAAAAGCCCCTTCAATTTGATTGAAGGCTTCCTGCTATAACGTAAAAATTGAAAATTTTTGACTCACCCCTGTATAAATCAGAAACATATTTTCGACATTCTTAGGCAAATAGATGAAATTCAAATTAAATGAATACTTTACTCGATTCAATAATTTCACCGATTTCATTGAAAGCAGAACATGAAAATTTTTGACTCACCCCGGTACTACTGGATCCACATATCACGTATGCAATGGTGTGACGTCACCACTGTTTATATCAGACTTCAACGGGTTTTATTAGGAATCGAAATACATGTAAAACATATCAGGATATCGAAAAAATGTATTGAAATATCGATAATTATCAAAATACATACAGTTTATATCATTTCCTTGCGTATTCCGATTCAAATAACGCAATAATATTCAAATTCCTTCAAACACGAACCAATTCCTGACCTCTAAATCACCTTGACAGAAATCACGTACTGGCTTCAATGATTTCATTCATATTTTTCAAAGTTTGGAGTTGCTGGAACACATGTATTACTCAATAAACGTTCTCAAACTATTCAAAAACGATATTCGTACCTTGTTTTATTTGGATCTCTTCGTATTCCGCTTGAAAATTGCATTTTCCTGAAGCCTTTCTGACTTGAAAACTGGCTCGACAGTTGTAATCTTTTTTGCTTATCCTTTCAATTCAATCGTACCTGGAACGAAAACCTTTAGTGATGAACGTTATAAAACGTTTAAAAAACGATATTCGTACCTTTTTTCATTTGTATCTGGCCTTTTTCCTTCTCAAATGAGCAAAAATTCTCCAAACACTTCCGTCCCCGGAACAGATCTGACAGTTCTCAATTCAGATGGATAATTTAAAGTCGATGGTCTGGGAAGATTTCGAGAAACGTCAGATTTTGGCTATTTTATCAGCTTTTTTCGGTACTTTCCGATGGGGCTCCGGAAACAAACAATACTTTAATAAGTGGCCACATCCTTCGAGCTTCGATCGCGACCGTAAGCGAATCTCAATACGCTACAACCAACGAAATCATTCGCGCACTCTGGAGCTCCACAGGTCGAAAATCGCGATTTTCCCCCGAGTTCGCGATCTTTTTTCGGCAACTTCCCGGGGGCGCAGCACGACGATCGACCCCTCTACGGAAACGTCCAACTTTCCTCTTTCGACCGCTCGCTTCGCTCGCGGAAAACTGCGCTCGCTTCGCTCGCTAGGGGCCCGCTTCGCGGGCATTAAAATTGTCAAAATTACAAAATTACCATTTCTATGATCATTCTTATTTTTTTAGTATAGTTAACTAGTATGCGCCCAGATCCGCCTTTCGGGTAGATTCGCCTTTTCGCCCAGATCTACCTTTCCGGTGGATTCGCCTTTTCGCCCAGATACGCCTAAAACAGTTTAAAGAACCCATAGAAAAAAACCGGGTCAGAAATAAATCAAATATAATATAGCTCTATGGTCCGTAAACCCAATAACTTCCTAAAGGAACAACTTGAATGATTCTACTGAAAGCTACCTGTTATATCGCGGAAATTCAACTTTTTGACTCGCCCCTGTATAAATCCGAAGCATATCATCTATATTTAAACTCCCACCTCCTATAACAAATCATTCGAAATTCAAAAGCCCCTTCAATTTAATTGAAAGCTTTCTGTTATAACGTAGAAATTGAAAATTTTTGACTCACCCCTGTATCAATCAGAAACATATTTTCGAAATTCTTAGGAAAATAGATGAAATTCAAATTAAATGAATACTTTACTCGATTCAATAATTTCACCGATTTCATTGAAAGCTACGCAAAACTTGAAAATTTTTGACTCACCCCGGTACTACTGGATCCACATAACCAATAATAACTTCCTAAAAGAACAACTTCAATGATTCTACTGAAAGCTACCTGTTATATCGCGGAAATTCAACTTTTTGACTCGCCCCTGTATAAATCCGAAGCATATCATCTATATTTAAACTCCCACCTCCTATAACAAATCATTCGAAATTCAAAAGCCCCTTCAATTTAATTGAAAGCTTCCTGTTATAACGTAGAAATTGAAAATTTTTGACTCACCCCTGTATCAATCAGAAACATATTTTCGAAATTCTTAGGAAAATAGATGAAATTCAAATTAAATGAATACTTTACTCGATTCAATAATTTCACCGATTTCATTGAAAGCTACGCAAAACTTGAAAATTTTGACTCACCCCGGTACTACTGGATCCACATATCACGTATGCCATGGTGTGACGTCACCACTGTTTATATCAGACTTCAACGGGTTTTATTAGGAATCGAAAGACATGTAAAACATATCAGGATATCGAAAAAATGTATTGAAATATCGATAATTATCAAAATACATACAGTTTATATCATTTCCTTGCGTATTCCGATTCAAATAACGCAATAATATTCAAATTCCTTCAAACACGAAGCATTCCTGACCTCTGAATCACCTTGACAGATATCACGTACTGGCTTCAACGATTTCATTGATCTTTCAAATTTTGGAGTTCCTATAACAGATGTGTTACTCAATAAACGTTCTCAAACTATTCAAAAACGATATTCGTACCTTGTTTTATTTGGATCTCTTCGTATTCCGCTTGAAAATTGCATTTTCCTGAAGCCTTTCTGACTTGAAAACTGGCTCGACAGTTGTAATCTTTTTTGCTTATCCTTTCAATTCAATCGTACCTGGAACGAAAACCTTTAGTGATAAACGTTATAAAACGATTAAAAAACGATATTCGTACCTTTTTTCATTTGTATCTGGCCTTTTCCTTCTCAAATGAGCAAAAATTCTCCAAACACTTCCGTCCCCGGAACAGATCTGACAGTTGTCATCTAGATAAATAATTTAACTTCGATGGTCTGGGAACGATGTCGCCAGACGTCAAAATTTGACCATTTTCGAATGCTTTTTTCGGTACTTTCCGATGGGGCTCCGGAAACAAACAATACTTTAATAAGTGGCCACATCCTTCGAGCTTTTATCGCGATCGCCCCCAAATGTCGGGACGCTACCGTCTCAGATATCATTCGCGCACTCTGAAGCTCCATAGGTCGAAAATCGCGATTTTGCCCAAGTTTGCGATTTTTTTTCGGCAACTTCCCGGGGGCGCAGCCCGACGATCGACACCTCTACGAAAACGTCAAACTTTCCTCTTTCGATCGCTCGCTTCGCTCGCGAAAAACGGGGCTCGCTTCGCTCGCTAGGGGCCCGCTTCGCGGGCATTAAAATTGTCAAAATTACAAAATTACCATTTCTATGATCATTCTTATTCATTTAGTATATGTATAAACTAGTATGCGCCCAGATCCGCCTTTCGGGTAGATTCGCCTTTTCGCCCAGATCTACCTTTCGGGTAGATTCGCCTTTTCGCCCAGATACGCCTAAAACAGTTTAAAGAACCCATAGAAAAAAACCGGGTCAAAAAAAACTCAAATATAATATAGCTCTATGGTCCGTAAACCCAATAACTTCCTAAAGGAACAACTTGAATGATTCTACTGAAAGCTACCTGTTATATCGCGGAAATTCAACTTTTTGACTCGCCCCTGTATAAATCCGAAGCATATCATCTATATTTAAACTCCCACCTCCTATAACAAATCATTCGAAATTCAAAAGCCCCTTCAATTTAATTGAAAGCTTTCTGTTATAACGTAGAAATTGAAAATTTTTGACTCACCCCTGTATAAATCAGAAACAGACGAAATTCAAATTAATACTCAACATGTTTCAAAAACTTCACCCATTTCATTAAAGCCACATGTAATAACGCAGATATCAATAATTTTTGACTCACCCCTGTATAAATCAAAATAATATTCGAGACATTTCTGGAAAAACAAACGAAATTCAAAGGAATACTCAACATGTTTCAAAAACTTCACCGATTCCACTGAAAGCTACCTATTATAACGCAAAAATTAAAGATTTTTGACTCACCCCTGTATAAATCAAAATAATATTCGAGACATTTCTAGAAAAACAAACGAAATTCAAAGGAATACTTTACTCGATTCAATAATTTCACCGATTTCATTGAAAGCAGAACTTGAAAATTTTTGACTCACCCCGGTACTACTGGATCCACATATCACGTATGCAATGGTGTGACGTCACCACTGTTTATATCAGACTTCAACGGGTTTTATTAGGAATCAAAAGACAGGTAAAACATATCAGGATATCGAAAAAATAAATCGAAATATCGATAATTATTATAATACATACAGTTTATTATCATTTCCTTGCGTATTCCGATTCAAATTACGTTTTCCACTCGAAACGAACCAATTCCTGACCTCTAAACCACCTTGACAGATATCACGTACTGGCTTCAATGATTTCATTCATATTTCAAAGTTTGGAGTTGCTGGAAGAGATGTATTAGTCAATAAACGTTCTCAAACTATTCAAAAACGATATTCGTACCTTGTTTTATTTGGATCTCTTCGTATTCCGCTTGAAAATTGCATTTTCCTGAAGCCTTTCTGACTTGAAAACTGGCTCGACAGTTGTAATCTTTTTTGCTTATCCTTTCAATTCAATCGTACCTGGAACGAAAACCTTTAGTGATAAACGTTATAAAACGATTAAAAAACGATATTCGTACCTTTTTTCATTTGTATCTGGCCTTTTTCCTTCTCAAATGAGCAAAAATTCTCCAAACACTTCCGTCCCCGGAACAGATCTGACAGTTGTCATCTAGATAAATAATTTAACTTCGATGGTCTGGGAACGATGTCGCCAGACGTCAAAATTTGACCATTTTCAAATGCTTTTTTCGGTACTTTCCGATGGGGCTCCGGAAACAAACAATACTTTAATAAGTGGCCACATCCTTCGAGCTTCGATCCCGACCGTAAGCGAATCTCAATACGCTACCACCACCGAAATCATTTGCGCACTCTGAAGCTCCATAGGTCGAAAATCGCAATTTTCCCCAAGTTTGCTTCTTTTTTCGGCAACTTCCCGGGGACGCAGCCCGACGATCGACCCCTCTACGGAAACGTCGATCTTTCCTCTTTCGATCGCTCGCTTCGCTCGCGAAAAACGGGGCTCGCTTCGCTCGCTAGGGCTCGCTACGCGGGCATCAAAATTGTCAATTTTACGTTACCCTCCCTCCCCTCCACCGATCACATCTATGCTCCCTTATTCATTTAGTATATGTATAGAACTAGTATGCGCCCAGATCCGCCTTTCGGGTAGATTCGCCTTTTCGCCCAGATCTACCTTTCCGGTGGATTCGCCTTTTCGCCCAGATACGCCTAAAACAGTTTAAAGAACCCATAGAAAAAAACCGGGTCAGAAATAAATCAAATATAATATAGCTCTATGGTCCGTAAACCCAATAACTTCCTAAAGGAACAACTTGAATGATTCTACTGAAAGCTACCTGTTATATCGCGGAAATTCAACTTTTTGACTCGCCCCTGTATAAATCCGAAGCATATCATCTATATTTAAACTCCCACCTCCTATAACAAATCATTCGAAATTCAAAAGCCCCTTCAATTTAATTGAAAGCTTTCTGTTATAACGTAGAAATTGAAAATTTTTGACTCACCCCTGTATCAATCAGAAACATATTTTCGAAATTCTTAGGAAAATAGATGAAATTCAAATTAAATGAATACTTTACTCGATTCAATAATTTCACCGATTTCATTGAAAGCTACGCAAAACTTGAAAATTTTTGACTCACCCCGGTACTACTGGATCCACATAACCAATAATAACTTCCTAAAAGAACAACTTCAATGATTCTACTGAAAGCTACCTGTTATATCGCGGAAATTCAACTTTTTGACTCGCCCCTGTATAAATCCGAAGCATATCATCTATATTTAAACTCCCACCTCCTATAACAAATCATTCGAAATTCAAAAGCCCCTTCAATTTAATTGAAAGCTTCCTGTTATAACGTAGAAATTGAAAATTTTTGACTCACCCCTGTATCAATCAGAAACATATTTTCGAAATTCTTAGGAAAATAGATGAAATTCAAATTAAATGAATACTTTACTCGATTCAATAATTTCACCGATTTCATTGAAAGCTACGCAAAACTTGAAAATTTTTGACTCACCCCGGTACTACTGGATCCACATATCACGTATGCCATGGTGTGACGTCACCACTGTTTATATCAGACTTCAACGGGTTTTATTAGGAATCGAAAGACATGTAAAACATATCAGGATATCGAAAAAATGTATTGAAATATCGATAATTATCAAAATACATACAGTTTATATCATTTCCTTGCGTATTCCGATTCAAATAACGCAATAATATTCAAATTCCTTCAAACACGAACCAATTCCTGACCTCTGAATCACCTTGACAGATATCACGTACTGGCTTCAACGATTTCATTGATTTTTCAAATTTTGGAGTTCCTATAACAGATGTGTTACTCAATAAACGTTCTCAAACTATTCAAAAACGATATTCGTACCTTGTTTTATTTGGATCTCTTCGTATTCCGCTTGAAAATTGCATTTTCCTGAAGCCTTTCTGACTTGAAAACTGGCTCGACAGTTGTAATCTTTTTTGCTTATCCTTTCAATTCAATCGTACCTGGAACGAAAACCTTTAGTGATAAACGTTATAAAACGATTAAAAAACGATATTCGTACCTTTTTTCATTTGTATCTGGCCTTTTCCTTCTCAAATGAGCAAAAATTCTCCAAACACTTCCGTCCCCGGAACAGATCTGACAGTTGTCATCTAGATAAATAATTTAACTTCGATGGTCTGGGAACGATGTCGCCAGACGTCAAAATTTGACCATTTTCGAATGCTTTTTTCGGTACTTTCCGATGGGGCTCCGGAAACAAACAATACTTTAATAAGTGGCCACATCCTTCGAGCTTTTATCGCGATCGCCCCCAAATGTCGGGACGCTACCGTCTCAGATATCATTCGCGCACTCTGAAGCTCCATAGGTCGAAAATCGCGATTTTGCCCAAGTTTGCGATTTTTTTTCGGCAACTTTCCGGGGGCGCAGCCCGACGATCGACACCTCTACGGAAACGTCAAACTTTCCTCTTTCGATCGCTCGCTTCGCTCGCGAAAAACGGGGCTCGCTTCGCTCGCTAGGGCCCGCTACGCGGGCATCAAAATTGTCAAAATTACAAAATTACCATTTCTATGATCATTCTTATTCATTTAGTATATGTATAGAACAAGAGGACTCTTGATCTACAGCATAGGTTGAATTATAAGCGGTTGCGTAATTTGACCACAGCATCTATCAGATCGGAAAAAAAGGCCTACCTCAACCGGAAATTCCAAACTGCTACGCAGAGGGAGAAATGGAATGAATTGAAGAAAATGAATATTGTCAAAAATGAGACTAGTCATATTCCAGATCACTTGCGAGACGTTGATAATCACAACAATTATTTTGCGAATGGAACCTCCAATAGCGCTCCCACTAATTCTAGTCTAAAAAATTCTTATCGGTCTAGCAGACTAAGTGAGGCAACTTTCAAATTCGATTACGTTTCGCAGGATGAAATAAGCTCTATTTTGAACAACTTAAAGTCTAATGCGGTGGGTAGGGATGGACTAAATGTCTTCTCTATAAATTTATGCTGTCCTGTAATTATTCCCTACATAACGCACATAATAAATTCTTGTATAGAAAAATCATTTTTTCCCTCTAATTGGAAGCGTGCAAACGTAATTCCATTGCCTAAAATTCGCAACCCATCTCAGTTTTCTCATTTTCGCTCTATATCTATTTTGCCCACGTTATCCAAGATACTTGAGAAGATCATGGTGAAACAGATGGTATCTTATATGCAGCAGAACGGTATTATACCTCAAAAACAATCAGGTTTCAGGGCGGGCTTTAGCTGTGACACAGCACTATGTGAGATCTTGGACAGTGTTTATAGGAGTCTGGATGATGGCGAGGCATCCATTTTGGTCTTGTTAGACTGTACCAGAGCATTCGATTCCTTGGATCATGACACTTTGGGCTATATTATGGAATACGTGGGATTTGATGATGGTGCCTGTGGTCTTATAAGGTCTTTCCTTGCGGATCGGACTCAGTGCGTGGTTTTGGATGGGGTGATGTCGGGAGATCTGGCTGTGGAGCGCGGAGTACCGCAGGGAAGCATTCTGGGTCCTCTGCTTTACATTCTTTACACTATGAATTTTCACAAATGTTTGAAATACTGTGACTATCATATGTATGCGGATGACTTTCAGATTCGGTTGTCTTTCAGGCCTGCTGATGTTGATTTGGCCAATAGCAGATTGAATTGTGACCTGCAAAGTATATTATCCGAGTTGGAAAGACATTGTTTAATTATCAATCCTGAAAAAACCGTGAGTTTGCTGTTTTGTGCTGATCATGTGAGGCAAACACTTATTCATAAGTTGGATCTGAGTGTGGGTGGGGATAAGATTGAAGTAAAGGAGTCTACGAAAAACTTGGGCTTAATTGTTGATAGTAAACTTCGGTTTACTCAACACATCAATATGAAACTTCGGTTAGCCTATTCAACCTTGAGACTTATTTACTCGCAAAGACATTACCTGAGCCGCAGCACTAGAATAATGCTGTGTGAGTCCCTCTGTTTGTCTCATTTCAATTTTTGCGATACCGTGTATGGCCCTGCCCTGGACTCATATGATACTGGGAGAATTCAGAGATTCCAGAACTCGTGTCTGAGATTCATCTATGCCATCCCACGAGGACAGAGAGTTTCCCACCTACTGAAAGAGACTGGATGGCTCAATATGCACGATCGGCGGTTGCTACATGAGGCGTGTTTTTTTTATAAAATTTTGAAGACTGGGATTCCAAGCTACTTGATACGAAAGATCTGTTTCAGGGAAAATGTCCGGAGTAGAACACTACGCTTGCAAAATTTACTGACAATCCCTAAACATACTAAAGAGCTATTCAAAAGATCTTTTTCCTATAGAATTGCAAGTATTGTCAACAAGTTTAAAATTTTCGACTTTTCCAGCTCATATGTCACATTCAAGAGGCGTTTCAAGGACAGACTTATGTCCGCCTCATAATTCGCGTGTACGACTGTCTTGTTCGTTACATGATGTCTCTCTCTTCGCTGTTGTCTTTTTTAATTAAAAATATGTGTGCACAACTTGTGTTGCTTCTATGTCCCTTGTTATTCATTGTAATTTTTTAAGTAGTATTAATCCTTTCTCTGAAGATTCGATAATGATGTTGAAATGTGTATTTCTGGCCTAACAGCACTCAAGTTTACTTGGGAGGCTGAATCACATGGCCTTTTAATCCAGCTACTCAATTTGTTTATGTATATTGTTATCTTTATGTTTTGGATTAATAAACCTCATTATTATTATTATTATTATTATTATTTCATTTTGATTGGTTTTGTTTTGTCTGAGATATTAAGGAACAATTTTTGAATGGCCATATTTTATGGAATATCCTATACAATTTGGCTGGTTTTCGAAATTAACCGAAGCGTTTGGATACAAAACTCACCCTGAAAATTTCAAGTCTCTAGGACAATCCCTTCGAAAGTTATCGTGCTAACGGCCGGGTCAACGAACATAATTGAGTTTGACCACGTATTCTTCATCAGGGAGTCGAACCCTTTCGTTAGAAACCACGTTCGGCTCAAAATTAGAAAATTGCAGACATTCGGGCACTCAAGAATATGGTTAATAATTTTCAAAAATCTTCTGAATTGCGAAGGGTTAGTCAATAAAGTCTTTCCTTCATAGTTTTGGAAGAGCTATAACACCCTGAAGTTTGCTTTACTCATCCGATAACATTCTGTATAGGAAAAGTTGTATTAACCTCAATAGAAATTCCCATTCTGTTTATTTATTTCGGAGTGTGCTAAAATTGCTGAATTGAATCGTACCTGAATGTAAAAAAAATGTTTTTAAACTCGATCAATCAGCGATGCGTTTCAGTGAACAAAATGAGAATTTACTGTACTCAATCTAAATCCATTCCATTTGAAATCTCACTGATTTAAAATATTGATTTCGATTGTTATTTCGGCGTAATGGTATTTTGACTGCAGATGAACAGTGGTCTGATGAAATATTTGCATAGCTCTTGTCACTACTTCATTGTTACAATAGTATGCTACCCCGTTTTGCACTAACCTCAGCTAGTGATTTTTGTTCGTTGATTCATACAAGTGTTCTTTTGGGTCCGATTTCATTGAATTTATGTTCATTTGAAATCAATTACCAGTTGGTGTACGTTATCTTATACAGGGTGAATAGCAATATGTTTTTTCCCCAACTTGAAAACCACTTGTTGCGTTTTTGAAACATGGATAAATTGAAAATAGTATTCATCGAAATGAATACAATCTGCAATTCAATTTATAGGCTCACAGAACCTTCTTCAGACGGACTGGGATGATTATTTGAGATGTTGTCAATGAGGGAAAAGACAGACCGGTTCTTCTTCATTTAAGACTACTTGTAAGAAGATATCGAGTACCAAATTACAGATAGTGACATCTAGCATTGCCCTTTCATCCGGTTCCGGGTTTCGTCAAGTTTTGGGACACCCTGTATAAAAAAATTGTATTCGATTTTTGAAGAAAATTTTTCACAGATATTCTTAGAAAATTGTGTTCATTCAGTATGTAGAAATTCAATTTGACAACCGAAAAAAAAATTTGGAAAATTGCAGGTTTTCCGCCATTTTGTGAATTTTTTCGGAATTCGCCAACTTTTCTGAATAGAGGTTCCAAAAATACTGAGATTTGGCTGAAAACCGTCACTTTAAGTGTTTTACATAACTGACCACACTCATGAATTCTTGATCAAAAATGACGTTTAACACCCTGTTTCTCGCTTATGTTTCGAAAATGGGATATATTGTATGAGGCAAAAATAATTCTCCCGGTGTCCTTTACACGAAAATATATGTTTGCTCTGTTTTTGATGAAACACCCTGCATATTCCATTCCTGATATTGTTTATATGCTCAGTAATGCGGCCCATACACAAGCTGCTTTTTCGGCGTTCTGGCAGCTAGCGTTTTGCGAGCGTCCTAGACGCTCGTGCAACTTTGATCACACACAAGCGTCTCAGTAGCTCACCAATCTGAAGGACGAGAGAGGTTTAAACTGTCGCTCAGCTAAAAAAATAGCCAGTGCTCTAATCTTAATAAGTGAAAAGAATGAATCCAAGAAACGTCGAATATGGGTTAAAGACTGGTTGTTAAAAAAGATTCCTTATCCCATATAAATCTTTACAAAGAATGAGAATTACATCCGGACGATTATAGAAACTATCTACGAATGGATGAGGACACTTCCTTTGCTCTTAATCACCCACAAAAACTTAATCTTTTTAAATAGTTCTATAAAATTTGTAATGAATTCTTCTGAATGTGCAAATTTTGCATGCCATTCTAGACGCTCTCATTGATTAAATTGAATACTTGACAAATTATTGGGTGTGTTGTATGACCACATGATTGAACAATAAATAAGAAACTACAACCGTAGTAGCACACGTATCGATGCGATAATTCAGCTTCTTTGGTATGTAGATAATACAAACAAAATATGGAACGTATTCGATTATTTCACTAACACCCAATATAACAGAATCGCTTACAGCAAGGAAATTGGAGGGAAATAATCTTCGGCCTAGGAATATTGCACGGGAAGTTGCCCATAATTCCTGCTTTGGCTCGAAAAGAATTGGAGGAGAAAATTTCAGACCTAAGGAATTTCCGGAAGGTGGAAGGTCATGACAGAAATACAATAGGAACTCGGAATATTTCCTGGTTAAATCTTCGAGAATTTGATTCATGGTTAATGCGTTGAAGCTATGCTAGTTGCTGGTCTACAGGGAGGACAAAATATGTTGCTTTTGAGCGCTCTTTCTACTACGAGTGTTATATCGTTCTGCCAAAATGTCTGTAATTTTCGAATTATGAGCCGAAAATGCGTCCCTAACAATCGAATTCGACTACCTGATGAAAAATTCGTGGTCAAATTCAATTCAATTCTGCTTGTGGGGCCGGCTGGCTGTAAGCACGATAACTTTCAAAGGAACTGTCCTACAGACTTGAGATTTTCAGGGTGAGTTCGGTTCCCAAATGGCTCGGTTATATTCGTTAACCAGCCAAGTCGTACAGTTCGATCCATAAAATATGGCCATTCAAAATTTTTGTTTCTCAATATATCTCATACAAAACGAAACCAAGCCAAATGAAATATTGCGGTCACATGCAAGATGCTCATACTAAGTCCCATGCATTAAATTGAAATGAAGAATCTTTTTATTTTCATAACACGATATCCGCTTCGAGTGAATTTTATTTTTTGAATGAATATTGATGTACAGAATGTTCATGCAAAATTTCGAGAGGATCGCGTCATCAAAACCATGGAATTTTTTTTAATTGTCAAATTTTCATATATTTTAGTTTCCAAATAATTTCCAGAATATTGTTCCGACTGTTCTGAGATTTTGTATTCATATATTTAGTATTTGATGTTATTCTTTAAATTTTTATTGGGGTTCTCAGGTACAGAAAATCTTAAGTTTTTCTTCTGCTCAGATATAATGAGAATTTTAAACATCTGGCACAATAATCACCCTTCTGCAGTGCTATCAACGAGTTCCTTCGTGCTTCAACTCTAACATTGCTTTGCCATAACCATAAAAAATTTAAAGTTTCAATTCAAAATGCACTAAAACAAGAGCGGTTTGAAATCCGGCCAATTTTATTTTCTATGCAATTGTTACAGAGAGATATGGAAAATTATTTTATGCAATTCAAAAAATGTGCATTAGCTTTAGTGTCTGTAATATTACAAAAAGAAAAGAAATTTTAAGTCCAATATTGCTTTCGGAAATTTGAATTGATTTTTTCTTCTTATTAAGTAGGTAGACCTTTGAAATTATTTTCTTCTGAAAATTCGAAAATACCCATACTTAGACAAAATAGCGCTGCTCAAAAATAATGAACGAGATTCTTTCAAACGAACGGACGTCTCGACAGACTATCGCAATTGGCTTCATTATTAAGTCGAATATTTTTTTCAGGGGTCAATTATAATATTCATCCAAGTATATTTCCCTCAATCACCACGTTTTTATTCTGTTATCCTTTTTAAAAACCGAAAATGAGTAAATCTCAAAGCAATTCCCAACCATAGACAAACTAAAAAATTAGATGAGCCACTTGTATATTCCGCGCCATCTGTCGGAGGAGGAGACTAATACCTACACGAAAAAATTATTTTCAATTTGATAGTTAGATGTCGTTGCATTCATGTAAATCCTATCGAGAAAATAGTAAGTATTTAAAATCATTATTGTCAAAAAACCTTTGAATTATCAACTGACACAAGGAGTGGTTTGACACGTTCTTTTTGAAATATAATAAATTTCGAAATGCCTGCAAGAGTGAAGACGTGCTATGTTATTGGATGTGAAAATCGAGATGCAAGAAGGTAATTATAAAATTTATATGTATATTCTGTTACCTATAAGAATTAAGATACTCGTAGTTTTCAAAAAAGTTTTTCATGTATTGAATAAGTTTAGTCGGTAAATACTCATATTTTGTATTATTGAATTCATTATTGTTAGTTTTTGAAAATGTTTTCAATGCAATTATTAGTTTATTGATTAGATATTTATGAAATAAATCTGTATTTGATTGGTGATTTGATTATTGATCCTCATTTCTCGATTCCAAAAGAAAATCAGATTAAAGTTCGTTGCAGGTATTATTTTCATGAAAATAAATTTCCTCACTCATCGATAACTTGCACGAATCCATTTCTGATTTCCTTTTGGAAATTGAATTTCAAAAAACTTTTTGCCTCTTGTATATGGGTGTACCTACCTATTCAAAAGGTACGCTACAGAATTCTTTTTGAGGCAACTTTACGATACAGATTCCTTTCTCAATTGAGCTTTTTTCACGAATTAGTAATTTTGTACAAAAACAGATGGCGTTGAAGCTTGTTCTACTAGTGTCTCATCTATTCTTCGTTTAGTTAGTCTATGTTCCCAACTAAATGCCTGGCTTTGCTCCCCACATGACGTCACAATTCTCAATAGGATAGCATGCATTCTTATATCATTTTTGTGACCAAATTCTGAACGATCCTTCAGCTTCAATTTGTTGAAAATGCGGATAAGTCATTTTGTAGAAAACCAATATAAAAATCGTCCAGATTCAATGGATTCCTGTTTCATAGCAACAGGTGTTTTCATCTCATTTTCAGAATTATATTTGGGGCATTACTCTTGCGCACTAATTCGAGAAAGTCCATTAATATCCACATGGAATATTTGTGCCAACTCATTAATACTCTGCTGAATTATTTCTCAGGAAACTTTTCTAATAGATCTTAATTACTGGTGTAAGCAGGAACTCCACCTGTGCTATTTCCACAAATAGCCTCTACTTTCGTATTTAATGAAGTTTCCCAGCTGTTCGTTCGCTCCTTGCTTAGTTATGAAATTATCTTTCAACTTTTGACATACGTTTCGAAGACATATAACTCGAATACTTTTGATTATTTGATTAGTTTAGTTTAATTGGCATGCTCGCATTCTGTAACTAAGGGAACAGGAGTTTCCTTTCCTCCTCCCTAGAGAATCTACACTTGGAGTTTCTGTTAAGCCAATTCTCATGAAATTTTCTTTGTCTTGTTAGAAATCCAGTGAAAAGGCATTCTTACTGAGATACCAGTACTTTTTGGATCTGGCCAGTTTGATCGGGCAATCAAATCGTTGATTATCAATTTAGTCGATAGTTTATGTCAAAAATGAGCTGAAAACATAGACAAACTAAAAAATTAGATGAGCCACTCGTATATTCCGCGCCATCTGTCGGAGGAGGAGACTAATACACAAAAAAAATATTTTCAATTTGATAGTTAGATGTCGTTGCATTCATGGAAATCCTATCGAGAAAATAGTAAGTATGTAGAATCATTATTATCAAAAAACCTTTGAATTGTCAACTGACACAAGGAGTGATTTGACACGTTCTTTTCGAAATATAATAAATTTCGATATGCCTGCAAGAGTGAATACGTGCTGTGTTATTGGATGTGAAAATCGAGATGCAAGAAGGTAATTATAAAATTTATATGTTTATTCTGTTACCTATAAGAATTAAGATACTCGT
The DNA here is from genome assembly GCA_013421045.1 of Propylea japonica. Lineage (NCBI taxonomy): Eukaryota > Metazoa > Arthropoda > Insecta > Coleoptera > Coccinellidae > Propylea > Propylea japonica. Next base: position 59,435,905 of record CM024244.1, read on the forward strand.
AGTTTTCAAAAAAGTTTTTCATGTATTGAATAAGTTTAGTCGGTAAATACTCATATTTTGTATTATTGAATTCATTATTGTTAGTTTTTGAAAATGTTTTCAATGCAATTATTAGTTTATTGATAAGATATTTATGAAATAAATATGTATTTTCAATTGGTGATACCTATTTCAGTTAATAAATTTTTATTCTATCCAGAGTTTGATTATTGATCCTCATTTCTCGATTCCAAAAGAAAATCAGATGAAAGTTCGTTGCAGGTATTATTTTCATGAAAATAAATTTCCTCACTCATCGATAACTTGCACGAATCTGATCTAATTTCCTTTTGGAAATTGAATTTCGAAAAAATTTTGCCTCTTGTATATGGGTGTACCTACCTATTCAAAAAGTGCACTACAGAATTCTTTTTGAGGCAACTTTACGATACAGATTCCTTTTTCAATTGAGCTTTTTCACGAATTAGTAATGTTGTACAAAAACAGATTGCGTTGAAGCTTGTTCTACTAGTGTCTCATCTATTCTCCGTTTAGTTAGTCTATGCTCCTCTACACTTTGAGTTTCTGTTAAGCCAATTCTCATTTTATTTCCCCTGTCCTGTTAGAAATCCAGTGAAAATGCATCACTCATTCTATACTTTTTGGACCTGACCAGTTTCAAAGTTCCGAAGGAAGTTTTCTGAATACTCCATTTCCGGAAGATTGCTCCCAACTGGTGGATGTAATACTACAATTTACACTTTAAGTGTTGAATATTTAAATTTGCCGGAGAGATGTTAAATGGACTGATTTCCTCCTTGCTTCCAAAATTAGTCGTGAATATTGCGAGATATAGGACCCTTCAGAATGAAGCTATTAAATTTTTAATTAAAAATGAAATAGAAAGAAATGACCTACGAATCACACTCACTCATCCTTGTGATTTACGGTGCTGCTTCTGGAAGGGTCCTTCTTCTGATGGCCAATGTCACTGCGAGTTGTTCTTGTGCGTCTTTGGCTATTTGGTAACAGCACAAAAGTTTCCAAGAGCGTTTTGTCGAGATTTTTGTGGAATTAACGAAAACTTGAAAAATATGCGGAAAAAGCGATAATTCAACGAGAGCGGTTCGATTCATACTGTCTTTTGCATGTGCGTTTTAACTCCTACGCACATCCGTATCTCAAAACATATAGTGAACACTCCAAGTGTCTAGTTTTTGGATTAAAACATCAAAAATTTAAATTTTCATTGGTTTTTGAGTAATGATAGAAAAATCAGCAACAAAAAAATTCTCATAATTTTACCACTTTTTTTTCTTGTCTACGAACGTGGAAATTTTATTTTTGCATAATCGTTGAAATGATGGGATACTTTGTTAATTCAGCTTTAATTTATTTTTTATTGGCCTCAATACGTCCACTTCTCGCCGAGATATCGGTTTTCAAATGGAAAAGAATCCATTTGTCTTTGATTTCGTTATTGAAAACAGGGGTGGCAATACCCGTTTTTAAATTAATAAGAATTTTATTTTTTAGTTTATTTTATTTTTTTTTAATTTATGTACTTTCTGCAATTAAAATGTGGAAAAAGCTCGAGAAAATTCTTTTTTGCCTTTTTAAAGATTATGAGCTTCTCAGAGCAAAAAACGTGATCTTTATTTTTTTCAAAAATTCAATCGAGTCAAACAAAAAAACGGCTCGCTGGATTGAGTTGGCTCTTCGTAAGGTTTTCATCAACATATTGAACTGTGAAAGTCACACTTAACATAATTGGTTTCCTCAATATTTTCGATCCAGCGGTAGATTTTTCAAGAAACCACCAAAATCCCTTTTTTTGTTGAATTTTATATTGATGCGACATAAAGAAAAAAGAATTTCCATGAATAAGCAATGGTTGTTCATTAATCGGAGTTCATTTGAGGTCTTGAAACCCTCCTTGAATTTTCTGTGCGATCATTGGTTGCTGAAAAATCGATAATCAAAGACAAATGGATCCTTTTCCATTTGAAGACCGATATATCGGCGATAAGTGGATGTATTGAGGTCAATAAAAAAGTAAATTAAAGCTGAATTAACAAAGTATCCCATAATTATAACGATTATGCAAAAATAAGATTTCCACACTTGTAGACAAGAAAAAAAGTGGTAAAATTTTGAGAATTTTTTTGTTGCTGATTTTTCTATCATTACTCGAAAACCACTGAAACTTAAAATTTTTGAAGTTCTAATCCAAAAACAAGACACTTGGAGCTATAATTTCCTTTCTTTAAATTCCTTGTGAGACCATTCCTCTCAAAGTTACGGCATGTTGAAAATTGCCGAAAAATTTTGAATTTTTTTTGATCCTTCAATTTTTTGGAGTAGTGTATTTCAAACCCATTCGAATTGAAACAACAAAAAAATATTCGATACACTCGAGTACGAAACACTGAGCAAGTGTATTTGAGCGCTCGTTCGGTTTGGAACCGGACTCAATTTCAAGTCTGTTGGACGAAAACAATTAATTTTACCACGGATTCGTCACCAGGGAGTCGAACCCTATCGTTTGAAATCATCTTCGGCTCATAAATACAGATTAAACATCCGACCAATTAAATTCTGAACGTTTAAATTCACTTGCTTATTTCGGTGGTTTCAATAATTTTTTTTCTCGGAAACCTAACTAAAAAACAAAAAATTCAAAAGGCTCTGAGCAGGCGCTAGTTCATTGGTGGAGCAACGAGGCTATTACCTCAAAATTCTGCATGTGACTTAGATTGATACTAAATATACATATACGTGACTCTGCGATATTTTAAGGGCATCAAATATACTGAATATTTTTAACATTTGGCATTCGTAATATGTCCCTTCTATTACTGGTCGATAAAGTCAAGTTGACCTATGATCAATTATCTGATGAACTTGTTATTGTATAATTCGTATGATAAAAGTACATCATATATTTTGGTCTCCGATTGAAAATGTATTCCACCCGTAACAGTTATAATATTATATCTAAATCCATGAAGCATCCAAAAGCTGTGAATTATGACTCATTATTAACTGAATAATGATTCGTTATTCACTAGAGTGATTAATGAGTATTATTATGGCTGAGCAAACAGAGGTATAATGGGCAGATTATAAATAAATTAGTTGTGGAAAAATAATTCATTTATGCCTTGAATTATCATTCAAAGATCTCAAAGAGTTGAAAAACTCATAATACTATTGCAAAAGCCTTCTCTTCAGTTACAATTAAAACAGTCATCCATTAATCATTCCAAAGTGCGGTATCAACTCGCAATCGATCAGAGCCTCCTTTGTAAAACCTGATTTAATTAGTTAGATTAAACGAACCAAAGTCATTCGAACTACCATTGTGGTTACCAGAAAAGCTCATTGATAGATGATGCTAAATTAGAATGCCAATTCATTATTCACTGAACGGTCGGTAGGTAAAACAGAATCTGTTCGAATAACATACAAAGCGTTCGGTGGCATGTAAAGCACTGTATTTCTTCTTCATACCCTTGAATTGTCTGTTTCCAATGGGCGTTAACGGACGACGATTTAACCCAGGAAAACCGATAATTGGAGTGAATTTGAAATAAACAGGGCCAGGAAATAATATCGACGATTTCCTATTACGGCATTCTGTTTTAGATAGCCCGTTTTCTGGGCAGCTATCACTTTTGTGTTCATTATATGTGACGAGTGTAAACATTGTCATGACTTTTATTATTATTATTTGAATTGTTGTTGTTCTGGCTTCCGAAACCAGCGATCATATAGGTCTTTTGTGATCTACCTTATTCACTCATACTCATGTAAGCCCAGGGAGGTGTTTAGTGGCGTTGATAAAGCCAACAACCTTCCTGAAAGTCTTAGCTGTTACCTCTTGGGGATCCAGGACCTGATTGTTTTTATGCCAGTTACTAGTTAGCTATGGACAATTGCATAACACATGTTCAGCTGTTTCTGCTTCAGATCCACGAAGCTTGCAAATATCACCTGTTGACTTTTCCATGCGATACAAATGATATTCGACGACGTTATGCCAATCGAGAATTTTTGTAGAAATACATAAAACATCTCTTAAACGAATATTGTTACACTGAAAGAAAATTCTCAGTTATAGTTATAAAATATTTGTTACTGCCAAATTTGGTGAAAATTATTCAATAAGATTCACAACCAATATGGCTCATTTATTAAAACTTTTAGAAACATTTTTTGATATTCACTAAAAACAAACGATTTTGTTCTACTGAATTCAAACAAAATAATTTTATTATAAATAAGTAATTTATTACAGAGATTGAAATATATTTATCAATAAATTTGGTTTTCAATCAATATTATTTGGTCATTATCAATAAATGTTGAGTTATCTGTTAATAAATCTTTGTTAATATGTTTATTATTATTAGGGTTATGATTTTAATAGATCATTTGTTTATAATAAATCTACGATAATAAATGATAATAAACTTTATTTGTCTGAGCGTAAATTCCTGTACAGACAAGTCCCAGCGAATAGCCTTTACATCAGGATCGGAACTCCAATCAAACCACAGTATTTTGTGTCGCCAAATAATGAAGTAACGCCAACGGTCTGTCAAGTGCCAACGGTTTCAGTTTCCAGAATAATTTTGTTTCTGACGGTTAGCGGCTTGCTGTGCGGCTGTTTGTAATTGTTGTGAGTCTAACAAAAAAATGGAAGTTTTTCCGTTCTTCCTTGCGGAATGTGGCGTTACCCAGAAGATGCTGAGAGATTTTGAACGTAAGTACCTCACCTTGGCATATGAATTTATAGTGAAAAATTCTACTATAAAAATGTTTCTCTTATTTTATAATTGATATTTGCTGGTGTGAATAATAAACAATTTCTCACAAAATGGAATAACGAATTTGAAACTCCTGAAGGAGGTTTCGGAAAATGAAGCTGATTTCAAACAGTTAGTGCCCTGTATGGGAACTAGAGTTCAAATCAGGCTAAAATTGAATAGTAAAAATTTATTGGATACACTGTAAGCAATATCAATAAGTATAAGAAATTACTGATTTCAAGTAATATATATGTATCCATTTCAGAATATCTCCTTCTGGCAGTGGTGGGACTGTTGAAACTCCTCTGGACAATAACACTACAAGTTTAAATGCTTCAGAAACCTACAGTAATTTGAGCAGGTAAGTAATAATACGAAAATTCAAATATGTATTTATATTCCAAATTCATGCCTTTCATCGTCTCGTAACTCTCATCTTCAAATGCACATACGTTAAACAGTTATATTTTTTAAGTAAATTACTAATTAAACCTTAAGTCCAAAAGAATAAAGAATGAGCGACTTTATATTTTATTATTTTGTTAATGTTATTACACTTACAATTATATATTAAACCACAAAATAGTGGAATTGTTTTTGTTATATGATTTATTATATGTATGTATTTTGTTTTCATGAGAAATATATTTATTGAATGAAAGATACATTGTTTTTCTGATTTTTCCTCAGGCCATTGAAAATTAAAGTGGACAGTTTAATTTTATTATAGGTTTCATCATTATTAATGAAATATTTTGTCTGCTGGTATAACTATAATATATCATTGAGTTTTGTTTTTTTCTGTGAGAAAATATTTGGTTAGGATTATTTGGGAATAATTTGTCTACTAATAAATGTTTCACTAATGAGAGCTAGTATTTTCACATCCAGATACCAAACTGACGGATAACTAACTAATATCAGTTGAAGCTATCCGTCAGGTTCATATCTGGAGGTGAAAATACATAACGGCTCTCATAAATAAAACATTTATTAGTAGAAGATCAATTCTCAAATAATCCTCACAAAATAAAATGAGTAATTCCAGCAAACAAAATATTTGTTGATTAATAATTATTAAACTGTTTTCATGTTGTACTTATGAACAAGCATATACGAATAATAAATAAGTATTTATTCATACTTATGATGCATTTATTATGTAAAGCAAGATGTTTACTTATTATCAACAAATGAATATTATGACGGAATAAACAGAAAACAACCTTGAATAAGTCTTTATTCATACTTATGATACATTCATTATATAAATCAAAATGTTTATTTATTATCAACAAAAGACTATTATGATGGAATAAATATAAGATAACCCTGTATGAGTCTTTATTTACCAAGTTGTAAACAAATAATTTGTTTCTCTATAGCAAATTTTTAATAAGCCATATTTCAATCACTAATTTGGTGATAGTTAAGAATACTTAGTTAATGTAACCAAATTGTTCTTTCGGTGTAGGACATATTTCTCACACTGATTAACAGACTCATCAAAATGTCCTGCATCTTCCTTGAAAGCCTGAACAATCATTCGTGAAACATCCTGTATAATCCCCATGCTGTACTATTACTTTGTCGATGGCGCTTGTAGCAATGATAATTCTTGTAACAGGGGAGTTGTAAGTCTATACAGCAACGTTCATGAACAAATATTGAATATTTGATCAGCGAACTATCTACTTCATGTTTGTAATTGTAATTTACTGCCAGAGATTCATTTTCAATTAGTCCGAACGCATGGAGACATTCCTAGAACACAGTTTTGCCATCCTCTAATGGACTGTGTAACGGACGCTTATGAGATATATGCGCCTAATTGGAATTAATTTCGGATGAAATACTTCATAGTCAAGAATTAGAAGAACTTGTGGACCCAAATATTAATGAAAATGGAAGTTTTGAACCTGGAACATGTTCATTTCGATTTCATTCGAATAAAGATTATTGTTTTATCTGTTGACTTAATTAAACAATGAGAGGTTCCATCTTAATGAAGGCTACCGCGTATGAGTTTGCCGCTAGAGGTCCTCGAAAATTTGAATTGTCAAATATTCAAACGAAGTCGTGAATCTTTATTATTTATTTTCAATCCTTACGCGGGTGTGAGGAGTTCACATAAATGTTCCGATTAATTACAGAAAATATGAATTACGTTTCAATGAATATCCCTGCTTCGAAAGATGGGTTTAAAAAATAGGTGCCAAATTAAGCGGGCTAAAAGAACAGTTAATTCGAATGTGAATTTGTGTACTGTTTCAATACACATTTCTTGTGAAAAGTATGCTTATTTATTCAGTTTACAGTTATGGTTTTTCCTTTTACAGACTCCAATACTATGATAGGAATGATTTATCCAGTGGAAAAGCATTATCATAAATTGAAATGTGTTTATTGCAGAAGTAGGTTATTTTTCATTTCAAAAGTAGGAACCTGTTTCTTATTATACTTACATGATACCTTTGATAGCTGAAAGGTGCTACAACTTGAAGTTGTACTCTAAATCATCACACAATCCTTTCATTTATCATTATAAGTGAATATATAGGAATGATGACTATCACTTATCTATGTTTCAAAAATTTGTTAGGTTAGTCTCCTTAAAGGCAAAGAATTTTTTTGTTTGTCATTTTTTCTTTATCTTAAAATCACTTGGCTTCACAGTAGTCAAAAATATTGGGTGTTTCCATCACTCGGAGAAACTTGCATTGAGGCTCTGATGTAGGGCCACTGCTAACATCTCAAAGAGTGAGGAGGAAGTAATCAGTGCTTTCAGCATGCGATCTGTGATGATTGAACGTCTCATGTGACACTACTAGATGACACTATCTGTTAGTTGCTACTCGATAGCTTCTTACTAGTAGTCTTAAATGAAGAAGTTTCTCAATAGGATGTTGTCTCTGATGGATATGGGACACTGACGAGGCCAAATGAGGCCAAAACCTGTCTGTCTCTCTCCTCATTGACAACATCTTGAATAATCATCCCAGTCCGCCTGAAGAAGGTTCTGTGAGCCTATAAATTGAAGATTGTATTCATTTCGATGATTACTATTTTCTATATGTTTCAAAAATTTGTTAGGTTAGCCACCTTAAAGGCAAAGAATTTTTTTGTTTGTCATTTTTTCTTTATCTTAATATCATTTAGAAGCATGGTAATTCATTTATTTACACTGGTCTTGATATACCAACACCAGTGAGTAATTTGATAACAAACATAAAACGTTTATAGTTGTGAAATCCAGAATAAAATTGTACCAATGAGATTTTCTTAAATTTCATGTTCGGACAAATCAGTATCAGTTGAGCTCCATTGACTACATTTTTCTTTACAGTTAAACTGATTTTTGCATTCTCAAGTTTCATTCTGCATTCAATAACTCTCTTCATTCGTTTTTTATTCCTATCTCTCCTCAGATCTGCAGAGCTCAATCGAAAAACGAGCGTTCTTTCAAATAGTCTTTCGGTTTCAATTCTTGAGTCAGCTCAATCTGGAATAAGTGTAAACCAAAATCCGCACACAAAATATGCCATAATGTGGTCTGATCGCTGACCAATACTTGGGAACTCTGAAAATTTTACCCATTTTGATCGTTTGCTACGGACGCAAGCAACATAACCCAATTAATATGTCGACTCAAATATTTGCCCTAAACTTGTTATTCTTTGTTTACTTAAGCGAAAATTATGGCCGAAAACCCGTTCGAGGTGGCGATAACCGACTCCGAATTTCGGTAGGAAATTTTCTACAATTTGCAGGCGTTGCTCTTCGTGTACATGATGAAACTTTTGAGTGTACTGCATGAATGGACAATGAGAGTTCAATTCAAAGTTGTCAAATCCCTATTAAAACATAAAGAAAAGCCCTGAGCAGGAGCTGTTGAGCTCTCGTTCATTAGTGGGACAATAAGATTATTACCTCAAATTTTATATGGGACTTGATATTGATACCTTAAAAAGAAATGCAGAATCTCAACACAATCATAATAATATCCTGAAAATTATTCGTAAAGTTTGGATTTTGAAATATGTGAAAAAATTTATTAGAAAAATTAGATTCTATGGTTCTGATGATGCGATCCTCTTGAAATATTGCATGAACATTCAGTATGTCAGTTTCCATTCAAAAAATGAATCGGAAAATTCTGTTATGAAAATTTTGGAAGTTCTGTTAACACTACAACCAGAAAATTCTGCATGAAAATTCAGTATATAAGTTTACATTCACAAAGAAATTTCACTCGAATCGGATATCCTGTTATTGACATATGAAGATTCTTCTTTTCAATTTTCCAATTGAATTTTTTATGGTTTTGTTGACACTATGGCCACGAAATTTGGGACGAACATTCAGTGTATCGATCTCCATTCACAAAATAAATTTCACTCGAATCGGATATCCTGTTATGGAAAAATAGAGATGCATCTTTCAATATTCTGACTGAATTTTCTACGGTTCTGTTAGCACTAGGGCCAGAAAATTTTGCATGAAAATTCAGTATATCAGTTTACATTCACAAAAAATATTTCATTCGGATATTCTGTTATAGAAATATAAATAAGATTCTACTTTGCAATATTCCAATTGAATGGTTCTGTAAACATTATGGTCACAAAATTCTGGATGAACATTGAGAATATCGATCTCCATTCATGAAAAAATTTCACTCGAACCGGATATATTTTTATGGAAATATTCAAATTCAATATTCCATGTGAATTTTCTCTGGTTCTGTTCACGCTATGGCCATAAAATTTTGCACGAGGATTGTTTTGAGCATCTTGCATTTGGCCGTAACATTTCATTTCGATTGATTTTTTTAATTCTGAGACATCGAGGAACAAAAATTTTGAATGGCCATATTTATGGAACACCCTGAAAGGTTTGGCTGATTAACGAACTTAACCGAGCCATTTGAAACCGGACCTCATCCTGAAAATTTCAAGTCTCTTGGATAATCCCTTCGAAAATTATTGTGCTAACGGACGGCCGGACGGGTTCACGAACAGAATTGAATTTGACCACGAATTCGTCATTAGGGAGTCTAACCTATCGTTTGAGACTATTGTCGGCTCAAAATTCGAAAATTACAGACATTTGGGCAAAACGATATAGCACTCGTTTGTTGTAGGACGAGCGCCCAAAAATCGACGTGTTTCAGGATTATTTCTTAAAATAGGCTGTTTAGCTAAATATGAATTTGTTCCATATTTTGCGAACACAGTGTATATCAATTATTTCACACTAGGAACATCTCAAATCTCAATAATTCCCATTTCCCTAAACATTGTTACAGCTGAAAGTGATTGATTGTCACCTATTCAATAATGAAACAGGTAGTATTAGAGTATATCGATTCCAATGCCTTGTTTTCTATGCCCCAAGTATTGTATTATTTATTCAACATATAATGTACTTGATTGAACCCTTCATCTAAAGCATGTGGTTTTTCTTGTAATGTATTCACACAATTTGGTTCCGTTCAATGAAAACATGGAATATGTGGTGAATAAAACAATAGGTGTTTGTTTGTCAAAGCAGTAATAACAAGAAATCGAATAACAGTTTTTTCATCGTCAATAGATTGTCACAATACTCCTGAATATTTTAGTATTTCAAGTACCTATTGCAGACACTTCAAGATCATTAATCCTTTTGAATTGAAGGCTGATGATCAGACTAGAATATGTTCTTATATTTTACATTTTCAGTGTTTACCAGAAAAGTCATTCAGGAAATTATGGACCCTAAAGATATCATACCCATCAATATCTGTTTTTAAGCGGGCGTTCTACATAAACGAGTGCTATATCGTTTTGCCAAATTGTTTATAAATTTTGAGCAGAAAATGGTCTCAAACCGTAGGGTTCAACTCCCTGATGACGAATTCGTGGTCAAATTGAATTCTGTTGGTGGAGCCGTCCGGCCGTAAGCGCGATAACTTTGAAGGGATTGTCCTAGAGACTTGAGATTTTCAGGATGAGTTCGGTTTCCAAATGCCGCGGTTAGGTTCGTTAACCAGCCAAATCGTAGAGAGTGTTACATAAAATATGGCCATTGAAAGTTTTTAATCCTCAATAATCAAACCAAATCGAAATTAAATTTTACGGCCACGTGTAATATGCTCTTAATAAGACTCATGGAAAATATTGTGGCCATAGTGTTAACAAAACCATAGAAAATCAATCGCAGTGTGGAGAACAAAAATCATTATATTTTTATAACGAGATATCTGATTCAAATGAAATTCATTTATTTCGCTTCTTTTTAAGCGCTCGTTCTCCTTAGAGTAATAAATTTTTGTTTATCGCATTTTGTTTGAACATCGGGTTTCTGAGATCCCCTCTCTAGACAACGAATTTAGAATACCAGGGATCTATTGCACCAAAAACTTTGCAACTTTTCACTTTGCACTTTTCACTTTTCAAATGAATTACGTTGCACGAAACGCATTCATAATTGAAAAGTAAAATGTGGAAACTCAAGTGCAAGTGTTGGGAGAAATCTTGTGCAACATAATTAATTTTCACTTTTGAAATTTGTCAGAATGCAAAGTGCAAAGTGAAAAGTTGCAAAGTATTTTGGTGCAATAGGCCCCTGGTACCTACATACAAGGATTATCTTATTTAGAAACTCTCGCTACCTGTAATAAAACAATGTATAATAGGTGACATCAATGAAGGAAAATTAACGAAAAGATTACACCGAAGCGAATTAAATTATGAGAAACTTGATCTTCCGAAGAACAACTCTCCTATACCTAGATAGCACAGTATGGAGCTTTCCTGAAATTGACCTTATCAAGTCTCGACGATGCAAGAAGTTCCAGAATTTCGAAGTTCCTCCTTAACAACTCATGCAAGTCCATATACGAAACCCTCTCCAAAGTCTTATCAACTGTTCGGTTGAAATACGAGTACCTATATTGTACATATGTGACGTGACATATAATACTTTAGTTGGAGAACTTTAGCGATAAGAATGAAAAATGATAAATCAAGCAAAGAGTAGATATTTGGAAGGGTTTGAGAAAGCGCAGTGGCGGCAAGCGAAATGTAAATGACTTTTTCTGTATTTTAAATTGAATCAAACATTTTTAATTATTTATGTTTCAGAGACTGGGAGTGAAAACCTATAAAGTTTCTAAGAAATGCAGAATCCTCCCAGAATATATTTCAATCGATATTTTAAATTGGGCTTCCTTAACTATGAATATACTCCGTTCACATATTATTGAGCACAAAGTAGGTCTTTGTTTACTTGTTTATTTATCTTAGGTTGGCAGTATTTACTGTATTTCTAAAAAACTTCATGGGGGTGAACCCAGTCTCTGAAACAGAATGAATTAAAAAAGAATCTTAATCAAGATGAAGTGCTCCAGCGATTTTTTTTTGTTTTTGCTCTTATTTGTTAGGAGCAAAATGGTTCTGAAAAGATGTTGCCTATAACAGTACCTTTAAAAAAGGAAATACGTGAAAAGGATAATGTAACGTTTCGGTGTCTATATCAGACACCTTCTTCAGACAAACTTGAAAAATCTTCAGAATTGGGTGTTTTTTTCAACAATGCAAAATCTTATCAAATTATATTTCAATCGATTGTATGTACTGTCTTAAGGGAAAATAAAGTACGTGTCGAATGTACCCGGCCTCGTCCGACGAGCTTAGATCATAGAACTCTGGTTTGCTGAAAAACAAATCGAGGTTATACTATTGTTTATAATTCATATACTTATAAAATATTCTGCCGAAGATAGAATTCTGAAAATGCCGAAGATTATTTCAAGAGGATAAACTAATATTAATCTTTTCAACCTTTTCATCAATTGGATATTTTCGAGGATATTTTCAAGTCAATATCTACACGTTATCAACAAAAAAAATAATTACTGATTTTCTAGAAGATTTCATGAAGATGTGCGAGCAGAACATCCACCATTTATTACTCCATATACAGTGTGTTTGGTCACGACTTTGATCGACAAAAACACCCACATTGGGGAGTTTACCCCCTCAGTTTTGGAGTGGCCCCCATTTTAAATTTAATTTTTCATGTTAGTTGACCCTTCCAAATAATATAGATTTCTTTGGACATAAAGGTCCTACAGATATGAAAAAAATGTTTTGAAAGATGATACTACCACCTTTTATTAAACTGGAACAATATGAAAACATCCAACTCAGACATGCCGAAAAAAATCTTTAAAAAAATTTCAGGATGAAAACGTACTGATTTTCTTAGTAAATTCGAAATAGTACAAGGACTAGCACATTGAAGTATAATTTTTTTCAATGAGCTAACACGCAAGGATATTAGCTACAAAACGACACCAACATAATTTCTGTAAGTTACATAATTAGAAAGTAATTGCTGTTCGAACATGACCCTTATGAAAATTGATAAAATAAAATAAAACTCAGTACTTTACTTTCGATAATTTTTAATGATTAAACAAACGGAATAATCATAAAAATTGCACAAAATGGCTGCCTCTGCTTTTTAGACCGGCAGTGGCCCTCATGATGACCTGTTGAAGCAAAAAAAAGTTTTGGGCGCTCGCGTAGTGGTCATGTTTGAACGGCAATAACTCTAGAATTATAAAACTTACAGACATGATGTAGATGCTGTTTTGTAGCTAATGTCCTTGCGTGTTGAATCATTGAAAAAAATTATACTTCAATGCTCTATTTCTTGTGTTATTGCGGATTCACTAAGAAATACAGTAAATTTTTTTCAGAATTTTTTTATGGCATTTTCAAGTGGAATGTTTTCATATTGTTCATTTTTAATGAAAGGTTGTAGTATTCTCATTCAAAAAACATTTTTTTTAATCTGTAGGACCTTTATGTCCAAAGAAATCGATACTATTTGGAAGGGTCCACGAAAATTAAAAAGTAAATTTAAAATGGGGGCTACTCCAAAACCGAGGGGGTAATTTTTCCAATGTGGGTGTTTTTGTCGATAAATTATCGCTAAGTGATGATCAAACACGCTGTATATCTTGATTCGTTTTTAGCATACAATTTTCTGTTCGTCACATAATGTTCGCTGCTGAACTTTTTTCATTGGACTCAATTTTGTTCATTCGCATTTCTATTGAATGTTGAAAATGATAATTCCTTAATACATTTACAATACCATCAATTTCCATTGTTCAAACAATGATGTTTTCATTCAATTCAAGTAGTAAATCTGTAATGTAAAATTTCAATATTCTGTCGTTAGGTATTAAGAACTGTCCGAATTGTGTTTTCAATTTGTCAATTTTCAGATGTAAATAATTGACATTGTAAGAAATCCGCGGTTTATGCAACTTTCTCGTGATATTCACAACATTGTGTATCAATCTGATCAGAAAATACCTAAACAACCTAATTAAAAATTTTAATATACAAAGTGAAATATGCCAAATTTCCATGGCCTACTTTGTGCTCAATAATATCCGAATGGAGTAATATACTATTAGCATTACAAAAGTAATAGTATTTTTTTAAATAAATTATAGAACGGGCTCCTATTTAAACACGAATGCGGAATTCGAAAAAGGAGCGGCGAATGACAGTTTTCTAAAGCACGAGTGTTGAAATTGATATTAACCCAATAATGGGGTTCATTTCCTTACCAAAAAGAAGTTACCACTTCGCAGCTCTTGAACTTACCTGAAACAGAAAAATCAATGATAAAACAACAATTAAAGTATTCAGTCAAAATACACAATTGGAAGGATATATGGTAACTTCAATTATAGACTTCTTGGATAGTATAAGAATAGATAAGTGAGTAATATGCGAATGGGCCTATCAAATGCTCAAAATTAAAAAAAAAACTATATTCTAAGACAAGAAGATAAACAACATAAACAGAAATATCAATGTGCATAGTGGAATATGCCAAATTTCCATGGACTACTTTGTGCTTAATAATATGTGAACGGAGTGTATGTATGGTTTTATGGTTATCATTTTCTTGTATTGGCCTAAGCTCATACAAGACTATGAATCCAACCTCAATATTTATCTTCATCGTTAACATATAGTTCATTCATACTACAGAGTAGGTACATCAATACTTTTATTCTCAACGTAAAGACGTAAAGACACCATCTATGCCTCAACCGTGATTCGAACCCAGTACCACCGGCACCACTGTCAGGAGTCACTAGACCACAGGAGCCGGCTCCTGTGATGTTATATCTCGCAATTTTGGGCCGAAAATGGTCTCAAACGATAAGGTTCGACTCCCTGATGACGAATACGAGGCCAAATTCAATTCTGTCCGGCAGACCGTAAGCACGATAGCATTCGAAGGGATTGTTCCAGATACTTGAGATTTTCTGGGTGGGTTCGGTTCCCGAATGCCTCAGTTAAGTTCGTTTACCAGCCAAATCTCACAGGTTGTTCCATAAAATATGGCCTTTCAACTGTTTTTCCTCAACATCTCAGACAAAACAAAACCAACCAAATCTTGCGGTCACATGTAAGATGCTCATAATAAGCCTCTTGCGAAACTTCGTGATTATAGTATTAACAGAACCATAAAAATTCAATTGAAATATCGAGAGAATTAATCTTCATATTTTCATCACAAGATATTCGATTTCATATGCAAAATTGCAGGAGGATCGCATCAACAGAAGCATAGAATTTCATTTTCTCAATTGTCAAGTTTTTACCTATTTCAATTCAGTTCAATTTTCGAAATATTATACCGATCGTGCTGAGATTTTGCATTCATATGGAAATATTTAGTTTCAATCTCAAGTTCTATAAAATTTTGAGCCTAACAGCCTCATTGCTATATCAATGAACGAGCGCCCAAAAGCATCTGCTCAGAGCTTTCTTCAATGTTTTCAATTGAATTGCCAAAAATTCTTCAATAAACAATACAATTTCTCAATTTTATTAATTGGCCAAGATACCTATCCAATTTTCTATGATCTAGCATCAGAAAAGCTAGATACTTCTTGATCTAATTCGACATAAAAAAATGACTAAGTAAAGCATGATTGAGATATCGCAACAATTTTCATGACTCTCCAATCACCTGTCAGTATCTATCCCTAGACATGATTCATCATCCTAGAACAAAATCGTTATGGGCAAGATGTTATCTGGAGGAAGATGGATTATTGGAAGTCAAATATGAGACAGATGCTTTGGGTGAAATGCACGTTGCAGAGCAATAAGTCTTCAGCCACAGTGGACTGTTCAGATTTACCACATTTCTTGATGTTATGAAGGATGGTGAAGCAACGACCTGGGTGTGATTTTGACAAAGCTATACTTCCTTCTTCACGTCAGAGCTATGTCAACTTATACAGGGTGTCCCGGATAAGATGAAAACATTCAATACGAGAATCTCAAAAGACCCCATATACAGAGTGTCTACTTTTAAAGTGGCCAAACTTCAGGGGGCGATTGGCGATTGAACGAACGATTTGCAACAAAAAATGTTATATATCAGTTCAACATTTCTTGATTTCACGAAATATTTCGGGTTTTTCTTCTAAAATAATCATTATTCAGTTTTCCTTGTAGTCTCGTCAAATTTGACCATATATTCGGAAAGCGCAATGAATTTGCTACGAGATAAGAGAGTATGAATGCAGAAAAAACTCATATTGCGGGCGTCGTAAGGAGGTGAATATCTCGATTCTGAAGTTGAGCAAATTAGTCCTATTTTTCCAATTTTTTTTTCGATGGAATATTAACAATACTTATACACACGTTTTCTTTCCAGTAAAAAATGCCTCATTTAGTGTACTTTCGAATGATAGTGATGATAGTGATTGAGGAGAGTGGAGGCCATATGGACCGATGAGGCCACTGTCACGAAATCATATGTGATTTCCAACATCAGTTGATTATAAACGTGATGTTGGCAGTCATGAGAGGAGAACTATTCGAACCAGTTATATTTACCGATCACTTCAATGCTGAAGAATTAATACAAAGCAACGTGACACACATATTGGATGAAATGCACTCGTCTAACAGATCAAATGTGTGGTTTCAAATGAGTGGCTGCCTAGCACATAATGATCGTAATGTCTAGATCTATTGAATGAATTTATTGCGAAACAAAAATAAATTAGAAGATACGATCCTACGCCTTTAGATTTTCATGCCTAGAATACTTAGAAAGAGAAAGTATATTCAAT
Source organism: Propylea japonica (assembly GCA_013421045.1). Classification (NCBI taxonomy): domain Eukaryota; kingdom Metazoa; phylum Arthropoda; class Insecta; order Coleoptera; family Coccinellidae; genus Propylea; species Propylea japonica. The sequence goes on from CM024244.1 coordinate 59,452,870, forward strand.
TCGCTTTCAGACTCGCACAGAATAAAATTGTGTTGTGCAGAACTGCGTCAGACACGATCTGAACTTTGCAGTGTTGAACATTCAGTACGAAAACGATGTGTCAAGTGTATTGACGAAGGATGGTCATTTTTGTCATCAATAATTTGATTCAAGATGCATTGATGATATTCATGAAATTACATAGAAATTCATCATGAAGAGCTTCAAAATTTAGATTCGGAATAGATATGATATTATGGCGGAGGATGAGCGGCTAGCACAAAAGTTGATTTTATTTTTTACTGAAAAGGAACCTTTGCATAATTATCAATATTTTTTCGAAAAAAACATTGGAAAATTAAGACTAATTTTGTTAACTCAAGAAAAGTGATATTCATCTCCTTACCAAGCCCGCAACAACTGTTTTTTCTGCACACAGACTCTCTTATCTTGTAACAAATTTATTGCCCTTACCAAATACTTGGTCACATTTAATGATACTACAAGGAAAACTGAATAATGATCATTTAAGTGGAAAAACTCGAAATATTTCGTGAAATCAAGAATTGATAAACTGAAGAATAACCGTCAACATTTCGACCATGTGTTATATGACATCTTTTGTTGCAAATCAATCGTATAATCCTCCCTTGAAGTTCGGCCACTTCGAAAGTAGACACCCTGTATATTATCAAGGAATGGAATGGAAATTCAAACCACAGTATTTCCTGAATGACCTAACCGATTTATCCGAAATTCGGAATGAAAACATATTGCATGAGGTCCCAGAAAACTGTTTTCAAAATATATCATTCGATTTGCAGCACTGCATCACATAAATTTGTATAGTTGTAAAAAGTTCGCGAAATCACCCTGTATAATGAATTTTATGATGACCTGTAACATTCATTCATTCATTTATTCATTTCGTTAAATAATTTCTTATGGCACAGTCCAAGTTGCTGAGAACTGATTTCGTTTCTTAATAGTAACAATATTTTTTTTCGTACCGATAATTTAGATTCTATTCATTTCGTATCGAACTGAATTTCGAAACTTCAATTGAGTTCGAGTGTTTATTGCAGTTCAATTATTCATTTTCAAATCAATCAATTAATATTTGTCTACAAAAGATTTCGAAAGGCAGACTTTATTGTGTATATTCAGTAATATCAAATTAGACAGAAAGAATCAGAATAATCTAGTATGAAATTGACGAAATATTTCGTAAAATAATAATGATTATTTCTTTCCGATTAATTTCAACCAATCACTATCAAATATTGGTATGCCAACTTAGCTGTCAATAGGTACCTTCAATGAAACAATGTATTTATAGGTGACATCTACTGCAATGAAGGACAATTAAGGTTTCACTGAAGCGAATTGAATCATGAGAAACTTGATCTTCCGAAGAACAACTGTCCTATGCCTAGATAGCATATAGCAGTATGAAGCTTTTCTGAAATAGACCTTATCAAGTCTCGACGATGCAAGAAGTTCTAGAATTCCGAAGTTCCTTCTTAACAACTCATGCAAGTCCATATACGAGACCCTCTCCAAAGTTTTATCAACTGTTCGGATGAAATACGAGTATATTGTAGATGTGACGTGACGTATATACTTCAGTTGGGGAACTTAAGCGATAAGAACGAAAAATGATAAATCTAGCAAATAGTAGATATTTGGAAGGGTTTGTAACGAACTGACTTTCGAAACTTCATGAGATCAATCAATTGAATTTGAGTTTTTATTTGAGTTCAATTATTCATTTTTAAATCAATCAATTAATTTTTATCTACAAAAGATTTCGACATATGTATTAATGGTATCAGGATAGACTCGAAGAATCAAAATATTCTAGTATGAAATTGTTGAAATATTTCGTAAAATAATAATGATTTTTTCCTTCCTATCAATTTCAACCAATCACTATAAAGAATTGGTACTTATGTCAAATATAAATTTTAAGTGAAAAAATTACTTAACAACTGACAACTTAGATATCAGCAGTTTTTTCGGAACAAAAAAATTTCATGGAAGTTTGACAAGTTGCTTTGTAAAAACAAACATGATGGTTATATGATGATGGTATGCTGTTCTCATTATTTTAATGAAAAAATGTTGTATCAAAATGAAATGTTCATTTAAGTCAGGAAATAAGTGTCAGTTGCAGGAACGTCCATTAAAATTTAAAGGTCCATTAAACTTTTAATCCTCCATTATTACAAGGAACTAATGGAGGATTAAGGGTTTAATGGACCTTTAAATTTTAATGGACGTTCCTGCAACTCAGCATAAATCTAGCAAATACTATTCGTTGTGCATTAAGTTTTTCCTGTGAAAAAAATTGAACACTCATTTCAAAAGTAATCTGTTTTGATAAATTGCATTCGCGAAATTGAAATAATCCTCGTCTTCGACTCGGATTTTTAAAATCACTCCCGCTTATGCTATTTGTTAGAAAAAATTACGTAACAACTCGTTTCTCCGAATTTTTGAAAAATTAAATTCACTAGGGATATAACACCTCAACTAATTCATGAAAAAATAATAAATTGGAATGAAATAAACACTAAATTTAAATGGATTAAATCAAGAAAGATTCCAGATGCACTCCGTTACGAGATGAATAGAATGCAAAATATCGGTACGAAAAGAAAAATTATTGTTGTAGGTATTGATAAAAAATCAGTCGCCGACAACTTGGATGGTGCCATGCGATATTATTTAACGAATTGAATAAATGAGTGTTACAGGTTACGCAGAGGGTAGCCCTTAGGGCAGCGTTTCCCAAGCCGTGGGGCGCAGCCCCTTGGGGGGCGCGAATGAATTCAAAGGGGGGCGCCGACAACTCGTCCGTGCCCCAAAAGGTTCTGGCATGGCTCGAATTTTGTTTCGTCGTACCCTGTCTCCTTGTAAAATCCCCAAATGAAACAATCGGTGGGGTTGAAGCCTGGCGAACGCGTGGGCCAATCGAACAGCCCTGCACACCCAATCCATCTTTCTGGAATCGATTTTTTTATTTGGAGATTTTACAAATAGCTTGTTTACGCAAAAGAAACCAACAACGAAACAGAATAAAGTGAAAACTTTTAAAAACGCAATGAAAAATAAAGCAAAACTTCACGCAATTAACACGTCATGTTTTAGAACGTTTTCGTTAATGTATTCAAATTGGAGGCACGGATTTTGAAAACTTATTGGAGTGAATAGTAATTTTCAGTATTATGCGCCTTTTATTTTCTATCCCAGAACAGGTGATTTGACAACTAGCAATTCTGACGAATGATAACATTTTCCATCAGCACTGACACCAAAATTATTGCATAAATTACACGATCTACAGTTGTTTCACAGGATATTCAAATGAAATCATCTTAAAATCCCATTTTGAGTTTACTTTACCATGAAAATGATAAAAAAAGAAAAACAGTTTTTATCGGTTTTCAATGATTTTTAGCCTATCCGCCTTCCAAGACAGGTGACAACAAAAGTAGTCCGATCAAGTACCTTTTTTTTCATATGACTTCTGTAGCATAGGATTCCGCAAAGTTTCCAAACTTAGCCAAAAAATAAAAAAGCACCTTTTTGTATTTCTAAATCGAAAATGAATGTTTGAGTAAATCCCAGTAAAAACTGAAGTTCTAGCTTTCAAGCCTTTTTTTGGATAACTTGCATTAATTTCAGGAAGCTAAATATTTTTTTTACTGAAGAAACATACAGGAAGTATTTCTGGATAGGCATAGGTCTGAGAAACTAAAAAAAATTATTGACGTCAATCGCCTGGACACGTATTTGGCGATTAAATTGTATAATTATTTGACTATCACAATTACGAGTATATCTGATTCCCGAGCGTTCAGAATGAGTATATTTCTTATCATCCTAAGCGTGGTGTCATCTCTGTGTAAGACAGGAAACTTTTCAACAGACTTACTATTGCTATTGTCGATTCTCTCGGCCACAAAACAAACACTCCAGAAAACAAGACCCGATAAAATCTGGCGGCATTTACAGGATTATCTACTAAGATCCCCCCTCACTTAATCTTATACCTTTCGGTTAATTAATCAGCTCGATTCCATTGATTATAATTAAATATGGAAATGAGGTAGGACCATCAGAGTTTCGGTAGGTTGCTGCCCTTTATTTACATAGTAAAAAGGACCATACCTAATCCTTGAGCAACCGCATCATGATTAAAGGAGAAGTTTGCGAGGGAGGAGGATGTTTACCCTATCTTGGTCGTGAGGGTTAAACAGATGAGAATATTATATCAAGAAAATAGTTACAGTCCAATTTAGCGTGGTTTTTCTCTGAGAAACATGGCCTGGGCTTGTGTAATCGAAAAATGATCTTTCAATTCGAATACAAAGCTCATTGCGCGGTGTGCATTTCTTAAGGTAATGAGGTTCGTATACGCATAGGAAGATCACTTGTCCAGAACATGGGCCCTGGTACAGTTTCACAAAATTTTTGAGCCCCCGTTCAACTCAAACTATAAGTACTATAAGGTTCTGCACAAATGTCTGTTATTTTCGAATTTTGAGCCGACAGTGGTCTCAAACGATAATGTTCGACTCCCTTATGATGAATTCGTGGTCAAATTGAATTCTGTTTGTGGGACCGTCCGGCCGTCAGCACAATAACTATCGAAGGAATTGTCCTAGTGACTCGAAATTTTTAGGGTGAGTTCTGTTTCCAAATGGTTCGGATAAGTTCGTTAACCAGCCAAATCGTACAGGGTGTTCAAATAAAATATGGCCATTCAGAAGTTTTGTTCCTCAATATCTCAAGAAAAAAGAAAACCATCGACATGAAATGTTGCGGACATAGGCAAGATGCTCATAATAAGCTTCATGCAAATTTTATGGCCATAGTATGAACAGAACCATAGAAAATCCAATGGGAATATTGAAAAATTGAAAAACTTCATATTTCGTAAAGAAAATATCCGATTCGAAAGAATTTTATCTCAGAAATAAGGGTTGATTCAGTGGATATTCATGCAGAATTTTGTGGCCATAGTGTTAACAGAACCGTAAATAATTCAATTGGAATATCAAAAAAAAAGAAACTTCATATTTCCATGAAAAGAAATTCGATTCGAGTGAAATTTATTTTGTGCATGAAAATTGATATACTGAATGTTTATGCAAAATTTTGTGATCATAGTATGAACAGAATCATAGAAAACTCAAGTGGAATATTGAAAAAAAGAACTCCATATTTCCATCACTGGATATCTGATTCGAGTGAAATTAATTCTGTAAACCATAAACAGGGCCGTATCTAGGGTGTGGCCAACTGGCCCCCGCCACAGGCGCAAGGTCCGCAGGGGCGCCAAAAAATATCAAATGAAAAAAAAATTTGAGCGCCAAAAAAATTCAAAGAATAAAATATATAAAGAAGCCAATTGGAATATTGAAGAGAACAAACTTCATATTTCCATGAAAAAATATCCGATTCAAATGAAATTTATTTTATAAATTAAGATTGATACACTAAATATTTCCGTAGAATTGTGTGGCCGTAGTTTTAACAGAACCATAAAAATTCAAGTGAAATAATGAAAATAGTAACTTCATATTTCCATGAAAAGGAATCCGATTAAAGTGAAATTCATTTTGTGCATGGAGATTGATATACTGAATGTTCATGCAAAATTTTTTGACCATAGTATTGACAGAATCATAGAAAATTCAATTGGAATATTGAAAAGACGAATCTTCATATTTCCAGAACAGGATATCTGATTCAAGTGAAATTTATTTTGTAAATCGAGACTGATATACTGAATGATCAAGATTTCAGATTTCAAGAGGGTCACATCATCAGAACCCTGGAATTAAATTTATGTAATTATTTATTTTTCACATCATTCATTTCTTGAATAATTTCCTGAGTATAATTCCGATTATGCTGAGATTCTGCATTCATATATTTGGTGTCAATCTGAAATCCAATAAAAAATTTAGAGGTAATTGTCTTATTCATCCATCAGAGAACGAGAGCTGAAAAGCACCTCACTCAATTATTTTCTTTGGGACATCTGGTTTACTGACATAAAATGCTTGAGGAAGTATCAATAACAACAAAAGATTACTGAGGATTGCAAAAATAATGGAAATACATAAAATAACCTAGTCTTATGAATATTGATTCGGAGTTATAAACCGAATCTGCGAGTCCCTCGTTAAATTTAACGAGAAGCACAGTGGGGTGTATTAAAAAAGAAAAAGAACACTCCCTCCCATTTGTGCATGAAAGTATCGCCTTTTCTCCATTCGAAATAAAACATTCGCGAATATTTTCAAATTTCCCAATTCCAGTTCCGTTTCGTCATGAAAAACATGAGTTGCCATCATAAATTGTATTCGCCTCCGCAATGGAAATTGGTTTCATTCATTCCATAATTCAAAAAGAACACAAGAAAAAGAGACAATTTGACCGAAGGGGCCTTAACTTCGGAGAATATTCACCATCAAAGGTGAATTTTCGAATGAAATTATTGAAAACCCGGAAATACGGTATTGGCAGTCGTGGCAGAGAGTTCAATAATTTCTTAATCTGTTTGTAAATATGGAAACGTGACATTCGTTCAGAAAACGGAGTTTTCGATGTCTGAACATTGATAGAATAATGTTCCTGGATAGAATGAAGTTTGAAATATATGAATGCTCTCAAACGATAGGGTTCGACTTCCTGATTACGAATCCATGGTCAAATTTAATTATTTCCGAAGGCCTTCCGGTCATTAGCACAATAACTTTCGAAGGGATTATCCTAGAGAATTGAAATTTTCAGGGTGAGTTCGGTTCCCAAATGGCTCGGGTAAATTCGTTAACCAGCTAACTCGTACAGGGTGTCCATAAAATATGGCCATTTCAAATTTTTTTCCTCAACATCTCAAACAAAACGAAACCCATAGGAATGAAACGTTGTGGACAAATGCAAGATGCTCATCATAAGCTTCATGCGAAATTTTATGGCCATAGTGTAAACAGAACCATAGAAAATCTAATTGGAACATTGAAGAGAAGAAACTCGATATTCCCTTAAAAAAATATTCGATTCGAATGAAAATTATTTTATAAATAAAGATTGATACACTGGATGTTCATGCAGAATTTTGTGGCCATAGTAATAAGAGAACATTGGATAATTCAATTGAATAGTGAAAAAAAGAAACTTCCTATTTACCTACCTGAAAGAAAATTCGGTTCGAGTGAAATTTATTTTGTGCATGAAGATTGATATACTGAATGTTCATACAAAATTTCGTGATCATAGTATTAACAAAAACATGAAACATTCAATTGGAATATTGAAAAGAAGGATCTCCACATTCGTAAAACAGGATATCTGATTTGAGTGAAATTTTTTCTGTAAATCGAGAGTGATATACTGAATGCCAGATTTTGAGAGGATCCCATCATCAGAACCATAAAATTAAATTTATGTAGGTAATTATTTATTTTTTACTCAATTCATGTTTTGAATAATTTCCAGAATATAATTCCGATTATGCTGAGATTCTGCATTTATTTATTTGGTATCAATCTCAAATCCCATATAAAATTTTGAGGTAAAATAATCTCATTGCTCCACCAGAGAACGAGCGCTCAAAAGCACCTGCTTAGGGCTTGACTCAATTTCTTTGGGACGTCTATTTTACTGACATCAAATGCTTGGAGAAATATCTTTAGCAACAAATGGAATTCTGTGCATTGCAAAAATAATGTAAATACATAAAATAACCGAGTCTTATGAATATTGATTCGGAAAACTATACCGAGAATACAGTGGGGTGTATTAAAAAAGAAAAGGACACTCACTCTTATTTACGCATGAAAATGTCGCCTTTTCTTCATTCGAAATAAAACATTCGCGTATATTTTCGAATTTCCCAATTCCAGTCCCGTTTCGTCATCAAAAACATGAGTTGCCATCATAAATTGTATTCGCCTCCGCAATGAAAATTGGTTTCATTCATTCCATAATTCAAAAAGAACACAAGAAAAAGAGACAATTTGACCGAAGGGGCCTTAACTTCAGAGAATTTTCACGATCAAAGGTGAATTTTCGAATGAAATTATTGAAAACCCGGAAATACGGCATTGGAAGTCGTGGCAGAGAGTTCAATCATTTCTTAATCTGTTTGTAGATATGGAAACGTGAAGTTCGTTCAGAAATCGGAGTTTTTCATGTCTGCACAGTGATAGAATACCATTCCTGGATAGAATAAGGTTTTCAATATATGTATTTATAGCTTTTACTTCACGACGAACTGGTTTTTTTCATTTCGGTGTGAATCCGTAATTATGTCAGACCTTGTTAAGCAGAATCATGCGATAATAAGTCAGTTTATTCACGACTCTTCTATAATCTACCCATTCTACTTCTGTTTCCTCGGCTAAAATAATATACGATAATCACTAGTGAAGAAAGAGTCACTATCACTAATGACAGAGGAATAATGGATAAGGCTATGTTGATATATTGTAAAATGTTAAAACTAATACTTCTTCGGTATTTTAGAGTTCACTAGCTAATAAATATGGATGGGAATACCTTTTCAATCGATGGCCCAACCTATTTTCATAGGTATTTTAACTTTTTTTACAAGATATACAATAACAAGTTGATCAAAAAATACTCATATGTCTATTTGATTTTTCAGCACAAGTAATAGAGGTAACACAGCGCACGTCAATTTACTTAAGCTTCAGGGAAAGATTGATTTGTACAAGGTGTTTCCGCCACTGGCGAAAATTAAAAATAATTTTTGATTGAGAAAAAAAGTTTTTTGATGAGTACTGAACACATTTTAAAAGGTAAACAGAAGTCCTTTAAAGTTTCGAAAATAATTTCGAAAAACCATTTTTTCCCTAAATTTCAACACTCTGTAGCTCAAAAACAATGCGTCAGAGACCCATAGTTCATAAAAACTTTGAGTGATAAAATCATCTGAAGATAAAGATCTTGAATTTACGGCATCTTATTCGGAAACATTTACACATCAATCTTTCTCTGAAGCTTTCTTTCAGCAAACTGACCTGCAGGACAATCAAATTCTAAAATTTGAATGAACAGGGTGTTGAATTTCAGCTTGAGAGAACTCTCATGTTTTTCAAATATGGATCTAGAATTTTTGGGATATTCAAATATAAATCGATCCACATGTGGAAGGGAATCATGAGCAATAAATATCAACCGATTATACTGGTTAATTCAAAAGTTTTGAGAAATTGAAAATTCTGGTGAATACATGAAGCACCCTCTAGCTCAGGTGACTGTGCTCATTTACCAATGAAACATCCTGTATATTGTTACCTGAAGCTCGCCAAACACGAATTTATCTACACTTAAATACCGTCATAATAATCGATCCACTCGAACAATGGCTGAAGTTTGTTGATCCAAAAATATGTTATTTCAAGTTCAATTCGATTGATTTTTTTTTAATTGTAGGTTCATCGTTATTCAATTATTAGTTCTGAACGTCAATAAAGCTCAGCATACTTCATTTTATACAGGGTGAAATAACGTCTGTTTTTTCTTCCTTATTTTGGAACCACCCCTAGTGTGTTCCTGTTCTTCCACCGTGTGATTTTTTATTCCATCATCAAGACACATCTTCTCTCGACAATTTAATTCTTCATTCATAACAAAAGCTCAATTTTCGTTAAAGATATGGCGTTTTCAGTGAAACATTGAATTTCACTAAGGCTACAACAGTAACTCGAAATAACATATTTATGAAATAACTTCATCGATTTTTTGAGTGGATCGAGTATTTTGCTGGTGAGTGTATTATATGTAGAATTTCTTTTTAGGAATTCAGAGTCGGTGGCCGCAACATTAAGAAATCTAACTTCAATTTTTGACAACAGCCATTTTAGTGCAAAGATTCATTTTTCTTCCTAGCGCAGTTGAAATTACAATCAGTAACCTTTAGCACATACTAGTCCCTTCTCCAAATGACTGTAAAATTCGATTTTCGCCAGGGCTGCCAACAGATATTAATCAGCAAACCGTGCTCCAATAGCTTTCTGCTATTCGTATAGAAGCAGTGATAAATTCGGACAAAGGCCTACAAAGCCAAGGACGATGAGATTTTGTCCCATTGTGATTCATATTAAAAAGAAAGTTTTATCTCCACTTTATTGTTCGTATTTTTTCAATTGTGATAGCCTTCGATATCAGTCTCTTTGTTTGGTGAATTTTTCATAGTAATTCTCTTTGAGGGGAGTCGATTTTCGATAAAATCCCTTTCTTTTGAACTCACTCTCATTATTTTTGGATGAGAAAGAGGAAATATTACTTTTTCGGACGAGAAATCGAGTTGGCTTCTAATTTTTTTGTTGCTACTCAGGTTGAATTTCAGGAATGTATGATGAGAGTTCAACGTGAAGTTATGTAAGAATGTCAATTAATTTTTAGAATTGTAGGATGAAGTGTTTCGAGTTCACTTTGGTTTCAATTGAGATGAATTGAGAAGTATGTCCTACTTATACAGTGTGTTTGGTCATGAGTTAGCGATAATTTAAGGTCATCAATAAACCTAATATTATCAACAAAAATACCGAAACTTGGAAGTGTGCCCCTTTAGTTTAGGAGTAGCCCCCATTTTAAATTTACTTTTTTATTTTGGTTGACCCTTCCAAATAATATCGATTTCTTGGGACATGAAGGTTCTACAGATGTGAAAAAATGTTTTTTGAAAGATGATTCTACCACCTTTCATTGAAGTATAACAATATAAAAACATCCAACTTGATAACGCCATAAAAAAATTCTTTGAAAAAGTTCAAAGTGAAAATATATACTGATTTTTTCAGTAAATCCTCAATAGTACAAGAACTAGCACATTGAAGTATAATTTTTTTTCAATGATTTAACACGCAAGGACACAAGCTACAAAACAACACTCACATCATTTCTGTAAGTTACATAATTTGTATATTGTAGTTAAAATGAAAAAAACCTTCGTACTGTACTTTCGTTAATTTTCAATGATAAAACAAACAAATTAATCATAAAAATTGCTCAAAATGGCAGCCTTTGCTCTGTAGACAGGCAGTGGCCTTCATGACGACCTGTCTTGTGTCTTTTGCTCGCGTAATGATCATGTTCGACTAAGTCATGACCAAACACACTGTATAATCTAGGATCATTGGTATAATATTTTATTTTATTTCGTATTACGTGAACAATTCCTGATAATTATTTTAACTTTTATGACCAATGGTTTTAAAACGATTATGTACTACCTTTACTTTCTTCAATCCTGAGTAGTTAAAACCCTTTAAATTTGAATATACAGGGTTTTCCTTTTAAGTTGGCCTATTAGGCGTTTTAGGAGAACTAATAAATATTTCGTTCTGAAATTTTAGGTGCAGCCCTGAGGGTGAAGGGACTCTTCGCCTAAAATATTTTCAAGTCGACAGTGTTGCCACGTCTATCTCAAAAGCATATCTACTTTCTTATTTCAAATAGAATTACCTATATTTTCATTTATGCATCGATTCAATACCAAATTTGCAGTATAACCCACTAAAAAAAATTTTTCTGCTATGCACTGTTGCCAAGTTATTCACAAATTCCTGAAACTTTTGACATTTGCATTGCCAGTTTGGACATGCAATATCTCGATTACTTTTTATGCGAACGGAACCAAACTCGGCAGTTTCATAGTGAATACTCCATGCATTCATGTGGTAATTTCAGTATTTTGATATATCGTAAGGTTTTTCGAAGATATTGCTGCGAAAATGTGAAACTCAAAATTGAAATATTTCGAGATTTTCAAATACAATCCTCATATTTATTTTACAGCATTCGATTCGAAATGAAAAATGAATGGCAGTCTCTTCTCACACTAATTATTTGTTTTGGATATTTTTCGAATGAGATGAAAAATACTGAAACTATTCAGTATTTATAGTTCATGATCTATGGTTTTGTTTACGATGAAATGGTTCTATGATTATGGCGTGAATTGTTGAAGTAGATTCTATGGTTGAAATCATAAAAACTATTCGATGATCATGGATGTCATAGAAAAACTTTACTCATATTATTCAAACACGATTCGGGTTGTTTCACAATTCACGGGGCATGCCAAAAAATTATTGAAAGGACCTGTAGGACCTTCGTTATTCGCATTTAGCACGAATGTTCGGAAGAAATTTCAAAAATTGTTTAGGCTTTCTGTGATCCTTGCTATGTTCCTGACCTCAACAATAGGATTCATTCCGAAAATTCACTTTATAATCACACAGCATTATGTCTATTGAACATGACTATAAATACTGAAAAATTTCAGTATTTTTCATCTCATCTGAAAAGTGTCCAAAATAAATAATTAGTGAACATAAGGCCAGGATTACCAAAGCCTAAACAATTTTCGAAATTTCTTTCAAGTCATTCTTGCTAGACGTGAATAACGATAGTTAAAGGTCCTACAGGTTCTTTCAATAATTTTTTGTCATTTCCCGTGAATTGTGAAACACCCCGAATCGTGTTTGAATAATACGAGTAAAGTTTTTTCTATGACATTCATGATCATCGAATACTTTTTATGATTTCAACCATAGAATCTACTTCAACAATTCACGCCATAATCATAGAACCATTTCATCGTAAACAAAACCATAGATCATGAACTATAAATACTGAATAGTTTCAGTATTTTTCATCTCATTCGAAAAATATCCAAAACAAATAATTAGTGTGAGAGGAGACTGCCATTCATTTTTCATTTCGAATCGAATGCTGTAAAATAAATATGAGGTTGCCATTTGAAAATCTCGAAATATTTCAATTTTGAGTTTCACATTTTCCCAGCAATATCTTCGAAAAACCTTACGATGTATCAAAATACTGAATATACCACATGAATGCATGGAGTATTCACTATGGAACTGCCGAGTTTGGTTCCGTTCGCATAAAAAGTAATCGAGATATTGCATGTCCAAATTGGCAGTGCAAATGTCAAAAGTTTCAGGAATTTGTGAATAACTTGGCAACAGTGCATAGCAGAAATTTTTTTTTAGTGGGTTATACTGCAAATTTGGTATTGAATCGTTACATAAATGAAAATATAGGTAGTTCCATTTGAAATAAGAAAGTAGATATGCGTTTGAGATAGACGTGGCAACACTGTCGACTTGAAAAATTTTAGGCGAAGAGTTCCTTCACCATCAAGGCTGCACCTAAATTTCAGAATGAAATATTGACTAGTTCTCTTAAAACGTCTAATAGGCCAACTTAAAAGAAAAACCCTGTATAGTATAAATGTATTATTAGGGAAGATTGAAATAGTAACGCAATTAATTTGCTGATTTTGTTATGCTCCACTGTCATCAAAAGCTATGGAAATTCAACCAACCCTCTTAGTATCTTGAACATCTAGACGAAAATTAATGAAGATGAATGAACAATTACAAACACTTAAAATTTCTATTTCAACTGTCACAAGAGAACAAAGTTTCACCAAGCATACTTGGATCCTTCCTCTTCCTGATTCAACCAAACTAGACGCATTTCATTTGGCAAAGATCCCAAAAACTCCCTATTTTCATCCTGGGTTCTTCCAGGAAAGTTTCTAATCACCATAAATTTATATCCTGCATATCGTTAAGAATTATGACAACAAACGAGAAACGGAAAGGATTTCAGGGAAGTTTAGGTATCAGAAATAATTGAAAAACTTGGTTTTCTTGGCATCTTAAACAGCAAAATTTAGGCCTTCTGTGATGATTATGGCAGAAGCTATGCATATTTAAAGAGGGTAATTTTCCTCTAAGTTGTAGATGGTGAAAAGATTAGATGATCATCAATCCTTTCTGTCAGATAGACCTTTTTTGTTATTTATCTTTGCATTCGTAAGATCTGACTGAGACTTTAAGGCCTAAAATAAAATTACCCAGGGTGAGTCTGAACTTTGTTTCTTGTCGAAAAGCCGTGCTTTATTTTTGCCAAAATGTCTAGATACAGGTTTTAAGTGAAACATTCTTCCTCGCAATTTCGCTAAAACAATGACCGTACTTTCATGAATCCAACCTTAATTAAAGAACATGAAACATTTAATAGAAAGTATTTCCTCCCGTGTACTGATAACAGCTGCACTTCATCTTCGCAAGCCTTCAATAATTCAGGACTTGGCAAAGGCTGATATCCAAGAATTAAATTGGCCTGCTTTAAGCCCAGATTTGAACTCAATTGAGCATGTTGGGATGCTCTCAGGGGGAAAATTCGATATCGCGAACTGCTGAAATTTGCAGCAGCCCAGCGGAGCTTCAATTGAAGAATGGACAGCACTCGATCAGGTTTTTATTCAAAACCTCATTGAAGGCATACCAAGACCAATTGCAGCTGTTATCCGTGCACGAGGGAAAAATTTCTTATAGCTATTAATAGATGGGTCGAGGGAAGATGTGTCTTCATGATAAAATGAGAAATTACTTGATGGAACAACAGGAACACGCTACAGGTGGTTTTAAAGTTGAGGTAAACGAAGGTTTTGATTCACCCTGTATAAAATGACGTACGGCAAGTTTTCTTCAGATTCAAAACTAGTGATTAATATAAGATGAACATACCTGCAATTGAAAAATATTTAATTAAATAAGCTTCAGAATAACACATTTATGAACTCAATTAACTTCTTCGATTTATTGAGTGGATCGATTATTTTGCCGATGAGTGTATATTTTCAACATTTTTCATTGGTTGGAATGAAGAATCACTTTATATATTCCCGTTACATTAAGCATATACTCCGTTCGCATTTATTGAGCGCAAGGTAGACCTCTGTTTATTCATTTTAGGTTGGCAGTATTTACTGTCATAACGTAAAATGAAATCACCGTTGACGAATGTACCCGGCTAGTAGTAAATCTCGTATCGGTAGGTATTAAGAACTGTCTGAATTGCGTTATCAATTTGTCAATTTTCAGAGGTGAATTAACATTGTGAGGAATCCGTGATTTATATATCTTTCTTGTAATATTGACAATATTGCGTTTCAATCTGACGAGTAAATAAACAACATAACCTAAAATTTTAGTATCCACAGTGGAATATGCCAAATTGTCATGGCCAACCGAAAGCTCAAAATAACCAGAACGGACTATATTTATTCCCTATTCACCCCCAGAGGATCATCCACTTTTGCATGCTATCACCAACAATAATCCCTCTGCTTCACTATTACCTTGTCGATGGCACATGTAGCTATAATAATTATTCTTGCAACAGGGGAGTTGTAAGTCCATGCAGCAACGTTCATGAACAAATATTGAATATTTGATCAGCTTACTATCTACTTCATGTTTGTGATTGCAATTCACTGCCGGAGATTCATTTTCAAATAGTCCGAACGCATGGAGACATTCCTAGAACATAGTTTTGCCATTCTCTAATGGGCTGTGTAACGGACGTTTATGAGATATATGCGCCTAATTGAAATTAATTTGAATGAAGTATTTCATGTTCAAGAATTAGAAGAACTACATAGTGGACAAACACTATATATTTGTACCGTATGGAAAAGTAAGCAGATGATTTCTTCAGGCTTTGTGGATAAGAAGCAGAATCAACTGGACACAAAGTTTGTAAGTGTTCAGTAGTGAATGTTCTCTTGGAGTAAATGGTCCCGATTGCAGGCGCAACCTGCGGTCGCGGCATGAAACCGATCGGTAAACAAATATGGCAATAATTTAGATTTTTCCCATTCATCGAACTGTGCGCTCCGATTTGAAAAGTTAATGAAGTGAATGAGTTATTGATAATTTAAAATTCATCTATCATCTTCTGTGAGCACCTTTTTCAATTTAATTTGTTCTTCTGTTGAAAAAGATCAAGCAATTTCGAGTGATGTGTGTGAGATTCGACCAGCTAAGTGATAACCACAAAGCCGATGCAGAAAAGGTTTATCATCCCTTTTCCCTATCCCCAACGCCTCTTCTGTTACCAGATTGGGGGTAACTTCACAGACACCTTCTCTTCCAACTCTCGAGGTGAGTGCACACATATTCATTCTGTAGATTGCTCAATCTTGTAATTGACATCTGAAATTGGTTGCAGTCATTTGCAACCAATTATTCAGAACTGGCGGGCCTAAGAACAGTTTATATGGGAAAACCGGTCCCGGACACTCAAGAGGTATCGGCCACAGCTCTTAAGGAGGTTGTCGGTTTAATCATGGCATTGACGACCGCCTTGTGTTTCCATTAATGTAGTATATTTGAATTACGCGCCTAATCCTACCACTACGACCATACCTCATATTGCACATATGTAATTTTCCTTATCATAATTCAGTATGAATATATCATTTAACCTGAATAAATGCTACCTCACAATAAATACTTTTAATTAATAATATAGTGAACAAAGACACTACATAATTGGCGACGAGGATCTTTCCGAGCTCTTATATTCAAATTTGAAAGCAGTGCAAGTTTCTGTGTGCGGCAAGTTCGCGATTAACGAAAATCTAAGTGCACACGTGAGAATGGCAGAAATTATGGGGCATCTCCGTGAATTTTCATTGAAATCGTCTGACTGGACTATATTTAAAGCCAGATTAGAAAATTATTTCGTAGTGAATAATGTGAAAAATGATGAAAACGGCATCATCAGAAAAAGGGCTATACTCCTGAATATTCTGGACGAAGATGCATATAAATTGTTATATGATTTAGTGAGTCCGATCAAGCCAGAAGATCACACCTACGATCAACTCGTAACAGTATTTAACAAATATTTCAAACCGTATCAGAGTCCCTTTGCAGCGAGGTACAAATTTTATACAGCCAAAATGGAACCAGGCGAAACGGCAAATGAATGGGCAGCACGATTAAAAGGTTTAGCAGTAGGCTGCGAATTTGGAAACGAACTTTCAATATGTCTCAGGGATAAATTTATATTTGGAATGGAAAAAGGGCCGATCATGGACCGATTGATGGAAGAAAAAATCGATGTAAGTTTCGAAAACGTGATAAATTTGGCTATAACCAAATGGCCGCCAAAGAAACCCACGATTTCGTCATGAAAAAGGAGCCGATCAACTACCTGCGCAGAAGCAACGGAGTTACGACAGAGAAAATTTTCCGCAACAAGAATAGGTACATACAATCGAAGAAGTCCACATGATGATCAACGAAAAGAAGGACAGCAAGATGGAAAACGTCATGGCACTTGTGATACATGCGGAAGAAACAACCACACAAAAGATAAGTGTTTCTATAAAAATGCAATATGTAACATATGTCACCGTAGCGGACATTTAGCCTATGTATGTAGATCTAATCAAAACAAAAACAAAATTCAAAACACTCGCTCTAAAAATAATAATCTAGTACAGAATTTCATAGCTGAACAATCAGTTGATAATAATATTGATGATTTGACATTATATAATATTTCGGATCATTTCAGCATTGAAAATAAAATAAATTTAGAACCATTTCTTATTGAAGTTGAAATTGAAAACAAAAAAATTATATTTCAAATTGATTCAGGCAGTAGCGTTTCTTGTATATCAAAAGAACTATTCGACAATGAATTTGCAGAATTTTCATTAAAACAAACAAATAAATCGTTTATTTTCTATAATGGAACTCAAATAAAACCATTAGGAATATTTAATGCTAAAATAAATTTTCAAAACAAAGCAAATTATTTAGATTTATATATAATGAATAATGGAGGACCTCCTATTGTAGGAAGAGATTTTTTATCATTAAATAATATTGTATTTTCAAATATAAATCACATAAATATTGATGACAGAGATTCTAAAATTATCGACTTATTAGCAGAAGAATTTAAAGATGTTTTCGCGCCAGGACAAGGACTCTTTAACAAAGGTTCGGCTTCAATTAAATTAAAAAATAATAACATAACTCCAAAATTTATTAGAGCAAGACCAATTCCATTTGCTATAAAAAATAAAGTTGAAGATGAAATTAATAGGTTATTTCTTCTAGGTGTAATTTCTCCTGTGGATTACAGCCCCTGGGCTACCCCCATAGTACCAGTTTTTAAGAAAGACGGTCACATTAGAATTTGCGGTGATTTCAAAGTAACTATCAATCCAGAAATTATGATAGACCAGCACCCGCTACCAAGAATAGAAGAGCTTTTCTCTAATCTACAGGGTGGAACAGAATTCTCAAAAATCGATCTATCTCATGCATATCAGCAGATTGGATTGGATGAAGGAAGTAAGGAGCTTTTAACTATATCAACCCACAAAGGTTTATTCAGATATAATCGCCTCACATTTGGAGTAGCTTGTGCCTCCGCAAAATTTCAAAAAATTATGGACTCTTTATTTAGTGGTATTAATGGAGTCGCAGTTTTTCAAGATGACATCCTCATAACCGGTAAAGACAAAAAAAGTCATTTTAAAAATTTGAAACTTGTAATGAATATTTTGAAAGAATCAGGATTCAAAGTTAATATAGATAAATGCAAATTTTTTGAACAGAAAGTCGAATATGTAGGTTTTGTTATCGACAAAGAAGGTTTACATCCATCAAAAGAAAAAACTAAAGCTATTGATTCAGCTCCTCAACCAAAAAACGTAACAGAATTAAAATCATTTTTAGGAAGTATTAATTATTATGGTAGATTCATAAAAAATATGTCAACAATTCTCAATCCATTATACAAATTATTGAAAAATAAAACTAAATGGGAATGGAATTCAGAATGCGAAAAAGCATTCAATCAAACTAAAAATATTTTAAAATCCGATAATATACTAGTTCATTTTAATCCAGAATTGGAACTGAGATTAACAGTAGACGCCAGTAGTGTAGGCGTAGGAGCAGTATTGAGCCATAGATTTAATTCAGGTATTGACAAACCCATAGCATTTGCTTCTAGAACATTATCAAAATCGGAAATAAACTACTCTCAAATTGAAAAAGAAGCGTTAGCAATCATTTACGGAGTGACTAAATTCAATCAATACTTGTACGGAAATAATTTTAAGTTAATAACTGATCATCGTCCACTTTTAACGATTTTTGGACACAATAAATCTTTGCCATCATTTTCAGCAAGTCGATTAAAAAGATGGGCAGTCATTTTATCAGGCTATAATTATCAAATAGAATAATATGTTCGTTCTAATCAAAATAACGCTGATTGGTTATCTAGATTACCTTCTTGTGATACGAGTGAACATTTCAACGACGATGTAGCAGACATAGACTATTGCAATTTCATAAAAGATTCCGAAAATTTTACATTAACCTTTGAAAGAATAAAAAGTGAAACTCTAAAAGATAAAATATTGGCAAAAATAAAGAATAAAATCAAAAATGGATGGCCTAAACATTGTATAGATCCCGAATTGAAACCATATTTTAATAAACGTTACGAATTCAATTTAGTTGACGACTGTATTTTATGGAATCATAGAATTGTTATCCCAGAAAATTACAAAATGAAGTATTAAACCAACTCCACTCATCTCATATGGGAATTGTAAGAATGAAACAAGTAGCTAGAAGTTATTTTTGGTTTCCGAAATTAGATATATTCATTGAAGATGTTACGAAACAATGCGATGCTTGTATTAAATATTGTGACAACCCAGCAAAAAATAATGTTAATTATTGGCCTTATCCCAACACACCATGGGAACGTTTACACATTGATTTTTGCGAATATGGCAATAGGTTCTTTCTTATAGTAATCGACGCTTTTACAAAATGGCTCGAAGTTTTTGAAATGCCCAATATCACTTCAAGCTTGACAATCAAAACAATGAGAAGCTTATTCGCTCGTTTTGGTTTACCTCATCTCATTGTTTCTGATAATGGAAGATCATTTATATCCGATGAATTTGAAACTTTCCTATCAATGAACAACATTAAACATATAACTAGTCCTCCATACAATCCTTCATCCAATGGAGCTGCAGAAAATTCAGTTAGAACTTTTAAGAGAGCTATCAAAAAATTTTATCTGATAAAGAATCACAGGATAATAGTAAAGCAATATCAAGATTTTTGTTGGACTATCGAAATACTCCGCATTGTACGACTGGGGTTAGTCCAGCAATGTTAATGTTTGGGCGTCCACTAAGAACAAGATTTTCAATTATGTTACCATCAGAAATGTCACCATCTTGTAGTAAAAACAAAAAAAATATAAATTATAATGTTAAGAAAAGGATAGATAAAATTCATGAAACACGTACTGAAAATTGTAAAAAAAATAAGAATTTTAATTATGAGATTGGAGAAAATGTTCTTGTGAAGAATTACACTAATGTCAATAAACCAACTTTTATTAAAGGAAAAATCAAAAATAAATTTGGAAAACATACATATTTAGTAGAGATTCCATCATTGCAAAAAACTTGGAAAAGGCACTCCAATCAATTAAAAAAAAATAAATTATCTAACTATGTTATGCCACACATTCCTATTGTATGCAGTAATGATATCTCTGATGAACAAAAGGGTGTTAACAATGAGGATTTCAAGAAAAATGATAATGAATTGGATAATAATGTTGATAACTATACAAATAATAGACCAAAAAGACATAGGAAACCTGTAAATAGATTAGTATATAAGTAATCATATATTTTAAAATTATATTGTATATAGATAATTGAACTAAATAAGTAACAATGTACAAATTTCATTAAGGGGAGAATATTGTAGTATATTTGAATTACGCGCCTAATCCTACCACTACGACCATACCTCATATTGCACATATGTAATTTTCCTTATTATAATTCAGTATGAATATATCATTTAACCTGAATAAATGCTACCTCACAATAAATACTTTTAATTAATAATATAGTGAACAAAGACACTACAAGGAGGGTAGAGAAAAAAGATCTACATGGGGCAGTTCCCGGAAGGCCAACCTAGCCACAACGACGACGACTTCAGATGAAGTGATAATAAAAGTGAATTTGGTGAAAAAATCAACTGTTGAAGCAAAAACAATTATTGTGTAAATGTTTCTCCAAATTAACTCCTAGAGAATCATTCACTTCTGCTTGCTAGTAGCATACGAGTATCTATATAATCTTTCTGCTCCACTATTACTTTGTCGATGGCACTTGTAGCTGTAATAATTATCCTTGCAACAGGGGAGTTGTAAGTCTATGCAGCAACGTTTATGGACGAATATTGAATATTTGATCAGCTAACTATCTACTTCATGTTTGTAATTGTAATTCACTGCCGGAGATTCATTTTCAATTAGTCCGAACGCATGGGGACATTCCTAGAACACAGTTTTGCCATCCTCTAATGGGCTGTGTAACGGACCCTTATGAGATATATGCGATTAATTGAAATTAATTTTGGATGAAGTACTTTATGTTCAAGAATTAGAAGAACTACCTAGAGGACAAACATCATTTGTACCGTATGGAAAAGTAAGCAGATGAGATAACTCAATGAGGTAGGCAAGAAAAATAAGGTCTTTTTAATCTGGGTTCCTGGCCAATCGGGGACCATATAGCTCATAGCTGTTAGACATATTTTTTCGTGAAATAGTGATGCCGAATACCACTCGAGATTAAATTCAAGCAGGTGAAATTTATCTCTTCTAACATTCAAGTTTGTTGCTTGTCGGCACTTTCGCTCATGACATTTTTACCAAAATCCCTCGCCTGGCTGCTCATGATTTTCATACAAATGTCATTCGAGAAATTCCCTAAGCTGCAAACTTTCATATCACGATCGAGAAATTTTGACGGCAAAATTTCATCTCTTGTGGTATTATAAGAAAATGGTCTCAAACGATAGGGTTCGACTACCTGATAAAGAATCCGCGATCAAATTCAATTCTGTCCGTCATGCCGTCCGGTTGTGAACACGATAACTCTCGATGGGATTGTCCCAGACTTTGGTTGCCAAATGACCCGGTTAAGTTCGTACACCAGCGAAATAATACCATAACATACGGCCATTCAAAATTTTGTTTCTCAATATTTCAGACAAAAAGAAACCAATTAAAATGAAATTGTAATGCTCATAAAAAGTCCCCTGCAAAATGTTGTGGCAATAGTGTTAACAGAACCATAGAAACTTCAATTGAAATATTGAACAAATTATATTTCCATAACAAGATATCCGATTCAGATGGAATATATTTTGTGAATAAAAATTGATATACTCAATGTTCATGCTAAATTTCAAGAGGATCGCATCATCAGAACAAAAGAACTAATTTTTTTTGATTGTCAAATTTTCACATATTTCAGTTTTGAATAATTTCCAGAATATTATTCCGATCGGGCTGGGATTTTGCCTTTATATATATTTAGTATCAATCCCAAGTCCTATACAAAATATTGAGGTGATTATTGCTCCACCAATTAACGAGCGCTCAAAAGCACCTGCTCAGGGTTTTTTTTTGAATTTTTTCATATAAAAACGAGTTAACATAGGTTAACTAAATTTTATAGAGAAAAAATTCAAATAACGCTTTGTACAAGGATTTATTTCTATAGAGAAAACCTTGTACAAAGCTTTGTTTAACATGTGAAGCGATGTATCTTTCCTTCACATCCCCAGATTGTCTGTTTCTAATGGGCGTAAACGGACAGCGTTGCAACACCGGAAAACCGATAATTGGAGTGAATTCCAAATAAACATGGGTCAGAGGAGATCATTATATTAGGTTTCAGTTGATTTATGCCTACCTTCGTTATTGATTGACAGAGGTAGTGGAGAGTTTAGAGAACGAATTATCCCATGCTGTTAATGTACATTCTCTCTAAAGGGGCCCACTCACTAAGAAGGAAGAATGCGCAGTTAAGTATCTGCACGTTTGCTGTAACGCAAACGTGTGCATTCATATTTCCCACACACATACACTTTTGCGTGTTGGTTTGGATGTGCGACAAGCGTGAGATGACGTCGAAAAAGATCTGATGTTAATGGCAGTGGCGTGTGTTGTTATTAAGGAAAAAATGTCCAAGGTATAAATATCGAACCCGACACTGTGTTGCTGAACATATGAAACGTGCAGAGACTTGTTGCCCATACACAGTCGTTTTTGGTCATTCTTCCACGTACGGTGAAGAATGCACACGCCACACGACGGAGATGATTGCGCATTCCAAATTTACGCCATACACACACTGTTTTAACTGTACCCCGTACAACGCGCATTCAAGTCTTCGCGCTTCCCTCTTAGTGAGTGGGCCCTTTTAGAGACTGCCACGCTCAGGGATTGGAAAACAATAGTGGTTGAATGAGTTAGTTAGTAACGATAAGGTGGAATATGCCACACTGTATGTATTTAGTGTTAAATAACCAATCCTTCTGGGTCAATACACTCTAAGAAATTTACAAACACCAGCTGACACCGGCCATATTTCTTCAGAGGTCCTACTTTTGAACATCTCAGTTATATTATGGATGTATTAATAAAATAAGAAGAACGTATACTTAAAAGAATTACCCTGTAAAGCTTAGTTCAAGGAATAAAACTAGAAATGCATGGAAAGCTATAGCAGACTGTCCACGTCAAACTAGGGTGGTCCAGATATAAGATCTGGCGCCACCAATATTCTATTGAAATTGAGAAACTTCTTGTACCAGATCTGATAATTCTTATAGCCTTATTACACCATGTCTATTTCATGTCTATATTCGAGCCTTTTCTAGGGCAATTTGTTTGGTAAATATTACTTTTCACTTTGCCTTTTCAAGGGTTTTTTCAAGGGGTTCAAGGTAGTAATTTCAAAATTGCAAACATTGAAGAAATCGATATTTTACCTCAAGCTTGTGTTTTGTTGGAATATTTTGGAAAGTATACCATGGTATCTGTATTGATATGAAAAATAATGATGCAAACAATAGAAGATGAAATTGAATTTGCGGAAATCACTCCTTAGTATTATTTCAACTATCTGTTATTCTGAAAAATAACAATATATCATGATATGTCAGATTTGTAAATTACTCATCGAAGCGTTCAAACAATTTTCATCTGCTGAAACACAACTCTACTCAACTGATTTTTGCTTTATGCCAACAGTTGAGTGCTGCTGAACGTACCTATTGTAACAGCGCAGTTGGCTTTGCATTATTTTCATAGTTGTCATTCCAGCCACAGAATGCGACCACCTAACCCATAGAAATATACTAAAACATAGTCTATTTTTAAGGCCTAACCTGCGAAACAGTGTAATAATTTATGTTCTGTGGTGTAAAATATTTTGGTATACCCTTATTGTGTAGCGGCAAAGAATAATCCAAAGCCAACTGCGCGGTTACGATCATTTAAGGCGA
The DNA here is from genome assembly GCA_013421045.1 of Propylea japonica. Classification (NCBI taxonomy): domain Eukaryota; kingdom Metazoa; phylum Arthropoda; class Insecta; order Coleoptera; family Coccinellidae; genus Propylea; species Propylea japonica. Next base: position 59,477,157 of record CM024244.1, read on the forward strand.
ATTTTGGCGATGTAAATACAGCTTACCACAGGTACATAGTTGACAGTTAATACACGTTTTTTCTGTCAAATCACGTAACCATAGTTAGATAGTAAGATGTATCCACAGCTCGCCAAAATTCTCCTTTGTAAAGACCCTGTATTATCACCAGTCACAAAATTGAATTAATCCTGAATATCACCAGAAGCATTATATTTAATCGAGCAGTTTTCATGTAGTCAGAATGGCACTGCCTTTAACAGGGACGAAGCGAACTTGACATAGCGAACAATAAGGTCCATTTTATTCGACGGGATTTTTTTATTCAAGGGAAAGGAGCAGGAGAAACTCCCCGTTTTCTTATGTAATATTTGCCTGTCAATAGCAGATTTTCAATTAAGTAGTCAAATTTATTTCTTCGCAGGGTGTAAATGGATAAACAGGAAAGAAGAGAAGGATGTTCAGTTGAAAAAGAACGAAAAGAACATTGACGTGGCGTCAGGAGTTTTTGATTTGTTCGTACTACGCTGCATGAATGATATTTTTATTCATTCATATTTGTACATTGTACAGGGTGTTTGGTAATTACACGTGGTCGTGATCCTTGGAAAAAACAACTAGACGTTATTTGCAGCGAATTGCGTCGAGTTAAGAAGCATGGTCCGACAATCAATGAGTTTGAAGATATGGTGATTATTAAACTTTTTTCAAATTTTCTGCTCCGTTATCGAAAATAATTATTTTCGTGAAAAATACTTGACTTTAAGTACTAGAAACCTAGAATCATGAAAGACTATGAAAATTAGTACGAATATGAAAAAATATTATCTTTGCATGAAAAAAATTCAAAATGAATTTATTTCATGTTGTGTCAAATCACCCCCTGGACTACGGAAAGAGAGGGGATTGCAACCCTAGATTTTTTCCCCTTGTCGCATGATTTTTGTACGGCGTTACGGAATAATGGATTTAAAGCAGTATTGAAATAGTATGACACAGATGCCGTACAAAATCAAATGACCAAATTTATCCTGGTAATTGTCGGAAAATTAAAAAAAAATTCGACATTGTGGCTCCCCCATTTTTTTACGGCGCTACGCGTTTTCTTATTATTTTTCACGGATCTATCGATGGTAAGAATGCCGTACAAAAATATGTGACCAAAATGTACCCACTCTACCTGTACTTTCGAATGCTCACCTGCACTCAGTTGGACAGCTTACAAGTGACGGCATAGTGCTGAATCGTATTATTTTATGCTCTTATATCGTTCTTGATAGGTCACCTGGTGGTTCAAATGACCCATAATTTTTTCAACACGGGCCTGTAGTCTGTAACGAGAACATCTGGCACTACAGAAGTCAAGATTGGAGGCGGAGCCACTATTTGAACCTTTCCTTTAAGATGAGTGGTTATAAGTTTGTGTATTCTGAGAGGTTGTGATTGTAACTGTAAATTCAGATTTAAACATCTTGTTCTTTTTAAAATATATTGTTGAAAACCTTACTAGGAATCTCGTTGCTGGGGTAATCAAGCCTCCCCTGAGAAACTAGTATTAGAATCTCATGCTCGAATACCACTTAGGTAAAAGTTAACGTCTCAACACGTTAACGACGTACGTTCAAAATATGGAGATTTTTTTCAAATTGCTTCGAAGATGAATTAATAAATCGAAAGTATATTCCGTACATTCATATATTTCCTAAAAAAATTAACCGGATCATATCGAGGCTTCCCATTCGACTACTACGTGATAATATTGATCTCGTAAATTCGCAAATTTCGAAGGGTATTTCCCGTCATACTGCGTTCCAAATTGGATATTTCCACATTGGAAAATAATAATCCGGCGATTTCGCTTCGGAAAATGGTCCTGGAAAATTGCTCATTTCCATTTTATGGCTACAAACTGCGGAATTCGCTTAATTAAAAGTCTCATTATCGATATTCAACCGAGATAAGGAAGTAGCTCATCTCCAATTATTCGTCTTGATACTATGCAGATCATAATTGGTATGTTTCTGATATGATGTACCATTTCACAACGTCTGCAGATTCTTGTTAGTATCTTGGGGTGGAATATTGCAAATAGGAAATGCTGAAATTTAAGTGGTTCAGCTGAAATATAAGATATCTTTCGAATACAACAAACTTCAATATTAAATTTCAAGATTGGGTTTAGAAACGATGTTTCAACAGGAGAGCAGTTTTCACTAAACAGGGTTTGCAAAGTATTGAAAAATTTATTGGTTTTGAAAATATACATCAGGGAATGTTTCTGATATGCTGTACCATTTCTTATTGTTATTATCTTATGGTGGAATATTGCAGATTGGAAATGCAAAAATTCAAGTGGTTCAGCTGAAAATAGGTACGATATTTCAGATAAAATTATCGTTCCGAAGATTTAATTCGATGGTGAGGAATATCAGTCACAAAGAACTGTTGTATACAATTTATTCAATGGCAACGTTTTGAGCATTTAGCTCCTTCATCAGGCTAAAAACAAAAACCAATTTACAAACAACGGCATGGATCATACAATTGGTGTAGTAATAAAGATAAAAAATAGATAAAATGACGTCGCTATACAATAATAAATATGAAATATAAGAACTATCTAATAACTATTAGTTTTATTGAGTGATTAAAATCCAGGATCTCTAATTAACTCTGAGTTGCCTTGCCTGGATTAAATATAAAACGAAATCATTCCAGGAAAATTAGAAATAATCATTCGCAGTACAGCCAATTCTTCTAACTTCTCGCTTTTGCCGAATTGGGTTGCCCCCTCAGGGAGAAGCTGCCTAATTAAGGTATTCTGGTGACAAAACTAGAAATTCCCTATATACTGAACGGAAAACAGGAAACAAAACAGTCTATTCTGTTGTTGAAATTCCCGAGAGATGAAAAATCCATAGTTCATCTGGCTAATTATAGAGCGGAAGTTTCATTTTTGATTAATCCCTAATTAAAATTGGCAGCAAGGGACCATTTGTAGCAAAAATATTCAGATGCAGGCAGATGTTCTACGAGAAGAAATAGAAATTGTAGGATACCAAATTTTGATCCGTGAACGACAATTTTTAAGATAATGAGAAAATAAATGGCAAATACTATGACCTTTTCAATAGATTCAAGGCCTTGAGCACTCAAAATCACAATTTTGTATAGGGCTTGAGGTTCATGCTAAGTATATGAATGCAAAATCTAAGCACGAGCGAAAATATATTCTAGAAATCATTCATGAAATGAAATATGTGAAAAATCAATACCTAAAGAAAAAACTTTATCTCTCTCTTGAAATACTGCATGAGCATTCAATATATCAATGTTCATTCACAAAACAAAATTCAATCGATTCAGATATAAACAAGAGTTTCGGATGGCCATATTTTATAGAACACCCTGTACGACTTGGCTTGTTAACGCCCCTACTTGACCCTGACTTTCTCAAGTCTCTTTGACGATCCCTTCGAAAGGTATCGTGTTTACGTCCGGACGGCTTTACAGACATAATTGAATTTGACCACGGATTCGTCCCTAAAGAGTCGAACCGTATTGTTTGAGACAATTTACGGCTCAAAATTGTAAAATTACAGACATTTGGGCGAAACAATAGATAGTCCGGTCTATTTAGACCAAAAAATGAGAGTGAAGTTACATAAACTCCCAACAAGCTGAATTTCTGTGAAGTTGTTCAAAACATAATTATAAACAATGTCTAAAAGTTCCTTATCATTCCCCTGTGAGGAAAAAATTTTATTCGAGGTCAAATGTCAAAAAAATGAGTTTTTCGCGATTTTCAGCAAAACGGTAAGTTTTATCATAAAAGTACCTTGAACAAAAATTGTAGATCATAAAATTATCTATAAAAAATGTATCGATACTTTTTTTCTTACGAGCCACCGTTTCTGAGATATAACGATTCAAAAAGTTATGACTACGCGCTAAGTACACTACCTCATAGGTGGCGTGGAAACGTGTGCATATTATTATGACGATAACGACTTTTATATCTTTTTGAATCGTTATATCTCAGAAAGGGTGGATCGTAAGAAAAAGAGTATTGATACATTTTTTATAGATAATTTTATGATCTACAATTTTTGTCTGAGGTACTTTTATGATAAAACTTACCGTTTTGCTGAAAATCGCGAAAAACTCATTTTTTTGACATTTGACCTCCAATAAACTTTTTCCCCAGAGGGGAATGATGAGGAACTTTCAGACATTGTTTACAATTACGTTTTGAACAACTTCACAGAAATTCAGCTTGTTGGGACTTTATGTAACTTCGAATGTCTAAATAGACCGGACTAAGAGCACTCGTTTCAGTAAACGAGCTCACAATAAGAATCCATGTGGATGGAATGAAAGACTCAAATATTCACCCTGTATGCAGATACATAAAAAAGGCAGCGAAAAGCTTCAGACTTCATATGATTCCCCTGCCGAATTTTTTATGGCAGGATTATAGGGAACATGGAGCTCATACGCCAATAATTATTTATTCCCTTACGTGACTGGAAATAACCGAATCATCATTTCCCTTTTGTTTTCCACTTTTCCAGCCAAATTGCAGGTCTCGAACGATCTGTCGAAATTTCCACCTATAATAAAAATTCCAAAAGGCCGGGAAATTCGAAAAAAAGCATAATTCAATTTTTATCACTTCAATAAACGTAATATCTTCGTTAGGAGGGCCAAATTGCTGTGTGCGTTGAATATTCAGCAGAGTGCATTTTTATCATAGCCAACAACGGAGATATTGCCTGACGTTGTACGGTGGTGATTTCAAGAGATGGATGTAATGTATTCAACGGTTTGGGGGTAAAATTGATGGCGGTTGATAATCTTACTTTTGGTGATATTAGGCGGAAAAGAGGAGAATTTATGTTTGGTGATAGATGGTGGAATATATACCAGGATTCTTGTATACAGCTGCTTTATAATGGGAAATGAACAAAGGATGGTGAGTACTTGGATTGTATCGAGTATAAGATCCTGAGAAACATGATAGCATACTTAAATCAGTGAGGAGAAGTCTAAAAACACTTCGCTGAATGGAACCATTTATTTGAATTATTGTGATGACATACAGGGTGTTTAATAAAAATGCGGCAAGAATTCAGGGGATTGTTCCTTGGACTATTCTAAGAATATTTTGTCCTTTGATGATTTTTGAAGAACCTCTTTGTTTCGAAGATACAGGGGAAACAAAATTTTAGATAATAACATTTTATTATGAAGAATTACATGAAAATTTAACTTAACCTACAAAAACTGTTGACAATGACCACCGCTAGCCAAAAAAAACGAATTCAAATGAAAACCGTGTTTATAATCTGTATTCCTTTACCATCTGAACTTATCAATTTTAAGTAAAAAAACTGGCCGAATATAATAATAATAATTGGAATGTTGTTAAACAAATTTAAAAATAAATTGTACCTACTTAGTAAACACAGTGCGGTACGCATTTTTATTTAAACTATTATTAATTTAAAAATATGAAAAATGTTGTTCGCCCTGTATCTTCGAAACAAACAGGTTTTTCAAAAATCATCAAGGGACAAAACATGCTTAAAATAGTCCGAGGAACAACCCCCTGAATTTTTGGCGCATGTTTAGGAAACACCCTGTATATCGGCTTTTTTAAATACTGCTTCGTGGTTCTTGGGTAAGCCATATAGTCTCGGTATATCAGAGGACATGGGTAAAAGAGACTTCCAATTGTAACTAGGATAGGGCCTAGAGAAGGAAGTTTGTTTTCGAACTTGATGTTATATTTGTTGACGCAGGACAATGCATTGCTATCAGTCACAGTTTTTGGAGTTTCAATTCTAGTTTTCTTAAAATTATCAAGTATGCAGATGATGTCACTACGTATTATATTGGTATTAGCAATTCTATAAGATTTAAAAAATCATGAAGACCCCTGTACTACTTCCAAATCTCCAACTTCAATAGCTTCTTCTTCAGCTGCTGTACGTGAAGTTGTGAAAAGTGTATCTTCTTCCAGTCCTGATTTCTAACCATGTTGGAGTGGGGTTTTCTTGAAGGCATGTCTTACAAAATGCAATATGACCCTTAAAGTTAGTGACTTTAATGACACACCACCGTACCTTCGGAATAACAAGGCCAGACTCGACATCAACATGACAAATCGGGACTAAAAGAAGAGACACTTTTCACAACGTCTCGTACAGCAGCTGGAGAAGAAGCTATTAAAGTGGGAGATTAGGAAGTGGTACAGGCGTCCTCATGATTTTTTCAGATCTTATTAATTTGCCAATACCAATATAATACGTAGTTACATCATCTCCATACTTGACAATTTTAAGAAAACTAGAATTGAAACTCCAAAAACTGTGACTGATGGCAATGGATTGTCTTGCGTCAACAAATATAACATCAATTTCGAAAACAAACTTCTTCCTTTAGGCCCTGTCCTCTGTGACAATTGGAAGTCTCTTTCACCCATGTCCTTTGATATACCAAGATTATTTGGCTTACCCTAGATCCACAGAGAATGAGTACCTAAAAAAAGCCGAAAGATGTCACCACAATAATTTAAATAAATGGTTCCACTCAGCGAAGTGTTTTTAGACTTTTCCCCACTGATTTAATCATTCAACGCTTCAAAATGGGATTATACGAGATCATGATAGCATACCCTCGCCAGAAACTAATTTTTACGAGAGATATCCGGAATGCCCATTTGAGAAATATTTTCACCCTCTATCTTCCTCGTTTTCACACGACTATACTCTCAAAATGTCCTCCACGTTTATTTCTGTTAGAGTGTACAATCGGTTATCGCAAGTTTATAGATCTTTCACTTGCTTCAATGCGAAAACACCTGAGGGAGATCTTCAGCGTCTCCAGCAGTTTGAAATTGCCTAATTATGGTATAGTCCGTTCACGAAAGGTTGAGCACATAGTAGACGTTTCTTTATTTATCTGAAGTTGGCAGTATTTACTGTCATAAAGTAAAATAAAGTCAACGTTGCCGAATGTACTCGGCCTCGTCCGACGAGCTTGCGAGTTATCAGAGAACTCTATGCAATATTGACAACATTGCGTATCAATCTGACAAGAAAATAAAGAACATAACCTAAAATTTTAATACACACAGTGAAATATGCCAAATTTCCATGGCCAGGCCCGCCGTAAGCGGGCGTGCAAGGCGTGCCCGGCACAAGGGCGGCACGTCCAGGGGGGCGGCAAATCCAGTGAAATTGAATTTTTTTGAAGGGGACAAACAACGTGGTAAGCGAGGGGGAGGGAGAAAAAAAGTAGGGGGCGGTTGTCCACCTCCAACTGCTCTAAAATTTTGTCAACTGTCATAGAAACATTGAAATTTTGCCATATGCGATCGAAACTTTGCCAACTGCTTTGAAATTTCTCCAACTCCGTTCAACATTTGGGGAGGCAAGGTCTCTCCATCCCCCTTAGAGAGACTTTTTTCTGAAGGAAAAGATTAGAAATTGAATGAAAATAATTCAGCCAAATTTTCAGCTTTTCATCTCTAGTCATTTTTGAGATTTTTGTAAAGAACACCTTGTTCGATTTTATTTTTTTCTCTTGTGAAATCCAAAATTTTTGAATGGTGATTTTTCTCTTGATTCATTGCATTCAAAGGAATAGACGTATAATTTTTTTTATGAATTCCAGCATATATTCGAAATAAATAAATCAAATTCTCAAAAGAAATGTTCAGAGAGAAGTTAAACTTGAATTGGATTGGAAGAGTTATAAAGCTTCCAGTATCCTCTCAAAGACATCACAAAATTAGGTACTCACAATATCCCCAAAAGATATCTCTGAGATATCTTCAAGACGTCTTTGTGTGGACTGGGGAAGTTATATCGAAGTGAATAACCTGCTACAAAATCAACTGGTTGGAACGAAATAAAATGAAACCTCTTGGCAACATACAAAAGTGAAAGGCATAAATGATGGATTGTTCTGATTTCAGCCGTTTGTTCTTCTTCAATCATCTTCATCAAATAACTTATCCGACTCCTTATCCAGTATTATCTTTGTTACGTTTGATATAAGACAAATCAAGTGGAAATCCTTTTGTGCGTACGGGGTCTATAACGAAATTTATTAATCTTTCCGAGCCTCATAACTCATTCGCTCTGTATAGTATGACAGCTGCCTTCGAAGTTATTAGGGCCTTTCGTTTCTTGATCAGCTGCGCCGAAACAAAAACAATGTGATTACATAAGAATGAATTATGTTGTCGGAAAAACTCCTGATGAGTTTTTTTCTGGTTGTCAATAAAATGTTGACCTCGTTTTCTAACGACGTTGCTATAATTTTATTATTCCACGCAGGGGGAATTGGATTGGCCCAACCAATGAGGCCAAGGATGTGTCTGAAATATTTTGTTACTAGATGTTCAATTTTTCAGATGACAAAGATTTGTGTATTAGAGGAATTATGTTGAACAAGCTGGTTCGGCTAACGTTGTTTTGCAATTAATCTACATTATTTGTAGAAAATACTTTTCTGGTTTTATGTTTTGCGTCTATTGACTACAAATATGCGCCCTTTTATATACTAAAATCTTCTTCGTTGATTCGTTTCTTTTTTTGCCTATCGCGACCTTGTTGCACCTAAGGGCGTCATGTTAACAAGCACATCTGTATTTAAAAGTTGACGCTCACTTGGACGAGACAAGACGAGACGAAGCGACGCGTTAGTTCGCCTGATACCGCTCACTTGGACGAAGCGATGCGACGATCAGCCATCGGAAGAAATTCCCCCTATTTTTGGGCCGAAATAAATTTTTATTAGCCATGCTGCATGCCGACTACCCGAATGAACAAGGGTAGAGCTATTGTTCGAATCGTGTTTTTGGTCATAATCTTGTTTTAATAGCTTCGTCCTCCCTCCTTCATATAGGAATGAAAAAAAATATGTGACGTGGCAAAAATTCGACATTTTATCTCTGTTGGCAAGTTACAAAATATAACTTTTCTTCTCGAAATTACTTTTTTCCCCGGGAAAAAAGTGAGTGTATATATGTATCCGAGAAAAAAGTACTCACTTTTCTGCCGGATTAATTTCGTGAAAAGTTATATTTCTTTCCACCGTCATTTTTCTAGTCACAGAAAAAAATGATGTATTATACAAGGGAAAAAAGTACTAGATTTTAGATCGAGGTTATGTTGTCTTCCAACGAGAAGCGGAGGGTGACCAAAACCAAGAGTTATTTTTTTTTAATTTACATATAAAATCATTGATACGAAATGTTTATTTTCTCTTTCACCGATTGAAAAAATGAAGTATTAATCTAATTCCTTCATTCTGGTGATTTCAGAAAAAATACTTTTTCTACGACAATATCGAAAAATTTCCAGTTATAAGTTCTGGGAAGTTGCATTTTTTATTACCTTGCTGCATACCGCTTACCTGTATAAGCTTCAAATCAGCCTAATTTATTTTCAATTTATTCTGAATATACTTTTGCCGGGGGGGTAAAATCTCTGGCGCTGTCCCTGGTTATTTTTGGGTATGGTCAGCCACAAGGCCGTAGCAAGAAAAAATTTCGGGGGGTCCACCGAATGACAATTTTCAAAGGAAAAAGTTCTAGTCCCGTACTTCAGAAAAATTTCGGGTCCGATGGGGTCCGGACCCCCCCCCCCCCTTCGATACGGCCTTGGTCAGCCATGAAACATTTGTAAGAATCGTGTTTTGGTCATAATCATGTTTAAATTTGGAATTTTCAAATTGAATCCTCGTAGTTCTTCATCCAGTAATACAATTAAATATAAATAATTGATACGAAATGCTTATTTTTTCTTTAACCGATTAAAAAAAACAAAGCAAGTAGTAATCGAAAGTTCAATGTTTGCATATCATATATCCCTCAAAGGAATTATTCCACAGTTTTCCAATTCTATCAGATATTTTAATTTCTTCGGAAGAAGGGTTCTTCAATATTTTGTTGTATTTACATAATAAAATACCTATCCTTCAGACGATTTGAAATCACATTCACAGTTGTACAAAATACATTAATGTTGTTCGTTTTGTTTATAGATTTCGTTTTTTCAGATCTCAATCGAGAAAATTCTAACCAACACTCTCATGAGCCATTTAAAACAAACTCATTTCACACAAATTCAAAAATAACTGTGTATTTCCCCATTGACAAAATTCGAGTACAAAATTGGAAATACAGCGCGCCGAACTTCCCGGCCGTCGGATACCTACTTGCCGCCTCGAGAAATTTCGCTCACATGCCCCAAAGATCTTCCTGGCGACCAACGACTCGCCGCCTCGCTGATCCTCGCTTCGCGTCTCCTAGGTGCGTGTCTACCCATTTATTTCAATGCAAAAGATCCCAGCGGAAAACGACGCGTTCCTTCCAACCGCTTCGCTTCGTCCAACTGCGCGTCTAATCTGCCTCGCGCCTCCCAAGTGAGCGTCTACCCATTTGATTCAGTGCAAATCGTGCCTGCGGAAAACAACTCTTCGCTTCCTCTCGTCTCGTCTCGTCCAAGTGAGCGTCAACCTTTACTGTTGGATTTGTTCGCCTGACTATCTCACCCTTTTTTTGGATCGTCCTTTACAATATCGTGGATTTGTCCGATCATTTCCTCGGTAGTCACCTCATTCGGGTGACCAGGCCCTGTGTTCTGGACAAGTGATCTTTTAAAGCGTATACGAACTTCATTGCGCGAGTCTCTCTTTCATCTGCAAAAATGCATACCGCGCAATGAAGTTCGTATTCGCTTTGAAAGATCACTTATCGAGAATACGGACCAAGGCTCTGTTTCCTCGACAAGTTATCTCCATTTCAAGACACAACGAAAACGATGGCCAAAATCCATGAATTTTACCTCGAATCGCTTCCTCATACCCCGTATTTTTCAGATTCAGCAGCAAGCGATTATTATTCAAACTTATAGATATGGTTCTAGGAAAAGACATTTGAAACGAATGAAGAGGTCAAATGGGTAACAGGAGCATATTTTGGGGACATTGACAAACCTTATTATTCGAAAAGCATCGTAATGTTGAAAAATCGTTGGAATGATGTTGAAGAATAAAAAGTGATTTTAACAAACTCGTTCGTTTTCTTTGTTAGGTTCACTATACAGTGTGTCTACTTTTAAAGTGGACAAACTTCGAGAGGTGATTATACGAGTGATTTTCAACAGAAAATGTCAGGTAACACACGGTCGAAATGTTTACGGTTATTCTTCAATTTAACATTTCTTGATTTCACGACAACTTTGAAGTTTTTTCTCTAAAAATATCATTATTTCAACTCGAGATTTTTAGACTTTTTCGTTGTTATCAAGTTAGTCATGATATTATAGCAGAGAATGAGCAGCTTGCACAAAAATTGATATGTCATTCGAAAGTACACTGAATGAGGTTTTTTTTTCTGTAGAGAAGTCGTGTGTGTGCATAATTATTAATAGTTCATCGAGAAAACCTTTGGAAAAATAGGACTGATTTTGTTAACTTCAGAATCGTGATATTCTTCTCCTCACCGCGCCTGTACCTAATAAGAGTGTTTTCTGCACACAGGCTCTCTCATCTTGTAGCAAATTTATTGTCATTTCCGAATATAAGAGCTGTGCCGAGCACTAAAGAAAAGTGCTTCGAGCACAAAGCACTAAGCCTTATTGAAAAGTGCTCCGGAATCTCGAGCACTAACCCTTATTTTTTAAGGAATGTTCGCGATAACCAAACACTTTTGGAAAGTAATTCGTTTACACGAGCACTGATGAGCACTAAGCACTTTTCTGAATGAACCTTTGTATTTTCCATCCAAATATCTCTTAGTTTGAAATTTTGATTTTGATGTCTTGATTTTCTCTTAAGAGCAATATCGTGTTTTGAACTGGGCATAACTGAAATTGACAATAGTTTTCTCTCAGCCTGCAAGTCTAACATTGTCGTTCACAGACAAATGTAAAATTACCATGACGTCATATAAAAAAATTGGAAGAAAAGGCTGTGGTCTCGAAACAGAAAATAAAATTCCAAAAGTTATAGAAAGACAATGACGTCTTGGCAACAAACTAGATGGAATTTTTTTGTGGCGAAGCAAGAATAAAATGCTGTCTGCTAGGAAAAAACGTTTTCTGAGCTCTTTATAGCATTCATTAAGTGAATAGACTGTAACTTGAATATTAGCCAATAAAAAACTTGAAAGAATGATTATAAAACTTGAAAAGTATATCAAAAAAAAATTGTTTTCCATATTTATTTCCCAAAAAATTTCGCTATACAACATTACAATTTGTTCTCCGAGTCATAATAATGAGAATATAAAGACTTGTTCCAGTCCATAACATACATCGATATCGTTTTTTTAACAATAGAGTTATAATATAGAAAAAATTCAACAACTTAGATATCCATAGAGGTGGACCGAAAAAAAATTTATATTTTTAGTTCTTTGTCTATTCCAATCATGCGAAAATCCGTCATTTTCATGTTCCGACGATTCCATAAAGCTTAGTGCTTGGTAATTTCTGAAAGTGCTTGGGAGCACTGCGGTGCTTAGGAGCACTTTTTCCAATTACTAAGCACTAAGCCCTTTGAAAAAACTCGCGAAGCTCCAAACACTAAGCACTGGCTCAATCTAGTGCTCGCGAGCACAGAGCTCACGAGCACAAAAGTGCTTCGAGTGCTTTCACGAGCACTAAACACAAGACTTCGGCACAGCTCTGCCGAATATGTGGTCAAATTTGATGACACTTCAAGGAAAACTTCATAGTGATCTTTTTAAAGAAAAAGCTTAAAATTTTTCGTGAAATCAAGAAATGTTGAATCAAAGAATAACCGTCAACATTTCGACCATGTATTATAAGACATTTTTCGTTGCAAACCACTTGTATAATCACCCCTCGAAGTTTGTCCACTTTAAAAGTAGACACACTGTATATGGAACGCCCCAGTAAAATGTATGTTAGTAAAATAAATACAAACCCTGTCTAGACGAAATGATATTACCTGCGTGCTGAAACGTGATACATGTACAATTTTTATTTCCCGCATATCTCATATATATAATATGGTAAAGGTGACATAAACCGAAAACGTTGACGAAATATTAAGGCAGAATCCAGGGTGGAACTGTATTATTACTTGTATCTAGCGCATTCGAATAAAAAGTGTGGGTCATATCTCAGGGGGTGAATGGGGTGATATTATCCCTGACACGGTCACATGGGCTCTATTCTATTCTCCTTCCTTCTGAATTACTTTCACGTGCTGAAAATTGCACAGCTGTAGGCCTACGCATGTTGTTGAAAGGAAATCTGTTACCTATACTGAAGAAACTTTATTCTATTTATTATGGGTTACCTCTGTTGTAAAATAAGGGTGTATAGTACCCGGAAATTAGTTAGTGTTGTAGTGAATATTTTAGATTACAAAGAAACCACCGGATTCCAGTTAAGGAAATTTTAAGAATCACATACCGGGTGTGCTAGTGAGAATGTTCCAGAAGATTCAGCCATTTCGAGAGATACAAAATTGAATTGTTCTGTAATTCGTTTAAGGAAGTAACTTCCGGTTATACCGCAAAACGTAGCGTGATTTTAGTACTAGACTTGTTAGGACGTTTCCTATATTTCTCTCCCTTATCTTTGGTTTCTCCAATATAGGCCTGATAATAAGATAGTACAGCCCAAAAATATTGATTGCATTGTTCGGTAACCGATTCAATCAAAAACAAAATAAATTCATCGATAATTTTCTTTTGAAATGAATATGTTGAGCAGAAATGATGGTAAAAGCCCAAAAAATATTTGAATAAGTGTTTCGTCATCAAGAATTACACGTCAGCACCTTCTCATTTATTCTTATCTCATCATTTTCGACATTCTCTGGAAAGATCAATATGAAATCATTACTGCGAACCCAATACAAAGAATATTCAAGATAAATAAATAAACGAAAGGTTGACCCACGTCTTCAAAAAGCGAATCCAATATAGCAGGGTCGCTTCTTTTTCTTCTTGTTGCAAAAGTTTCACTTCATACTTGTTATAAAATGTTTGACCCTTCACAGTTTATAACGAAACTTGAGTGAGTTCCGATAAGTTTGAAGGGGTCCTCCGGTGACTTTGAGAAAGCCGATAACAGTTGACAACGCCCTTTTTCTCAACAATATGAAATATTTAATTTGTATCCAGAGCAAACGAATGTTCGAAACATTCCTTAAAACTCTCAACTTTTTTGATAGTTTCGATTCGTTTGGTGCATAATTTATTGACCGTTTATTCTTTGAAGCAAAAAACATGGAAAACCCATTATTAATCTATAGCTCTCACTTCATTCATTTATGAATTCAACATTATTGGTAAAACTGAAGAGTGTTAAGAGATGTTTGACTGTTATAATTGTCACATGATTATGATGTGACAGATGGGAATCAGTAAATATTGAGAATTGAACGGTAGAACATCGCGTCCTACAAAAATTATTATTAAAATGGTGAAAGTCATTAGACTTCTGGCTGTGCGGTTACCTGAAGTCACAACTGGAAAAGATGAAGCAATTTGGAAATCTGAGTGGAACACGTGCAATATTCAGAACAAAAATTTGTAAATATTTGAAATTCGGTGACCAGCAGATGTCGACCAGATTTTGGTGTCATTATATTTATTGAGTCTTCCTGAACAACCCTTTTTTGTGAAACCTACAGATGGTGGTCTGTCTAAGTTTAGAAAATATGCACCCTCAAAATTCCAAAAATAATCCATCGTCACGTCACTTTTTTCACTATAAAACTGCTCCTATTTAATCTATAAATCAACTTCGAACTTTCAAATAATTATTATTTGATTAGTTTCATTTCAGCTATATTCAATAAAGAAACAGAAACATCAAAATCATATAAAGGCACCACATAGGCAAATTCTAAGGAAAGCCCTCCTTTTTTAATGGTAGAATTTGTGGATATGTGTTACCTCCAGAATTTCGAAATTTCTGCATTAATTATTGAATATGCCTGAAATAAAACTAATATAATAGTTATTTGAAAGTTTTAAGGCGATTTTTACATTAAATTTGAAAGTTGAATTCGTGGTTTTATAGTGAAAACTGAGACTGCCACCTGTTGGTTACACTAATGTTGTTCAGGAAGACTCAAGGAATACAATGACAATAAAACCGTTATCGATATCACCGAAATTCGATATTTACCCAAAAATTCAATAACCGATGCCAATAACGTATTTAAATTTCAGGATGGCTTGAGAGCTATACATAGTTCCCGATTCATTATTGAATTGGGTTGTTAATTTTGAATCGATTTGAAAGAGTTTTTGACTAGTCTATTTTTCTGCTTTGATTTTTTTGTGTTTGTGATTCAGAATTTCTTAGAATTTCTTTGAAAGCTCAGATATAGAAACTTCATTCGAGGGATCAGTTATTAAATTTTAGTTCTGAAAATTGCATGTATTTTAATCATATTGCCAAATTGCTTTAAAGCGTTCATTTGTGGTCAGAAAATATTTGGACCCGAAAGATTTATGTGATTCACATCCGGAAATCTCATTATCCTGAATAAAAAAGAATATTGAATATTGTCACGGAAAGTTTGAATCATCTAAAAAAATTTGAAACCTACAGATATTTGGGCAAACCTACGATGAACATCTCAGAAAGGATGCCTAGGTAGAAGAAATTTGTAATTAATTGAATAGTAGTATGTTATGCAATAGTATGACCTTGACGCCAACTACGAAGTGATCATAGGTGATCGCCAAGAAAGTGTGGAAGGTTTGTCTCGACTTCGTAAAAGTCATCTCATCTGGTACACAGATGGGTCCCTAAGGGAACGAGGAGCAGGCATAGGCATATACGGTCCCAAATACAGGGAATCGGAGCCTTTGGGAAAGCCAATAACAACGCTCCAAACTGAAATTCTGGCCATAGAAATATGCGCCCAAGTCTGTCTGTCCAGACAGTACAAGGGAGCCAGAATTTGCATTGCCTCTGATAGTCAGATGGCACTGAGGCAGCTTATGGCCGTTGATTGTAGATCAAGGACCATTTGGAGCTGCAAACAGTCCCTCAAAACACTGACGAAGTACAACAAGCTAATTTTAGCTTGGGTACCTGCCCACCAGAATATTGAGGGAAATGAAAGAGCTGATGCCCTTGCAAAAAGAGGAGCAAACACACCCTACACCGGACCCGTGCCCTCCTGTTGGGTATCACCTACACTGATTAGGGCAGAGGTAGGCGTTTGGGAAAAAAGGGAGAAACACTCTTACTGGATAAATACATCCGGTCAAAGACAAGCAAAGAGACTAATCGAACCTTCCAAAGAGAAGGCTCAACAATCTCTATCGTTGTCAAAAAACGAGTTAAGGCTGCTAATCGGCCTTCTCACAGGGCATTGTCCCGTGAGATATCACCTACACAAGATTGGTAAAGAAAACTCCGACATTTGTAGGTTATGTGAATCGGCCACTGAAACCAACTAGCACATACTATGCCAATGCACTGCGCTGGCGCAAACCAGACTTACTCTACTAGGTGACGCGTTATTAACGCCAGCCGACATAAGAACGAAGTCTCCTAAGGAAGTAACCAGCTTTGCTAAGGAGGTTAGATTCCTGGGAAAAACGTAGTTTTAGCATGGTAACGCACAAAAGACCTTATTGGTCGCAGTGCAGAAGGGTAATCTAATCTAATGTTATGCAACGGACGTATAATGACATCTACTATCATTCAAGAGGTGAAGTTTAAGCTACGAGTCGTAGGTGAGTGGCCCAAATCACCGAGTGATTAACAGTCATTATAAGCGAGTAGCATACTTTACTTCTTTATATACGACTACTGCATATATTTCTTGAAGATTTAAACAAGATCTTTTTATTGCAAGTGTGAAAAAGTGAAAAAGTTCAAGTTGATACAGGAAAAATATTCAGAGAAATAGTCATTATATATTTTGAAATAAAAATTGCTTCAATTGATGTGATGAAACAGACTTGTGCCCCGATTGACAAGCTATACCTATACAGGGTTTTTCTCTTAAGTTGGCCTTCTAGATGTTTTTGGAGAACCAGTGAATATTTCGTTCTGCAATTTTAGGTTGAGCCATGAGGATGAAGGAACTCTTTGCCTAAAATATTTTCAAGTCGACAGTGTTGACACGTCTCAAACGCATATCTACTTTTCTATTTTAAATGCAACTACCTATAAATTTTAATGTATTGATTCAATACCAAATTCGCAGTATAACTTTTTCATTAATTTACTTTTAGAAATGCATTCTTCCATAGTATGTTCTCTTGAGATTGGTTAGAAATGTAATAAAACACACTATGTATTATTTATTATAATCTTCGGCGATCGATTTCGGAATTATTCCATCACCAGGCCAGCAGTATGAACTACTAAAAAAAAATTTCTTTCGTGCACTGTTGCCAAGTTATACACAAATTCTTGAAATTTTTGACATTTGCATTGCAAGTTTTGAAATGCAATATCTCGATTATTTTCTATGCATACGGAACCAAACTCAGCAGTCTCATAGTAAAGATACCATGCATCCATGTGGTATATTCAGTATTTTGATACATTGTTAGGTTCTTCGAAAATTTTGATCCTAAAATGTGGAACTTAAAATTGGAATATTTCGAAATGGCAACCCCATATTTATTTTGAAGAATTCGATTCGAAATGAAAAATGAATGGCCGTCTTATACTAATTATTCATTTTGAATAATTTTCGAATGAGATGAAATATATTGAAATTTTTCACTTTTAAGAGTCATGATCTATGGTCGTATTTACGATGAAATGACCTCATGATTATGAAGTAAATTATTCAGGTAGATTTTATGGTTGAAATGATGAAAAGTGTTCGATGATCATAGATGTCATAGAAATAGTTAATCCATGTTATTCAAACACGAATCAGGTTGTTTCACAATTCACGGGGAAAAACAATTGAAAGAACCTCTAGGACCTTCAACAATCGTTATTCACATTCAGCAAGAATGACTGGAAATTAATTTCAAAAACAGTTTTGGCTTTCGGTGAATCGGTAACACTGACCAACTGTTCTTAGTCTCAACCATAGAATTCATTTCAATAATTCACCTTGTAATCACAATGCATTATTATTATATATCGTGACGATAAATACGAAAAAATTCAGTATTTTTCATCTCATTCGAAAACTATCTGAAATAAATAATTAGTGTAAATGGAGACTGCCATACATTTCTATTCAGTATGGAATACTGTAAATTAAATATGGGGTTGCCATTTAAAAATCTCGAAATATTTCAATTTTAATTTCCACATTTTCCGAGCAAAATCTTCGAAGAACCTTACTATTAATCAGAATACTGAATGTACCACATAAATGCATGGATTCTCTACTATGAGACTGCTGAGTTTGGCGCCGTTTGCATAGAAAATAATCGAGATATTGCATTTCCAAACTGGCTATGCAGATGTAAAAATTTCAAAAAGTCCATACCTTGGCAACCGTGCATGGGTAAGGAAGTTTTTATTAGGTTATAATGAGAATTTGGTATTGAATTGATACATAGGTAAATAAAAATATAGTTAGTTGCATTTAAAAGAAGATATGCGATTGAGTTGGACGTGGCAACACTGTAGACTGTAAAATATTTTAGGAGAAGACTTCCTTCAGCCTCAGGGCTGCTCCTGAAATTTCAGAACGAGATATTCATTAGTTCTCCGAAAACGTCTCATAAGCCAACTTGAAAGGAAAACCCTGTATGTGTTTGTTGGAGAAGTAAGAATATTGAAAAAATTTCAAGGATATAATATTAGAGCTAAATCTATGAAGCATCTGTAGCAGTGAATAATAACTCATATATTATTCACTAGTGACTAATGGGTATTATTATGGCCGAGCAAACATAAGTACCTAAAATGGGTCGATTATTCAATAGGCGTGAATGAATAAATTATTATCATTACTATTACCTATATATGTTGCTCTATTTCCTCAGAAATCTCGCAAATAGGACGTCGCTTTCTAGCTCTGCTATCCATTTAGGGATTAGGGTCGTCAACTGCGAGTCACAGGGGACGCTGGCAGCAAAAATGAATAAAGACGGTCAGACTCATTTAGCCGTAAATAGAGAATAATATGCTCGCTATATGTCTGATATGCGAGCCGCTAGAGGTGACAAGAGATAAGGAAAAATTTTCACAATGCAATTTTCCGGCTTCGTGAGTTCAGACGTCGTTCCTCATGAGATGTTTTATTGTGAACACGAATGATGGAGTGGAAGTAAAAAGGGAGGGTTGAATATACATATATGCTCGCTTTCTATGAGATGTTATGAAAAATTTGAAACGGCACTAACGTCAGATGTTTTTTCGGGCTTATTTTCATTGGGGAAATAATAATTTGGATTCGAATTATGTTACAAAATACTGTGAGACAAACAAAAAACGAACTGAGATATGGTTGGAACTTTTAACGAGTCTGAAGCGAAGTTTGACCTGTCAAATTGGTCTAGCTCTTTGAAAATCAGTTAACTCGGCGGCAGTGTGCAATATTTTTCACACAGGACCAGTGCGGTGGGGTATCACATACCCCAAATGCGAAACAACAAAAACAAATCTTTTTGTACTTTAGGAACATTTCAAGATTCATTTTATTGAGAATGATATAGTCATAAAGAAGTATTTATTTGCTATTTGTTGAAAATATTTTTATTTAAAGAATTACAAAGAAAAAACGGAGATTTGTGTTTTTTGAAAAGAAATATTAATATATTTTTGATATTATTATAGCATAATACTCAAGAAGAATACAGAATTGAAAAATGAATTCGGTGTGAAGAGAAAAGATGAAATATCAATACAAAAAAAAAAGAATTAATTTCAATTATAATTTTTCCAGTTACAGCTTCCGCAATACGCCATAAAAGATTCCGGACAAATTGCTTTTCGGTGTGTTCCTATCTTTTTTTGTTCAAGTTTCACATCCGGTAGATATTTTTCATCTTTTCCCAGGTGGTTCTTCATAATCCTTTCGATCTGCTTTCGTCGACGCTAATAATTCTCTTGTAATTCTCTCTTCATCTTGACATTGTTATTATTCAGCCGAAAAATCGTCCTTGCATTTATACCAGCACAATTGAGGATAGCATATTAAAATATTGTCAGTGTCCATCTCTTGCTATTTAGGGGTACATCGTAAGATACCGATAATTCGTCAACGACATCATTGCCACTTTTTGTACCATTATAGAAAGTGATTACTTCGGTCCCCGTCTTTTCACCAGTATATATATATATATTCTTTTGAAATCAAGAGCTAACATAATACAGGGTGGTCCACGGGAACCTGACGTTTTTCAATTGGGTAGTACTCGGCATGTAGGTGGAGTGGGGCCATCAGAAGGGTCCCATTTGAACCGTTGGAATGTGCCATTTAGTGTACATCATGACTGCGTGGGGTGTGAGGCATCGCATGTTTGCGTTTGAAGCTTTTATCAAAAATGGTGAATCAGTGGTGGCTACGCAGAGACTGTTTCGGTGTGAATATAATATTGGCCGTCATGGAGCTGTCCCAAGTCGTAACACGATTCTGAAGTGGGTCAACGATCTTCGAACAACTGGAAATGTGATGAAAAAGAAGCCACCAGGACCTACTCGCACGGCACGGACCCCCGAAAGTGTGGAGAGGGTGAGGCACGCGTTGCTAACAAGTCCATGCCGCTCAGTGCGAAAACAAGCGCAAGCATTAAGACTAAGTCGTTCCACAGTTCGCCGTATTGTCAAACATGACCTCAGATTCCACCCATACAAATTGGCAATTGTCCAGCAGCTGAAACCAACTGACTTTCCACAACGCAATGATTTCTGTTTGTCTATGCTCTCAATGCTTGAAGTGAACGAAGATGCTGTACTGTTTATGAGTGATGAAGCTCATTTCCATTTGAACGGTTTCGTCAATAGGCAAAATTGTCGTTATTATGCCAGTGAAAACCCTCAGCAACTTCATGAACGGCCCTTACACAGTCCGAAAGTGACGGTCTGGTGTGCAGTATCGTCCAAATGTGTGATATTTTAAGGTTTGATTTCTTAAATGGCATAGTACTGGCTGTAAGTACATGAAAAAATAAATGTTATATGCTGAAAAACAAATGTGTACTACTCATTTAAAAACCGTCAGGTTCCCGTGGACCACCCTGTACAATACATAAAACAAAAATAAAAAATCCCTAACTGAGGTTGATGCAAAACGGGGAACCATACTATTTTTTCGTATGATACCAGAGCTCAGGGAAAAACCCCAGTAGAAAAAACCCCTGTCTCGCCGTTTCAACAAAAATAACACTTAAAAACTATTAGAATATTGAAGGTTTTCTTCTTTATTTAGTCCAAATGAACGATAACCCTCTCCAGGATGCCTTCGGAATTCTGAATCTGAAACGAAAAAATCAAAGCAGAAAAAAGAAACAGAAAAATTAAATGATTAAAACTCTATTAAATCGATTTAAAATTAACAACCGATTTCAAAAACGACTCGGTAATTTCATGTATAGCTCTCAAGCCATCCTGAAATTTATATATGGAACAATTATTTATCAGGTGTTCAATTGTCTCCTCTGCTTCTCCGCATTCGCAACTAGGACTCTCAACTGAATTCCATTTGAAAAGCATACTATTGCAACGTCCATGACCTGTTCTTATACGATTAAGAACAGTCCATATTTTCCTTGGAAGATCAAATCCAGGAACTTTATTCGAGGGATCAGTTATTAAATCTTTGTTCTGTATATTACATGAGTTCCACTCGGATTGCCAAATTGCTTTATCACTTTCATTTGAGTTCAGAAAATGATTTGACCAAAAAGGTTTTCGTGATTTTAATCGAGGAATGTTATTGTCTGGAATATAGGAGAGTATTGGATATGAATTTATCGAAGAATTGAATTTGTTCCAAATTTTCGAAGTAATGGCCTGCCTGCGGATATGTGGAGGAGTAATGTTTGAAAGAACTGGTAACCATGGAGTTGGTGTTGATTTTATTGTTCCAGTTACTATTCTCATGGAAAAATTTAATTGTGAATCGATCTTTTGTACATGTGCACTATTGAGCCAAACAGTAGATAAAAGTTAAACTCATCAATTTTTTTGACTATACGAAACCTAGGTGAAATAGTCCTGAAAGCCAAATTTGGGACAATATTGTGATCTTTTCTTTGACACTTTGAAACTTTCTACTTCATTCCTTATGCCAGTTATCGCCCCTGCTCTCGTTCTTATGATCCCTCCATAACTAAAAACTCGATATAAATCTATAAATATTAGATTTTTAGGTTTGAGGTACACAAAATGATAAAGTTTTGGCAATATTTATAAAAAACAATACCCAGAACATAATTATTTGAAATCATTTTTATACACACTTTCCAGTGTGGTGGGGTATATGATACCCCAGAGCACTTTGATCAAGAAAATCTAAGCATTTGTCGATCACAACATCAAAACAGCTACTGAAATGGCTACAGCTTGTATGGACTTGAAGGGACTGGGCTTCCTTGCGGTACAAAAATAAATTTTACCGAATTGCGCCAATTTTAAAACGACTGGGGTGGGTATATGATACCCCATCACACTGCCGCCGGGTTAATAACATTATGCTTTATAATACGTACTTGTTAAATTCAGCTTCGAAAAAATGTTTTCTTTTCATGTCTTTCTACGAAAATTCGAATGTCTTTTTAAAGTTATGACGCACTGGTCTGGTATCTGTATAGGTTTTTTGATAATTACAATATCATATAGTCCGTTCACGTAAGTTTGAGCCGTCGGTTGGCCATGACAACTTCGCATGTTCCAGAGGGTTTATTTAAATTTTAGGTTATGTTGTTTATTTTCTTGTCAGATTGATAATCAACGTTGTCAATATAACATAGAGTTCTCTGATAACTCGGAAGCTCGTCAGACGAGGCCGGGTACATTCGGCAACTTTGATTATTTTACGTTATGACAGCAAATACTGCCAACTTCAGATAAATAAACAAACGCACTAAAACTTTCTTGAACGGATTATACATGACATATCGCACCTTTAAAGGTTTAAACCGTTACTAAACCATGTTTTTTTCAAATTGAGTTATCAATGCCATCTCTTTATATAGGGCGTATTCTATCAAAGAAGCTCTCTCTTTTGTCGAAGTTCCTCATAACAAGCTAGATGGCGTTGTTACAAAACCGATCTTGAATGTTCAGCTAAGTAACTATACCAATTGCACCGCGCATGTTGCGGAGTGATGACGAAAGTTTAAGAAAAAAGTATGTTTATTTTAATTAAACCTTGCTGCGTCATAAAGAAATTAAGTTTTTGCTTCATAATAATTGGCAAGCAGTTTCATTTTGTTTAGCCACAGCGATTCGAAAGGTTTGATTGATAATTATATAATACTAATATGCATTATCAATGCATTCATTTCAAATGAATAAATAACTGGTGAAGAATTGAAATTGGTTTGTTTTCATATTGTTAAAACTTGAGATTATGTGAATTTTTTGAATAGATCTTTCTTCTCTTTGTTCTATAAATTGGTGAACTATAAAAGCGAATAACTCAAATTCTTTTATAATTCTATACAACTAATTATCAGTAAAAACAAAAAAATCAAATGAAGGTGCAATATGTAGAAACCGGCTTTATTATTTTGACCCAAGTAAACGCGTCTTTCCACAAACTAATGTAAAAAAAATAAAGGGATTATTACTCATAAAGCTGGCTTTATTTCATGGAACACCCAGTATAATTTGGCTTTATTAAGAAGAACAAAAGCTGAAAAACCACGAATTGGATTTCAATAAAACATCATAATTTTCCACCTCAATATTATGTTTGTGCTTCTGTGGTATTTTGTTCAATCAGATCAAAGCATTGTAATGTAACGACAGAACTAATCATTAGTTATACTGATATAGTGATAGTGGTGCATTGTCTGAATCTGTTGTACACATTGCCCAAAGTCTAGAGATAATGTTGGTTTGTTAATGTAAGCAGTTACCCCATTTTGCTATCTCACAAGTAAACCACTCTGTCGAGCTGAAGTTTCCTAAAAGCTAATGGATTTTAATTCATTGATATTCATCGTAGAGTAGTTCGAATAATCTGCAGAATGTATTATGTATACAGGAACTTCACACTTCATTTAGGATTGAAAGGACAATCTCAGAAGGAATAAATTGGCTACTTTAAATTATGTTAAGTTGGAAACTATTTAGATATACCGGTTGTCTCAGTAAGTCTGTTCCAATGGATTATCTCAGCCATTTCGAAAGATTCAAATTTGAAAATTTTATGTGTTGCATTTCGTTCAGAGAACCTGCATTTGAAAAAACCAAAATTGCAAGTCACTTCCGGTTTGAACAAAAATGACACTGATTTTTTTATTACATAGCATTTTTTTGCAATCTTTTATTTCTATTCAGAACTATCTTTCCAACCATGCATCACACTTGGTATTTTACTTCTAATTCCATGGAGAAACCGTCAACTGAAATTTCAATTTTAAGAATTTCAGTAGGCTACGATATTTTGTGTAATCTTGATTTCAATAACAATTGATAATCCATGTAAACATTTAAAAACATAATTTTTCTGCAACAGTTTCCAATAGTTGTGTACGTCTCAGAGTAAAAAACATGCAGTAATGAACAACCGTGAAAATATTATTTCAATTGAAGTTTTCTCCATTGAATCAAGAGAAAAATACAAAGTGTGATACATCGTTGAAAAGGTAATTTTGAGGAGAAAGTGACTTTCAACTGTCATTTATCTCAGATGAAGGTCCTTGAACGAATTGCAAAGACATGTAATTTCCAAAGGGTATAGCCGGGTTTCAATGGTAAATCTGCCCCCGCGGCCTTTTCGATTCATATTGAGGGGATCGATTAGGCATTGAATGAAAATAATTCAGCCAACTTTTCAGCTTTTTATTTCTAGCCATTTTTGAGATTTCTGTAATGAACACTTTTTCGTTTTTATTTTTTTTCTCTTGTGATATCCAAAATTTTCGAATGGTAATTTTTTCTGTCGATTCTTTGCTATTGAAGGAATAGACGTATAATTTTTTATGAATTTCAGCTGAAGAATCTATTTTTAGGAAAAAAAATAAAGCTTTGTCATTTGTTTTTCGGTGTTCTTAAAAAGTGTCCACCGCCATTTTTTGACATAAAATGTCTTCTTTGGCCCTTTATACCCTGGAATTTTTTCACATTTTTAAAATTGGTGGAACATTTTGAAAAAAAGTTAAAACTGTTTGAATTTTAGGATTCAACAGATATCCATCAAATTTTGGAACCGTTGTATTCATATTGGCTTCCTGAACAATATTAGTGAAAAAAACAATTGGCGATCTGTTTTAGTTTGGGAGATATGGGCCCCCAAAGTCCGAAAAATATTTCACCTGAAAGTCACTTTTCTCACTACAGAAACACTGGTTTACCGCTTTATTAAGTTCAAAGCCTCTCTGAACATTTTAACATGAAGATTTGATTCATTTTATTTCAGATATATCCAATAATTATTGCGAAAACATCGAAAAAATTCTAGGGTAAGTTTGGCACTACCGCGAATTATTTCGCGCGAATATGAGACGATGCATACCGGTAGATCCCGCTATCATTTCCTAATGCCACTTGCTGAAAGACGCGGTAGTGCCAAACTTACCATAAGGAACGGCGGGCTTTCCCTAGAATTTTTTCGATGTTTTTGCAACAATTATTGGATATATCTGAAATGAAATGAATCAAATCTTCATGTTAAAATGTTCAGAGAGGCTTTAAACTTAATAAAGCAGTAATTCAGTGTTTCTGTAGTGAGAAAAGTGACTTTCAGGTGAAATATTTTTCGGATTTTGGGGGCCCATATCTCCCAAACTAAAACAGATCGCCAATTGTTTTTTTCACTAATATTGTTCAGGAAGCCAATATGAATACAACGGTTCCAAAATTTGATGGATAAATCCTAAAATTCAAACAGTTTTAATTTTTTTCAAAATGTTTCACCAATTTTAAAAATGTGAAAAAATTCCAGGGTATAAAGGGCCAAAGAAGACATTTTATGTCAAAAAATGGCGGTGGACACTTTTTAAGAACACCGAAAAACAAATGACAAAAACTTTATTTTTTTTCCTAAAAATAGATTTTGCAGCTGAAATTCATAAAAAAATTATACGTCTATTCCTTCAATAGCAAAGAATCGACAGAAAAAAATCACCATTCGAAAATTTTGGATATCACAAGAGAAAAAAAATAAAATCGAAAAAAGTGTTTTTCACAGAAATCTCAAAAATGGCTAGAGATAAAAAGCTGAAAAGCTGACTGAATTATTTTCATTCAATGCCTAATCGATCCCCTCAATATGAATCGAAAAGACCGCGGGGGCAGATTTACCATTGAAACCCGGCTATACCCTTTGTATCTTTCGAAATGGCTGAGAAAATCAATTGGAACAGGCTCACTGAGACACCCAGTATACCTCAATAGTATAGTATAGTTATAGTATAAAGTAAAAAACAGTATACACATATTTCAATTCGTACAATGAAGAATGGAGAATTCGTAACAAAATGAAGTTATATACTATACTTTCGTTATTTTAGGAAAAATTAAATTATTAGGATCGAGATACATCAAACACTATACCATATGTCACAGTTCCATGATTTGCTAGAAAGAATACCAGATCCCAGAGAAAAAAACTAGGTATCTATAAGCGTTGTGCTTGCATATCTGCATTTGTTTGAAGAATAAACTTAAATAATCATATCGAAACTTCTTTTCCTTTCTTCTTTCGCTTGATTTGTTACCATAAAATTACATAAGAAAAAAATTGATTATTTAACAGAAGCAGAAATCTCAAGAAAAAGTAATTAAAGTATGAATATCAATTCTGTCTCAAAAGCTCGTTTGAACTTTCCAATGAAATTCCTTCGCTATTCGAAGGCAGCTACTCTAAAGTCATGAGGGTTTGTCAAAGCAGATCTGGCTCACCAAGTTATTATTTTTCAGGAAATAAGATGTTCAGGGAACTGTCTACAAACCCATAACATTAGGTAAATCATCTTTTATAGATGGTGAACAGCAATATTGCGCCCTAAATATCGAATTCTATTTCGATCATTTGTAACAAACTGATATAGGTAAAGAAATACAGGAATTAATACTCACAAAGCTGAAAACAGGGCCGTTTTACGAGTAGTAGGTATCAGAGGTAAATCAATCAACAGTTACGAGTTTCAAGAAAACTCGGCTCACGTCATTTCATCCTGGGTGAAACAAAGTTTTTTCACTCTCACTTTGAAAGTACCTGTGGTATGCACCAGTTGTTCCACCATATGATTTCTCATTTATTATCAAGTCATATTTTCTCCCAAACATTTCGTTTTTCATTTTTCACCACATCAGCTTAATTTTTGTTAATGATACAGAGTTTTCAGTAAAATATTATATTCCGCTAAGGCTATAACAGTACTTTTAACCTTAAATCAAGACCTGATGAAAAAATGAAATCTTAGTAAAAAACATAACGTTTTTTCCTCCAAGTGGCGGATAACAGGTGCAATTCGTCTTCGATTAGAGCACCACTGAGCATCTGCAAATTCTCAGGAGTTGGTACACTATACCTTTTCAACTTCAAATTGAGACTAATCACATTCAAATTAAGATTAAACAAATTCAAAATGACATTAACCAACTTCAATAGTATATAACATTACTAGCAAGGTAAGAGGGTTTTACTGGCGAATGGAGGATATAATTGACGAGCCGCAGGCGAGTCAGTTACCTACCTCCTTGAGCCAGTAAAACCTGTTACCTTGCGTGTATTGTTTTAGATTTTATTTGTCTCTCGTTTGTAAAAAGGTGAGATAAATTCCAAAAAAATCTCAATAATTTGTCGCAAATGTCGTAAGCTATTTATGATTATTTATGACATCGGAAAATTATGACAACTGTCAGTGGCTTTACGAGAGGGAAGTCCTTCGAGAATATTTGCTAATTTCTGACGAAAAAGGCCAGATCCAAATGAAACAAGGTATGAATATCGTTTTTTAATATTTTTATAACGTTTATTACTTAAATATTTGTTCTATGAACGATGAAATTAGAAGGATAAATGAAATTAGAATCAAGTACGTGAAAAGGAAAGCAAATAGATACGAATAAAACAAGGTACGAATAGAAGAATAAATTAAATTAGAAGCAAGTACTTGACAACTTTCAATGTAAATAATACTGTGGTACCTCAGAGTGGTAATGATAATGAAGTTATGTTTACAATTAAATGTATATTTATTATTAAACCAACACGTCTCTAATTCTAATCGTACAATTTAAACTAATGACTTTATTCAATTATTCTTTGTCAGATCTGACATCTACTGTAGCTTGATAATGTTTGATGTATATTCAACTCGATGATCTCCACACTCCCTCCTTTCTTATCAGCTTCAGCGGCTCAACCCTGGGACGTCCTGTCTCCTCACTAGTCAGTTCAGCGTCGGCGATAGTTGTGTGCTCGGAGTCTTGGTTGATCACCTCTTGGCACTGGTTCGATAATGAGGGTTCCTCTTCTTGTGTAAACGATCCTCCCGACGCTCATTCTTGGCATACTTTGACCTCCCGCCGTAGCACTTCATTTCTTTTGTCAAATCTGGGGATCAACTTATTTGCTACCACCATGTTTTTGATCAGCCCCTTATCCCCTGTTTGTATGTTGTCTTCTTTTGCTCTTCTAGCTGTATCTTCTTTCACTTTCCTCTTTTTTTTCAGTTTATGCTTTTATTGAGTGGAATAGACCAAAAAGAGTAATTTCACTATCATCTCTGTTCTTTTCGGGACTTTTGTTAGAGTTGAATGTCTTACAATTCTTCAGAAAGTTTAAGCAAAATTCGATAGGTATGGCAAATGATATTCCAGAAGTGAGCCTCAAACTACTTATTCCAATGACTTTTCCATCGATATTGACCAATGGCCCTCCAGAATTACCAAAAGTTATAAGGGCGTCTGTTTGAATGTATTTCATGGAATAGTTCTTGAGGCCGAGTTCTTTAGCGGATCTATCTACTGAGCTGACGACACCAACAGAAATTGAATTGCTTAGATATAAAGGACTTCCAAGGGCCACTACCCATTCTCCCCCATCTACTACACCAGGCTCTTCCAAAGGTAAAGCTGTAAGTGGTTTATCTGTATCCACTTTGAGCAGAGCAACATCTATGTCAACCACCTCTGCTCTGTACACTTTTCCATCGGACATTTTACATGATATGTATGGTCAGAAGAGTTTTTGAAACTAAGATATCTGCATATGGGGGGAAAGGTTTTTATGATTTTGTTATATTGCACAAGGCTACGAAAAATGTACATTTCACAGTAATTTTGAGGATGTTATGAAAATGGGAATTTTTAATTATGTAATGACATGATTATAAAATGTTAAATTGATTTAGATGTTTGTGATTTCAATCTCCTAATAACCAAAGAATCTTTGCTAATAATCATAGACCTAATAAGAATGGACACCGCATGAGAGAGAGAGGTCACTTGGTCGAATGTGATGGAGCTATTGTGGGCAATGTCAAATCAATGTAGATAAAAACACCAAATAGATCATTCCAAATGAAATATATGACTTTAATTCAGAAATTAGTATAAATTAAATTATATTCACCGCATCAACTCCTTGTGGGCAATGCAAAGCCTAAATATTTGTTTACATCTTCATATGATTTTGACAAGTTGCCCACAAACTTTCTTCATCTCTGTTCTTTTCGATAAGATCGCATATGTCTTTCTCTCTCTAATGTATCCAAGTGTTCGATCTTCTGTTAAGTCACGTGATTCTGCATCCATAGTAATTATAGATCTTTGCTAATAATCAAAGATTAATCATCTTTGGTGATAACGATTAACGTTTCATGATGACAAATCAAACACTGAGCTGGATTATAGTAATGATACTTTCAGCGTATTATTCACCATTGCCTCTAGCCCTAGTTTTAACACCCCCAATTTCTGAGCAGATTCTTTTCCTAACAGTGAAACTTCTCCGTCTTCCACTACGTAAAAGAATACCTGCGTTATTTGAAATCGCTACCGTGCTTTGGAATCGATTAATTATTTTCAAGGGCCCTCCAGCTCCATAGGGCTTCAATTGATATTTTCTTTCTGTTTCTATGTTCCACACCCGGCTCCTTGTTTTTGTAACTTCTTCCAGTCCTGTATTTTGATGATGTTCACGCCACATCCTGAGTCGATGAGAAATGTTAAGGGAACCCCCCGACTATACATTGGATGAGCTCTTTTCTGACCTCTGACCTACTCAGTTGGCGATCTTCATCAATTTTGAAACAATCAAAACTTCTGATTTGGGTAGAATCCTCAAGTTCTTTGTCTCCGATTGCCTCCACAAAATGAACCCTAGAATTGTATTTCATTCTCTTGTTTGGAGCGTCCACTGAAGAACTGGACATTCTTTTGTCGAATCTCGTACGACAACATAGCGAGAAATGTCCTTGAGACCCGCATTTATGGCATTTAGATTCTTTAGCTGGACACTGATTTGAGAAAGCTGTATGACCCTGCTTACCGCAGCGAGTACAATGATTTCCTTGTTTTCGTTTGATAGTCCAAGCTATTTTATTAACCGAAGATATTGATGCATCTTGCTCATTTGAAACCATAGATTTTGACTGTTGTCTTGCTTGTTCATTCATCTTACATAATTCAATTATTTCATCTAATGAACGTTCTTTCTCTATTAACTTCACCTTCAATTCCGCCGAAGCCCAACCGTCAATGAGTTTGTCTTTTATGTTGATTTCCTTGGATTCCTGAGCTGTCAAACCAAAACCACATTTTGAAGCTTGTTGTCTGATCTTAAGCAGAAATTTACTGAAATTTTCTCCTTCTTCCTTCTTCATATTTCTGAAGACATACCTCTAGAATGTGGAATTCTGAATCGGGGAAAAGTACTCCGTTAATTTTTCTACTAACGTTTTGAAAACGTCAGTTTCTTTTTCCGGGTCAGCTTCTGTTGTTGAGTCAGATTCTTCAATTGCACCAGGTAAGTTGTACGCAACTTCTTGTAATTGTGGTCCCCCAATATGTAACAATTTATTCCTTTTCCTAATTGGGTCAACAATTTCTTCTGATGCCAAGTACAGCTTGAGTGACCTTAACCATTTTTCCCATTCTATCCGAATGATAGTTTTATCCAAATTTTCTGCTAGGGATGGCTTAATTCCTGATGAGTTAGCCATTTTCTTCAAATAATAATTAAACTTTCTGAAAAGAAATATGTTTATGTAAATAAACATACACCTCGTTATATTTTCCCTTTTTCCTGTAATAATTTATTTATACATTTTTCTCTACGGCTCACAGCCTTTCGCTTGTACTTTAAGTACATAATAGGTATACGGCTCACAGCCAAACTCTCCAATAACCTTTGTTATTGATGGCTCACAGCCAAACTCTAATAACCTTTGTTATTGATGGCTCACAGCCAAACTCCAATAACCTTTGTTATTGATGGCTCACAGCCAAACTGTCCAATAACCTTTGTTATTGATGGCTCACAGCCAAACTCTAATAACCTTTGTTATTGATGGCTCACAGCCAAACTCTAATAACCTTTGTTATTGATGGCTCACAGCCAAACTCTTATAACCTTTGTTATTGATGGCTCACAGCCAAACTCTAATAACCTTTGTTATTGATGGCTCACAGCCAAACTCTTATAACCTTTGTTATTTAGGTATGGCTCACAGCCTTCCACCTTACCCACTACAGTAATGTATAGGTAAACATGTTTATATTGTTTTGTACTTACTTCTCTGACTTTATCCCATCCTCGTCGCCACTTTGTGGTACCTCAGAGTGGTAATGATAATGAAGTTATGTTTACAATTAAATGTATATTTATTATTAAACCAACACGTCTCTAATTCTAATCGTACAATTTAAACTAATGACTTTATTCAATTCTTCTTTGTCAGATCTGACATCTACTGTAGCTTGATAATGTTTGATGTATATTCAACTCGATGATCTCCACAAATACTATACTAACTTGTAAAAGTTTTACAAGTTAACTGTCAATTTTACAAGTTAGTGACTTGAAAAAATGAACTTCCTTGGTTAATATTGTGTTTTTGGAAACTGACGTTTACAAATGAGAAACAAATAAAATGGTAAACACAATCTAATTGGGAATAAACACATTCAAAATGGGAGTAATCATTATCATATTGGGAATGACATTTCCACTTGACTTTGATATTCCAAAAATATTGTCAAATAATAAAGGTATTCAACAGGATCATTTTGTGTGTTCTGCATATAACTATGTCGAGTTACATTAAAAATCGGAAGCAGCGAATGTTTAAAAGCAGATTTATGCTAACCACAAATAATTTTGACAATATGAAGGGTGTTTTTGAATAGATGCGAAAGATTTAAGGGGTCATTTCTCACATTATTTATGAAAAAAAGTTCCAACAAATGAAGGTCCAGAAATGCATTGTTTCCAAGATATACAGGGTGTTGAAATTTTACTTAAAAACTGTCCGAAATAAGTGGTACCTACGCTACTTTTCTGCCTTTTTTTTCCTGTGGGGCACCATTTCATAAGAAATAATAAAACATCTCAACGTTGAGCCCTCATACTATGTGTTAAAGTGACGACAAATAAGTGTAAAGATGTTTTATTTCCTTACATAAAAACGGCGCCCCGCACGAACAAGAAGTAGAAGGTTTTACTAACAGTTGAACGAAGAATTCAAAAATAATTGTAAGAAATATCTCAGCGGTGTACACATATTTTATTCAGTTTTTAAGTAAAACTTCAACACCATTCATCTTGGAAAAAATGCATTTCAGGACCTACATTATTTATGGAAACTTTTTTCATAAAATGATTTAAGGAATCACCCCCTCAAATCTTACGCATCCTGTATATCAGTATCAAATTCAAGTGGAAATGTCTATTCCCAATATGAGATAGATTAGTCTCATTTTGAATGTGTTAATTCTCAATTCGATTGTGTTTACCATTTTGAAGTTGGTTATTATTCTCATTTTGAATATGTTTAATCTCAATTCGATTGTGTTTACCATTTTGAAGTTGCTTAATGTCATTTTGAATTTGCTTGATCCCAATATGAATGTGATTAGTCTCAATTTGAAGTTGAAAAGGTATAGATCGAATTTTTCTTCCAAGACCATCCAAAAATGCCCAATTAGGTTGATATCTGGACTCAGAGCAGGCCAATTGAACTCTTGGATATCAACCGCTGCTAAAATCCTCCTGGTAATCCTAGCCACATGCATTAGCACGAAATCGCCTCCAATAAATGTTGCATGAAGAATAATGGTGGCCATATACGCTACGAGAAATCGTTACGATCAGACTGTACAGTTCGAACGGTGCCGATAAATTGCTACATGTATGTGATAAAACTGTGCAGTTTCGCACGATTCGTTGAGACTGTACAGTCGAAAGGAACAATACCAAAATTTCAATTGATTTATCGGAATCGGACGAACTGTGCCGGCTGATCGAAACGTGTGTGCGCTCATGTTTTCGTGTTCAGTTTGGTCTTTGCGGAGAACCTTATTGCTTCACATGTTTCTGGTATTATGCGACCCAAGGCTTGAGATGAAATGATGCTAGAAAATTTCAAATCTTCATAATTTCGTCCTGTTGATAAAAACCTCAAAGTAGCTACAAGCCTGTCGTGGGGTGGAATAGCATTTCGCATAATAGTGCCTTGCTTCTCGATAATTGGTGCCACCAAATTCACTAGATGTAAGTACGTATCGTGATCCATTCTTTGAAAATTATGCCAGTCTTCAGGGCGAATATTTTTCCAAACTAAACCGTCGTCCGTCGACGCGATCACTACACGACGTATGCAAGGCGCCGCTTCTTGTACCGTCTGATCGCAATGATTTCTCGTAGCGTATTATACGCTACGAGCTATATAATATAGCTTGTATGCCAGCTACGATAAACTGCACCGTTCGAACTGTACAGTCCGATCGTAACGATTTCTCGTAGCGTATATGGCCACCATAACATGTGGTGCTAAAAGTTCTGTTGTTTTATATTTTTACAGATTATTCTCATTACGTTCGTATTTAATTTTTATCTGTAAAAGTACTTATCGCCATAGCGAAATTGGGGAACATGATGTTGTTCTGATATCCCTGTATCTTGAACAAAAATTGAGCTATTGTTATAAATGAAAAATTAAATTGTCAAGAGAAGATGTATCTTGATGATGGAATAAGAAATTACACGGTGAAACAATTGGAAGGGGTGGTTCTAACGTTAAGGTAAAAAAAAATGTTTTTGTTTCACCCTGTATGGTAATTGATTTCGTATGAACCTACCTACAATTGAACAGAAATCAATCAAATTGGACTTAAAATAACATATTTATGAATTAACAAACTTTATATCGATTTTGGTTGCTTCGATTATTTTGCCGGTGAGTGTATTAAGTATCAATCTTAAGTCTTATAAAAAATTTCGAGATCGTAGCCTCATTGCTCCACCATCGAACGAGCGCTCAGAAGCACCCGGTTGAGGCTTATCTAAATTTTTGCTATGTACCTTTAGTGATGTATCATGGAAAGCTCAAATGGAACATTTACAATCCTTGTCGTATTACAATTTTTCGATGCATGTAACGTAGGTACGAATCTTCTAGTATAATTTCTTTCAATCGAAGAGAAAACAATAAAGCATATCACTTCTATTTGACACCACAAAATTACTCGACTTACCGACTCCAGAAAATTATTTCAAGAATGTGTGTAACTCACCTGCAAAGAAAAAAACATTACATTAGATACTTGAATCTTGAAATAGCAGTTATAAAGTATGTATAATTATCCATATCTGATGAGTCTCGTCCTTAACTGTTTAATTGAGGGAATATTTCTTGGCTTCAGGACTGGGGTTGAATTATACACACTTTTTAAATCGCCGACGTTTCGATCCTTTTTTGGATCTTCTTCAGGGCTGCAAGAATATTTATTTCTTAGTCTTGAGAGAGTTCACAAATATGTGTTAAATAGAATTTAAACTTCACGATTCACGAACTCAATTAGGTATATGAGACACTATTACAAACAAGCTACATGGACACAGATTAGAAAGATACCAAATATCGTATCATCCACGTATAGTTTCAAAATTGGTATTAGAAATGAAAGCTTGCGGACGCTTGTTAAACTTAAAATTAAAATTAATTAATTTCAACAAGCGTCCGCAAGCTTTCATTTCTAATACCAATTTTGAAACTATACGTGGATGATACGATATTTGCAGTCCCACACGACAAAATAGACGAACTTTTAAACACGTTCAATGCTTTTCATGAAAGAATACAATTCACCATAGAGACAGAAATAGAAAATAAAATATCGTTCTTAAATGTTCAGCTCACTAGAAACAACGATGGGCCAATCTCAACGAATTTGTATACAAAACCCACCTCATCTAACAGAATTTTAAATTACTTGTCATTTCATCCACAAACACAAAAAATTAACACAATAAAAAACTTTTTATTTAGATGTTAAATTATAGTCTGAGCAATAGAGAGTACTGGCATAGTAATGAAATCAGGATTAAAGAAATTTTAAGAGTGAACAACTACCCCAAAACATTAGTCAACCAAACTATACAACAGTACAAGCGGAAATTTACAAATTCGGGTTTAGAGAATAACGCGCAAACCGAAAGAGAGAACATCAAATATTATAAATTCCCATACATAAAAGGACTGTCAGAAAAAGTTGAAAACCTCATAAAAAACAACGCTACCAACATTAAACTAGCTTTTTACCCCCTGGGAAAACTTAACACCATATACTCAAAATTAAAAGACCCCTACCCAAAGTTAACAAAATCTAACTGTAAAGGTTGCAATTTATCTTATGTTGGCATGACAAAACAATATATAATAACAAGGACAAAAACGAGAAAACTGCTCTTGCTATACACCATTTCAACGAAAAACACGATTTTGATGCAGTAAAAATACTTGACATAGAAAAAAATTATCAAAAAAGATGCATTAGCGAAATGATACATATATCCATTAATGAAACAGTAAAGGTCAGATCAGACACACAAGGTTTGAATAATATTTATAACGGCCTGTTAAGAGAAATTAATTGAAAAGGGTATTATGACGAACTCACGGAAAAAGAAACGAATTCAAGAATTGATAACAGGAGATGGAGAACTCCGTCGATCAGTATCATAGTGACTGGCCACGGAAACATACCACCAACAAGACACGTAAACAAAGACGAATAAATGAAACTAAACATCCACCGTGTCCAAATACACCAGACCAAATTGGTAAGAATTGGAATGCAATTATGTAATCAATAATGAGGAATGAGTTTGAATGATACAAAAATATAAATAAAATTATAAAGGAAAAAAAATTTAATAAAACAATACAATAATACAAAACAAAACAAAAATTTATAATTGCAAATTCCACCTGAAGGTTGGTCTCTTTCTAATCTGTGTCCATGTAGCTTGTTGTAATAGTGTCTCATACCTATACCTAATTGAGTTGCAGCCCTGAAGAAGATCGAAAAAAGGATCGAAACGTCGGCGATTTAAAAAGTGTGTATAATTCACCCCACAGTCCTGAAGCCAAGAAATATTCCCTCAATTATGCATAATTATATTGTCTACAAAAAATATTGTAGAATATAATGACATCTTCATTGATCGATTTATCATCATATCATTATTTTTTGATTGAAAACACAGGTTGTTACTGAATTGATGCGAAAGATTTAGGGGAGGGGGGCTATTCCTCAGATCATTTTATGATAATAAGTTCCGGAAATGCATTGTTTCCAAGATACAGTGTGACTAAAATAAATTGGTAGACCATTAAGATATTTTTAACTAACCATCATTATTGAATTTTCTGTTCAATTTTTGAAGAAAAATATTTTTTTCTTTTTCTCGTTTTTGAGCGCTCGTACTACCCAAACGAATGCTGTATCGTTTCGCCAAATGTCTGTAGTTTTCGAATTTTGAACAAATGGTCTCGAATTCGACACTCTGATGATTAAACCATGATCAAATTCAATTCTGTCCGTGGGACCGGCCGTCGGACCGTCCGTTAGCACGATTACTTTCGAAGGGATTGTCCTAGAGACTTGAGATTTTCAGGGTGCGTTCGGTTTCCAAATGCCTCGATAAAGTTCGTTAACCAGCCAAATCACATATAAAATGGCAATTCAAAATTTTTGTTCCTCAATATCTCAGACAAAAGGAAAACAATGGCAATTATACATTTTTCGGTCATATGTAAGATGCTCATAACAAGCCTCATGCAGAATATTGGGGCCATAGTGTGAACAGAACCATAAAAAATTTTATTAGAATATGAAAAGAAGGAACTTCCTATTTTTATAACACGATATCCGATTCGACTGAATTTTGTTGATTGATTGATATACTGAATATTTATGCGAAATTTTGTGGCCATAGTGTTGACAGAGCCATAGATAATTCAATTGGATTAAGGAATAGAAGAATATTCATATTTCCATGATAGAGTATCCGAATCGAGTGAAATTCATTTTGTGAATGAAGACTTAAACTGTGAATGTTCATTAAAAATTTCAAGAGGATGCACCATTAGAACCATAGAATAAATTTCGTCATTATTTACAAATTTCAATTTCTGAATAATTTCCATAGTTTAATTCCGATTGTGCTGAGATTCTGCATTTATCCCGTTTTTGCCCAAGTTTCAATGAATTAATAGTACCTGTTATGCCCGAGTTTTTCAAACCCTCCGAAATTTGGAATTTTTGGGAAATTAGAGAAAAATAGGAATACATTTGTGTAAAAATTTATTATTTTTCGTTTTTCATCTGTTTTTTTCAACAAAAGGGATTGTTCCATTTTTGGAACACCGGGCATGAATGGGTGCATACAAAATTTGATATCAAAAGAAGTTTTATATTAGAAAACATGAAATAATATCAATCTGAAACATGGTAGGTTTGAAATAAGCTTCATGTAAATTGATATTGCATTTTTCGCACATTTTAGTTGAGTTTTTTTGACATTGGGCGCACCTATTCTGTTTTTGTGCTGGAACAATCCAATGATTCATTCCATCATATCTTATGTCTTGATGGGTTCGTTTTTCCAATGGCTTTGATGTTTTAGGGCGGCCACCAGTTGATGTAGTCCGTCCATATTTCTTAAGATAAACCTGCACCACTTCTCTTCGAAATTTTAAAAAATCTACTTTTTCGCAAGTTGGTTGGAGCCGATAATATTGCCAGGCATTATGCATGGTCGAATCCAAACAAAATGCAAAAAGAACCCACCACCATTTTTGGAACGGACGCCTATTCTATAATTGTGGATATTTTGATCCATTCGGTCAACTCCGCCCATATATTTATTGTATTGACCGATTACGAATGGCTGAGGAACCGGGCTTTTCTTCTTTTCATTCGAAATCCACCTACTAACTTGCGAAACGGGATTTACCTGATCGCAACTACTTACTGTCAAAACAGGACGATTATCATTCCATAAGGTAACTGTTATTGGGAATTGGTGTCAGTCGAAAATCAAAGCTGCCCCTTGGATACTTTTTTTCTTGCAATTTATTGCGCAGGGGACATTTCTCTATTCTATTTCCATTAATTGTTCCAGTGTATCCTACTCCACTCTTTTGGAGGACATTTACCAATTTCAAAGACGAAAAATACCTATCGCCATAAATTTTGAAAGGTACATTTTTCGGCAGGTTCTCTAACAATGTCATCACTACAGACCCTCCTAATCCTAGCTCCATATAGCGTCTATTTTCATCTTTGCCTTGATAAGGAATGAATCGGATTAAATATCCAGATTTCTCACATAAAGACCATATTTTATAGCCGTATCTTATTGGCTTGCCC
Source organism: Propylea japonica (assembly GCA_013421045.1). Taxonomy (NCBI): domain Eukaryota; kingdom Metazoa; phylum Arthropoda; class Insecta; order Coleoptera; family Coccinellidae; genus Propylea; species Propylea japonica. The sequence continues at coordinate 59,516,144 of CM024244.1, forward strand.
TTTATATATTGCTTTGCTCCATGCCTTCCGAAATATGGTACCATACTTTCATCAACGCAAAGTCTCTCGCTAAGAGGAGCATGATATATAAATCGGTCATTCAACAAGTTGAACAGTGGTTGCAGCTTTGCGAATTTATTATTGGGCTCCAAATTATTGTTATCACAGCAATGAGCATATCTTTTCAACATTTCGAATCGGTTTCTTCGCATTGCATTCGCTACTAATTGATTATATGTATCCGTATCAACCTCCCAAAGCATACGCCACCGAGGAACTTGTAAATGTCCGGATAAATATAAAATTGCAATAAAGCACTTTAGTTCATCACTATCGGTGTTGAAATTATGATCGCCTTTTTGTTTCGCATACAAAACGAACATTTCTACTAAATAATCGCAGATATTCCTATCAAAAAACGATTCAAAACAGGAAACAGGATCTGAAAAAATTTTGAAATTTGTATCAGATTCTTTAGGCGCCACAAATTGGGGAAAGGAGTGATTCAAATCGACTTTGTTCCAGTTTCTCTCTGAATTTGGTACAGTTTTGTTTGTATTAGTGTGAGTTGCCAACTGAGCTAATGGTATATTATCTTCGCTATCATCTCTTGAAATACTATCTGATAGTTCTAGCAGATTTTCAATATTACCAGAAAGACTTGACGTTTCCGGATCGGGATGATTCTCAGTGTCTTCATGTTCTCCAATATAAACTACTCCATCCATATTTTTTATTTTAGCACAAGCTTCTGACTGTAGTTGGCGCCCACTGAGGTGATCTATGGTAGCTAAAGGAGCTTCATCATCACCAGAATCCTCTTCGGAATCGATTCCGTCATTCGGAGGTGTGATAAAAACATCAGCTGCCCAAAACTCTTCAGTTTCAACTAAATCAATTAGGTCTTGAGTCGTATAACATCTAAAATAAAATTGAAAATTGACGTACCCATTCGTGCCCGGTGTTCCAATAAAGGAACAAACGAAAAATATCATATGAATAAATTATCCTCAGTTATATCTCAGAAATTGTAATATGAATCTTAGAAGGAAGCACAAAATGATATTTTTCGTTTGCTAGAAAAAATTTTATATTATCCTTCCAACAGATATACTTACTTTTTTGATGCCATATTGTGCAATGTTTGAAAAATTCACTAATTAGAGTACCGAGTGCAGAAAAGATACAGAAGCGCTATTCAAAACTTCACTTATATTTACCAAAACGTAAGTGAAACGATTTCGAGCACGTGCTGCCACCTACATTCACGTCAGTTTGAGGAGAAGGGGGAGAAAATGTTTGTTCCGATATTGGAACACCGCGCCAATAGTTGCAGTTCCAATATCGGAACACTGGGAAAAAAAGGGTTATACAGGGTTTTCCTTTTAGGTTGGCCTATTAGACGTTTTAGGAGAACTAGTGAATATTTCGTTCTGAAATTTTAGGAGGAACCTTGAGGGTGAAGGAACTCTTCGCCTAAAATATTTTCAAGTCGACAGTGTTGCCACGTCTATCTCGAACGCATATCTACTTTCTTATTTCAAATGGAACTACCTATATTTTTATTTATGTGTCGATTCAATACCAAATCGCAGTATAACCCACTAAAAAAATCTCTGCTATGCACTGTTGCCAGGTTATTCACAAATTCCTGTAACTTTTGGCATTTGCATTGCCAGTTGGGATATGCAATACCTCGATTATTTTTTATGCAAACGGAACGAAACTCCGCAGTCTCATAGTAAAGACTCCATGCATTCATGTGGTATATTCAGTATTTTGATACATCCTAAGGTTTTTCGGAGATATTGCTCCGAAAATGTGAAACTCAAAATTGAAATATTTCGAAATTTTCAAATGGCAACCCCATATTTATTTTACAGCAGTCGATTCGAAATAAAAAATGAATGGCAGTCTCTTACACTAACTATTTATTTTGGATAGTTTTCGAATGAGATGAAAAAATACTGAAATTTTTCAGTATTTATAGTTTATGATCTATGGTTCTGTTAACGATGAAATGGTTCTATGATTATGGCGTGAATCGTTGAAGTAGATTCTATGGTTCAAATCATAAAAAGTATTCGATGATCATGAATGTCATAGAAAAAATTTACCCATACTATTCAAACACGATTCGGGATGTTTCACAATTCAAGGGAAATGCCTTTAAAAATCGTTATGCACATTAAGCAAGAATGACTTGAAAGAATTTCCGAAAATTGTTTAGGCTTTCTGTAATCCTGGCCTTATGTTCACTTATTATTTATTTTGACTGTTTTCAAATGAGATGAAAAATACTGAAATTTTTCAGTTTTTATAGTCATGTTTAGTAGACACAGTGTCAGTTGCAGGAACGTCCATTAAAATTTAAAGGTCCATTAAACTCTTAATCCTCCATTATTACAAGGAACTAATGGAGGATTAAGGGTTTAATGGACCTTTAAATTTTAATGGACGTTCCTGCAACTGAGCAATAATGCTGTGTGATTATTAAGTGAATTATCGAAATGAATCCTATTGTTGAGGTCATGAACATTGGGCCAGGATTACAGAAAGTCTAAACAATTTTTGGAATTTCTTTCCGATCATTCGTGCTAAATGTGAATAACGATTGTTACAGGTCCTTTCAATAATTTTTTGGCATTCCCCGTGAATTGTCAAACAACCCGAATCGTATTTGAATAAAATGAATAAACTTTTTTCTATGACCTCCATGATCATAGGATACTTTTTATGATTTCAACCATAGAATCTACTTCAACAATTCACGCAAACAGAACCATAGATCATGAACTATAAATACTGAAATTTTAGTATTTTTCATCTCATTCGAAAACTATCCAAAATAAATAATTGGTGTAAAATGAGACTGCCATTCATTTTTCATTTCGAAACGAATGCTGTAAAGTAATTATGGGGTTGCCATTTCAAAATCTAGAAATATTTCAATTTTGAGTATCACATTTTCGGAGCAATATCTTCAAAACACCTTCAAATGTATCCAAATACTGAATATACCACATGAATGCATGGAGTCTTTACTATGAGACTGCTGAGTTTGGTTCCGTTCGCATAAAAAATAATCGAGATATTGCATTTCCCAACTGGCAATGCAAATGCCAAAAGTTACAGGAATTTGTGAATAACTCGGCAACAGTGCATAGCAGAGAATTTTTTTAGTGGGTTATACTGTTAATTTGGTATTGATTCGACACATAAATGAAAATATAGGTAGTTCCATTTGAAATAAGAAAGTAGATATGCGTTTGAGATAGTCGTGGCAACACTGTCGACTTGAAAATATTTTAGGCGAAGAGTTCCTTCACCCTCAGGGCTGCACCAAAAATTTCAGAACGAAATATTCACTAGTTCTCCTAAAACGTCTAATAGGCCAACTTAAAAGGAAAACCCTGTATATTGGGACTCGAGATTTGAGGCAATAGTCTTATTACTCCATCAATGAACGAGTGTTCAAAAGCTCCTGCTCAGGATTTTTTTTTAATTTGTCTATAATTTTTTCACATCGTTGTACATAAAGAAGTACTTTAATCTTCCACAAAAATGTCAGTAATTTTCGAATTTGATGAATTTTATGATCCTTGATGACGTGGTAAAATTGGTCAAAACACTGTCGAAGGGATTGTCCTAGAGACTTAGGACTTTCAGGATAAGTTAAGTTCCCAAATACCGCAGTTGAGTTCGTTAACCAGCCAAATCGTATAGGGTATTCCATAAAATATGATCATTCAAAATTTGTATTCCTCAGTATCTCAGGCAAAACGGGACTAATCGAAATGAAATTTCGTGGCTACATGCCCATAATAAGCACTATGCAAGATTTTGTGGCCATTAAGTTAACAGAACCATAGATAATTAAATTGGAATATTGAAAAGAAGAATCTTCATATTTCCATAACAGCTATAATATCCGACTCGAGGGATATTTATTTTTTAAATGAACATAGATAGACATACTGAATATTCATGCAAACTTTCAAGAGAAAAAAATTAAATTTTCGGATAATGCCGAGATTGTCGTTTCTATCAAAATAAAATTTGTAGTAGAATGTCCAATTCAAAGCAGTAGCCACGTAAAAATTTGTGGAAATTGTGGTAATACAACCTTTTAAAAGTCCAATAATGCCATGAAATACCTCTTGATTGAAATGAAATCCATTTTGAGGATGTAAATTAGTGAAATGAATGATAATGCAAATTTTCAAGAAGATTGTAAAATCAGAATAATAGAATTAGATTTCTAGTATCAATCTCAAGTCCCTTATAAAGTTTCGGGGTAACTGTTAATGAACGAACGCTCAAAAGCTCCGGCCCAGGACTTTTCTCGATTTTTTTTTAAATTTATTTTCCTGCTGGTATTTAGAATACCTGTGTTCTTTGAGTGTAATTGTCAACATTAGACGAAGAAACGCTTTGCTGTTTAGCGGTTTGACCAAGGAAGGACAAAATTGAAGACCTGAATTCTTCCGAATCCACAATTCAACTGGAAAGGTGAGCAAGGTAAAAACAGTTCCTGTCTCCTTGTCAGTTCACTTACAATCCCTTCATAAAAACGGAACGTGGGGTATGAATATGTGGGGCTGAAGAATCATGCTAAAACAAGATAAAAAAATCATTGTAAGCCAAGCCTACATAAAGAGTAATTCGCTGATATTGCTGTGGCAATATCTGCAACTGAATCGCAATCCTGTCATATTATACCTCATAACGACACATCATATGGCAGATATACATGTTTGTCTGCCCATAACGAGTTTCCGTTCTCTGACTAGCAAGATCAGACACGTTCTGTAAACACTCAGAATCTGTTTATCATGTAAGGTGTCTATTTTAGTCCATATAATATGTCTGCTTTTGTAGTGTGTGACCATTGATTCGCATTACATAGGGTGAGAGGTTCAGCTGTTGACACCCTGATAGTGATTAACACTGTGCACGTACAGGGTGTCCGGTAAACCTTGTACAATATTGAAACTGGTGATAGACCATGTCATGACTGTTCAGAATTTCACCTCAGCGCAAATATCACCATTTTCGAGATAATGGGCATTTTCTGAATATCTAGAAAATCACTACCTCACCTTCGTTTTTTGAGTGCTATGTCTACAATGTATCAATTTCTGAAAAACTGTTTTGTACGTCTGAAAACATCATTCATCGTTAAACTTCAGCAACAACGATATTTGAATAAGTCTTAATTTGAAGACATAGCACTCAAAAAACGAAGGTGAGGTAGCGATTTTCCAGAAATTCAGAAAATGCCCATCATCTCGAAAATGGTGATATTTTTTAGGTGAAATTATGATATTCTAAACAGTCATGACCTGGTCTAAAAAGCATAAATTGAATACTTTCGTACACATTAAAATGACCTTGCATTTTGAGATCGACAGAAAAGTAATATAATCACAAAGCAATAAAAGCCTCAGTCATTATTGGACGCCGAATACCTAATCAATTCGATTGTCCGTTCAATATTTCCACTTTCAATTGATTCAGTATTCTTCGTTCATATTTCCAATCAGTAGAAATTCAAGCAATAGTTGTATCCAGACGTTTAAAGACGAAATTCATCGATTCGATTCAATTGAAAGGAAGGAATTGCATCAATTCTTACATTCCTTTTCGTGTGTAGTTCTACACCGTTATTTTCCAGTTCACTTGACAACGAAAAAAATCGTTCCTCACGAGTGCATCAGCCTTAGACTTCAGAAATCTTTAGAAACCTTCTCATACATCCCTTCACTAGTCAACTGATAAATTGGGAAAATTCACATGAAATTTTTCTCTTATAAAGACTGCGACTTCTTCAATATATTCTTCATAGATATACCAGGTGTCCCTGTAAGTCTGTTCCAGTGAATTATCTCAGTCATTTCGAAAGATTCAAATTTGAAAATTTTATGTTGAGCAACTCGTTCAAGGAACATTCTGGGAAAAAAGAAAATTGAAAGTCATTTACGGTCTGTCTAGAAGCGACACTAATTTTTTATGTCATTTAGAATTAAGCATATTTTTGTTACATTTTTTTTCTAATTTTTTCAATATTTCAATTGAATTTCTGATGATTCTGTTAACACTATTGACACAAAATTTCACACGTGGCTTATTGCGAGCATCTTGCATGTGACAGCAAAATCTTATCTCGATTGGTTTCGTTTAGTCTGAGATTTAGAGGAACAAAAATTTTGAATGGCCATAAACACTCTGTATGATTTGGCTAGTTAACGAACATAACCGCGGTATTTGGGAACCGAACTCACCCTGAAAATCTCGATTTATATACTTAAACAAGTGTGCTATATTGTTTTGCCCAAATGTATGTAATTTCCGAAATTTTAATCTAAAATGGTCCCTAACGATTGGGTTAGCATGATAACTCTCGAAGGAATTGTCCTAGAGACTTGAGATTTTCAGGGTGAGTTCTGTTTCCAAATACATTGATTAAGTTCTTCAACTTGCCAAATGGTACAGTGTGTACCACAAAATATGAACATTCAGAATTTTTGGTCTTCAATATTTCAGACAAAACGAAACCAATCGAAATGAAATTTCGCGGCCACACCCAAGAAGCTCATAAAAAGCCTCTTGCAAATTTTTTGTGGTCATAGTATAAACAGAATCATGGAAAATTCAATTGGAATATCGAAGAGAATGAACTTTATCCGTAGCCGAATGTATAATTCGAGTGAACTTTATTTGGTGAATGAAGATTGAGATACTGAATCATGCAAAATTTCAAGAAGATCATATTTTCTAAACCATAAAAAATTCAATTAGAATTTTGAAAAGAATAATATTTTTATTTTCATAACAAGATATCCGATTGAAATGATGTTTATTTCGTGTATGGAGATTGATATATTGAATATTCATGCAAAATTTCAAGAGGATCGCGAACTCCTTGCATAGGAAATAATAAGAGGTAAGTTCAACTTATTCGAGTTTGTGTAATATAATAGGAGGAACATGAAATATCAACATATATTAGTGTATATCAATGCTGCTATTGTTATTCAAGAAGTGGATATTCACATTTCAGATAGATTAATATAAGATGGTGAAAGCAGTGAATCCATCCGGTGAATAGAAGAACACTGTTGAAAAATCGAAACCTTTGGGGACATGTGAGTGTTCAGAATATATAAACGATTAATCTAAGTAACAGTAATTCATGATGATAATGCTATATTTCATTGAGGTTTTCTCATATCTTGTTATTGTTACAATTATTGATATTTTTTGCAGGTCGTAAAAGGTTTATATGAATTGAACAATGAAATTAAATGAATGGATTTGGATTGTTGATAATTTACTGAATGTTTTCAAAATTAAGAAGCTACTTATGAAGAAAAATATATCTGGAATCTAAGGTAAATGATATTATGAACTATTGTAGCACACATCTGATTATTTTGTCTGTGCATTATACTCATTCATGGTTTACCGAGAGACGTGAGAGATTTAATGGTTTCCTTAGATAACTACATTGATGTTCATAATTTATTTCATCATATTGGCAAGGGAAATGTTAGAATAATTAACAATTTTTAATATGCGAAAAATGTAAAATATTGATATGAATTTTGCCTTCTTTCATTAAAATGTAATCGATAGAAAACTCGAAAATAAAAATAAGTAATTTTTACTTCTTCATCACTAAATAGTAATTAATATTTTTTTGCAGGTCCTGAAGATTTGATATAGAGTGCTCAATAAACTTTCACTGCTTGGTTAAATAAATGAATTTGGACTGTTGATAATTTACGGAATATTCAAAAAATAAAGAAAGCTACTCATGAAGAAATTTAGGTTCACAAAACCAATCCTCTTTACAATATTATTTTGATTTGATTTAACAATTTCATTCATGCTTTGAATTTACCTAAATTTTGAAGGGCAACTATAAGGGCTTTCAGGGTCATTCTAATTATATGTCAATTCTTCTCAACTTGAAATTTTCGTTTTTTCGAGTTGTTGCCGTCGGAAATCATTTGGTTTATAGGTGTCCCATAGGCCACTCCTGAACTCGATAACTTCCAAGAGCAACAACTGGAAATATCGAGATTAGCCAAATTCGATTTAAGGTTTAGAACAAGAAAGTGGAATCCTCATGATAATAGAAATCTCAGAATTGTTTTCTACATGACTACTATGAGAAGTAACATCTCGAACTTTTGAAATCTACACAGGCCGGGTTTACTTCTTCAAGAAAAAATACTACAAAAATATATTAAATCGGATGGGCTGCTCTCCTAATATTCTAATTATCCTTTCCAAGCAGCCGTTTTCATAGACCCTTCAGCATTATCATTTTTTTAACGTGTCACATATGAGTTCTGTATTGTTGATGTTTCATTTGATTTGTGAAAGATTTCATATAAATTTTCAATAGACGCTTTGAATATAAACATGTTGAATATTCTGAATTTCAGCCTATAGATATAGATAGATATTTTCAGGGTACTTCTATAAATCTATCACTCATTTCAGATTTCTTCTTTATAACAAGATTAAATAATTTTTAAACTGGCAAAACTAGGTTTGCCGGGTCAGCTAGTAGTTAAATAAATGAAAATGTTTCGGTTCACTTTTAATCGTTTTCCATCCAGCAATATAGAATAATGGTAATATGCGTACTCTTAAGAGGTCCAGGAAAAGTTGAATAACCTATTTGTTTATGTCTTTCACATGCGAAATGCCTTTGAAACATAATCTCCAGTGTTCAGAGAAGACGGAAAAAAATAAAAAAACAGCCCTTGCATTGAAAATCGAAAATATATTGAACTTAAATCACTAAGTGCTTACTCTTATAAACATTCACCCAAAGATTAAGGACACATAGTGTCAGTTGCAGGAACGTCCATTAAAATTTAAAGGTCCATTAAACTCTTAATCCTCCATTATTACAAGAAACTAATGGAGGATTAAGGGTTTAATGGACCTTTAAATTTTAATGGACGTTCCTGCAAATGAGCAATAGTTTTTAAATCTTTGCATTCGCCCTAAAAGATTGAACCCCTCTATATCACAGGCAATAAACTAACGGCGAACAACTAATTTATGACAGGACCTTCATTTGCATGGGTTGGCCTCAGAAAGTAAATCAAAGGAAATTGTGAAAGTTATAGTTCCCAACAGTGTAACTTTTGATGGCTAGCAGAATGCCCCAAACTTGATTTTCAATTTTGTTTTCCATGCGTTAGATCCTTTATTTCCATTTACATCATAAAAGTACAGAGTCTTTATGAATGATTATAACATCGTAGGTCGCCTTGGAAATATTTTATCTTATGGTTTTTTATTCAAAGCATACAAATTCATAATTCCAGTCACACTATTCAATTTCTTTCGGAATGATAAGCCTAAACTCGTAGTATCAGTTGTTTAAATCATAGTTTACATCAGAATATGAATATTTTGAATACTCCAAAGCCAGCTGCCCTGTTATAATCATTTATAGAGACTCTGTATATTTTTTGATGAAAACAGAATGACATTCATTTCAGGTAAGAATATAAATGTTAAATAGTCTTATCATTATCTATTCATATCGTATTAGGATTTTGTAAAAACAATCACATGTTATTGCAAATGTGTATAAATTTCGTTTTTGAGTGTTCGTTCTACTAGTGCTATATCGTTTTGTCTAAATGTCTGTAATTTTTAAATTTGAATCAAAAATGGTTTCAAACGAAAGAGTTCCTCCTTGATGACGAATCCGTAGACAAAATTAAATTATGTCCGTGGGGCCGTCTGGCCGGCCACAAACACGATAACTCTCGAAGGGATTGTCCTATAGACTTGAGATTTTCAGAGTGAGTTCATCAGTTCCCCAATATCGCGGTTAAATTTGGTAACCAGCCAAATTGTACCGGTGTTCCAAAAAGTATGACCTTTATGGGGGAAATTTTTGTTCCCGAATATCTCACGACAAAAAAAAACAATCGGAATGAAATTTTGTAGCAACAAGCAAGATGCTCATAATAAGCTTCGTGCAAAATTTTGTGGCCATAGTGTTAAGAGAACCATAAAAACTTCAATTGGACTATTGGAAAGAACAATCTTTATATTCCATATTTCATAACAAGAAGTCCAATTCGAGTGAAATTTATTTGGTGAATGAAGATTGTTATAGATACTGAATGTACATGCAAAATATTTAAAGGAGCGCATCATCAGCACCATAAAATATAATTCGTTCCTAAATTGTGAACTTTTTCGAATAATTCCGAGTTTGTCGATTCGATTGAGCTAAAATCTTGCAGTTGATGTTCAATGACAATTCCAATCAGTTCGCCACTATTTGTGGAAGGTGCGTTCGTACAACCATAGAAAAGTCTATCGTTGTATAAAAAAATAGTTATATTGCCATGAAACACCGATTGTTCTTTCCTTAATTTTTTTATAAAGCAATCTTATTTATCATCAAAAAATATGTGTTGATCTGCTCCAAAGACCAACCGAAAACCATAGATCCAATCAGTTATCACAATGTTCCTAACAACTCATGCATAAATTTATCTATCGAAATTTCGGATAAACCAATAATTCACCGCAGCATTAGAATGCACTATCTGGACTTCGGTTCAACAGATCAATGTGCTCTGTCTGTCCAATCAAGTGTAGAAGGCATTTTATTGGAATGTTTGTCCGTCTATTCACCAAGATCCCAATTAACGAAATCTCTAATGAATTGTAACTGACGAGAGTGCTATATGCCCTAAGGATATAGAGCTCAATGAGGGTAAAACATGGGTGTGCTGTTTTAATTGATGCAATGGAGGTAAAATAAGGATAAAATCGTAATTTATGATAATAAATCGTTTTATAATATTAATTTATACACTTTGTCCGTTAAGAATGGAACAAATTCATTTTCAGCTAAACAGACCATTTAAGAAATAATCCTTAAACACCTCGATTTTTATTTTAATTTATTTATTTATAACAAATAGTTATTTTCCTAACAAGTGCGGAAAGTGATATTTTCCCGCACGAAACTGCCGTTACCCAAACGACGCGAAGCGGAGTTTGGGTAAGCAGTTGAGTGCGGGAAAAACTCTTCCGCACGAGTTAGGAACAATATTTTTTCTACAAGCGCTTATACGAGATCGATTTCCACACATAGATCAAATGTAAATTGATCATTCTAAATACACATGAATGACAAAAGTCTGACAAGTCGTTACCATTGTACTCTCATTGTTTCCATAGTAACGTCGTCGGTGGCATAGAGATATATCATTATTCAGTTTATTCTTTAGAAAAAGCGTGCGAGAAAAACCCTTGCTAATCCATTACCACACGCATTTGCGTGCGGTAATGGAATAGCAGGGGTTTTTCCCACACTGTTTGGCAATGTGACTCTTTACGAATTGAAATACGTGCGGGAAAGAGAATGAAAGTGCATGCTTGTAGAAAAAAAAAGTTACCGTGTTTTAAAATAATAATCTCGTATACAAGGTGCATTACTTTCGATTTTCTACAAAACTTATTAGGTTTCTTCTTCAGTTTATGAAACAAAAATAATTAAAAAATTTTAATTGAGATGAAGTGTTAAAGGCAACAATTTTTTCAAAACCAATTAGCTGCTGACAAATGAGTTCAAGGATTTTCGCAGGAGCAATTCATCTTAATTAAAATTTTAAAATTATTTCTGTTTCAGAAATTGTTTGTGAAAACCTAAAATTTTTTTTAGAAATGCAGAATCCTTCCAGATTATATTTCAATCGATATCGGCATTACTTTCGAGTAATGACGTAACCGTCAATTTTTTCAAATATAACACCCCCATTTTGTCTCCATTTTCAGATTACTCTAGCTGATCTGATTCCAAAAATGTATCACATGGTGATTCCAATAGCTACAGGGTGAACAAAAATACAATAGTTTTGTGTGTGCTCATAAGGTAACTTGTTCGGAAACAGATCATTTTTATTAATCCAGAAATGTAACAAAGTACAGGGTGTTATATTTAAACCAATTGCCGCTAGTATTTTTGATACTACCAATTATCAACATTTGATACATTTTTGGAATCAGCTCAGCTAGAAATCGTAAATTGAGACAAAATTGGGGTGTTCCATTTTAAAAAAATTACGGTGACGTTATTACTCGAAAATAATTCACCCTTCATATTAGATTATCACTTTAAAATACGGTAATTGAAATAAAAAATCGACGTGTTTCAGGATTATTTCTCAAAATGGTCCATTTAGCTAGAAATGAATTCGTCCCATACTTTACGGACACAGTGTAGATCAACAGCATGCTGAGATTGTAGCCGGTTTGTCTTAATAGTTATTTAATCAACTGAGTCATTTATATCAGCGATTAATGGTCAAGATATTGTTCCAGACCATTAGTCGCTAGATTAATGAACGAGTTGACTACAAGATTTATGATATTACTCGTATAGCTTCGAAATGCTTTGTGTTCAGTTACCTATGACAATCCTTCATTGAAATAGCATAAATTGAACATTAAACAATCAATGAAACTAATATAGTATTGTTTAGTATTGAATATCCTGATATCTGGTCAGTTCATTGTAAGGTGAATAAAACACTTTTCCAGATAAAACATATAAGTGATTTTAATATCTCAACATGTCTCGAGCCATAAATAGCTCATCTTCAGGAGAAAAAACGGAGAAGTGAAGCTGAAAAAACCAAAAAAATTGAAATTAATGTTTAAAATCATGTACCGGGGTTTTCACTATAATTTGACCCCCCTTTAACTTTGTTACTGAAGGAGTTACAAAAAAATGTTTCGTATAAAAGTTTCACGAAATCAACTGAGGTTTTTTGATATAAGTCCAGAAACTGAAATATATACAGGGTGACCAACATACTGATGGCAACTTCATTTTTTCAAATGGAACATCCTGTATATTTTTCCATATTTGGTTAGCTCTTTTCCCCTGATTTCGAATATATAAAATATGTTGGTTTATCTTTCTTATTCTGAGCACCACAGAGTTTCAAATTTCAATAACCATTAGGCATAGCGTTTTGGAAGTTCGTGAATATTTAAGTGGCCAATTTGATCTTTGAATTGGTAATGGCGCACCCATTTTATGGCCACCAAATAGTCCCGATTTAACAGCGTTGAACACTTTTTTATAGCCGTTCCTGAAGAAAAAAAATTTACTTCAGCAATGATGACAATCAATGAAAGCGGAAAATAATATTAATTATATAAAATCAACCAATATTAAACCCATAATTCGGAACTAATCCCGCCAACGCACAAAGTATAATGATAATATTGTAATGATTAAAACAAATTTTGAAGCTTTAATTTCTGACTTGAATCAGAGCCATAATAATGCTATCAAAAATATTCTAAACAACTTGAGACAACTATATGAACTATGTGTATTGAAGGTAGTCATTTGAGCAATTTCTTTAGTTGATGTTATTCTTACCATACTAGCATAGTTTATCATTTTCATTGATGAAGTAATTGTTAAGTAGTCATTTTAAAAAAATACTTTTGAGTATATTGTTTAGATATAAAGAATTTCATTCATTTTACATATTTTTTATTCGGTGTCATCATTTCAAAACTTTAAAACTCTGAAAATTAAAAAGACACATCCACATACGCATTTATATTCGTCATCAGGAGGAAATAGCCCATCAAAAAAAGGAAGAATATACAGGACTGGTGTCCATTTGAAAAAATATAGTTGCATTCAATGTTGTTCACACTGTATATCTTTCTATTGACGTTATTATAACTCCAAAGCATTTTCATTAAACGCACTCTGCCACTTGTAAAATTATTACAGATCTTGGCAGCTGGTTCTTAAAATTTGAAACTCTGTGGTTCTTAGAATAAAAGAGATAGACCAACATATGTTACATATTCGAAATCAAGGAAAAAGGAGCTAGCTAAACATGGAAAAATATATAGGGTGTTTCATTTGAAAAAATGAAGTTGCCACCAAAATGTTGGCCACCCTGTGTATATTTCAATTTCTGGAGGATATCATAAAACCTCAGTTGATTTCGTGAAACTTTTATTCGGAACATTTTTTTGTATCTCCTTTAGTAACAAAGTTAAAGGGGGGGTCAAATTATAGTGAAAAACCCGGTACATTAAACTCAGCTTTTATTTTGAGATCAGCGGAAAATTATATCGAATGATAAAAGGGAAATCATGCAAAGCGACTATCAAGTATATCGTGTTTTCCTTATTTTATGGTGATTGGGCAATTTCCTCACTGCTCATATCTACTTCCGGAGTTTTCTTAGACCTTAGTTACTGAGATTTGTTGAAGGATGAAAACTCACCATCCCTTATACCCCTATTACAACATGCCTTTTGTTGGCTTGACCGATTTCGCCTGAAATTTCAACGAAATGCCCATGCGACTGGGACTTCTTCAAGCTTGCAAAAAATAGAACTGGTTCTATCTTTCACCCCTAAAACGTGGGGAGTTCGAGCCTTTACGTATAGTCCATTCACGAAAGGTTGAGCCGTCGGTTGGCCATGGTAATTTGCCATATTCCACTGTTAAAATTTTAGATTATGTTGTTTATTTTCTTGTCAGATTGATAAAGTGTGGTTAGTTAGTATTTCGATGGTAAGTAAGAAGTAGAAGAAATTTTCCACTTTGCATTTTTGTATTGGAGTTACGTTACTCTCATTAATTTTACATCAAGGATAGTAAACTTTGTTTTCCACTCCTCTACAAGAATACTTCTCTTCGTAGTCATCTACTGAAGGTGAATCAAAGATTTCTACTCGCGCGTGTCCTTCGCATATTGCACTACATTCTCTAGTTTCCTAGACGTATGACAAACAACCACACTTTGACACCATCTAGGCACCAAGACTCACTATTCTGGAAAAGATAGATGTAGTTCGTTCGCAAAATGCAGCGGCAATTCTCCGCTTGTACATCGCATTAATTCAACAGCAAATGGAAACGTATAGCGTGGCCAAAGGACGTGACGCCAATTTATTCGCCGGCGGACAGCAAACGCAAAACGAAAACCTGATAAATTACTATAGTTGAACAGAAATGCCGGTAGACGAGTCGCAACACAAATATATATAACTGTGAGACATGTTGACATTCTCCGAAGAGATATGTTCTAATACAATTCGCCGATACGACGCTGTACGAAAAAAAGTGCCGCTGTTTCGGCAATAATCTCATTTGAAGCGGAATTCGTTATCGGTGGCCCTTACAGGGTGACCTTACCAATTGTGCACTGTCGCTAGGCTCCTGTATGAGCGTCTTTAAAGCGGAAATCTTAGCTATTGAAAGCTGTCTAGATATAAATCTAGAAAGAAACTATCAGAAGTGCGATATAGCCATACTTCAGATAGACAAGCTGCTATTGAAGCATTGAACTCCTACATGATCGATTCAAAGATGATCTGGGAGTGACGGAAGAAACTCAATAAGGTAGACAAAAAATTTACGTGAAATGGTAGGCAGGCGGAAAGTCAGAGTTTTTTTGGCCTAGAAAATTCCAAAATTTTCTGAAAATTTTCAATACCGGTGAATCCCGAAATCTCCGAAATTCAACAAAAATTCGCTGCACCTTCTCACTGGATAGTATAACCAAATCAGATGGACTATCCAGAAGTGAATCTCTTGAATATACAACTTATAAACTGGACGGAAAAATATCTGTCTGGTGCATTGACTTTCGTATATGTATATGTTTCCGATAGGAATTTCGATCCTGGAAACCTGTAAAATGAAGGTTAATTATGTGAGGAAGAATAGGAATCTCTTGTTCACTCAGTAACAGAATGGCAGCGCAAAGAATACGGTCACTGTTGCTATTTATAATAATTTAACAAATATCAGGAGGGGCCCCCTCCAATTGCTACATCCTATACAGGGTTGTCTGTCAAAAAATGCGAGTGACTTTGGGAGATGATTCCTCGATAAAAATAAGCAGGGGCAGTTTATGTGAATTTTTTTCGAAATCGATCTCCCTTCCAAGATACAGCCTTTGGAAGGCGAGTTGACAGTTTTTATTTTTTTTGGAGTCCCATAAACACTGACTCATAAAACTATACATATTATGATTCATTGAAAAGATGGTACACACACATTTTTTGATCCCATAGCTTCATTATTAGAGGTTGAAAATAAACAAACCCTTCCAAAATTTCGATACTTTTCTTGAAAAAAATTAATACCTGCAATCAGTTATGATCACTGTTCATTCCATTTCATCCAATTAATGAATATTCTAAAATATTGTATGTCTATGACAGGAGATAAAGATGTTCTTCAAATCTTTCTGAAGGTTTCATTACTAATTTCCGCAAGAGAATTATACCACAAATAGAACTTTCTGTCGATTAATGAGCATAATTGACAAAACCAATTTTGAGCATGAACAATATTGATACTATGAAACATGCGATGATCTGGAATAAACAGTGATCATAATTGCTCGTAAGTTTTTATTTTTTCCGAGGAAAGTATCGACTGTATCGAAATTTTTCAGCAGACTTATTTCTTCAGAATTGATTAGGAAACCATAAGAGAATTTTATTTTTCGAAAATCTATCCCACAAAAGAATTTTTGAAAGAAAATCATAACCCCTAATAATAAAGCTATGGGATCGAAAAAATGTGTAAGTAATATCCCCTTAATAATAATAATAATAATAATAATAAGAGAGTTTATTCAAGATACATACATATATAAATAAACTCTATAATACTGTAGAGTTAAGTTTTTTTTTTTTTAATGAATCATATTATGTATAGTTTTATGACTCAGTGTTTTGAAGGTCTCATTATAAAATTAAAAACTGTCAACTCGTCATCGCCTTCCAAAGGCTGTATATTGGAAGTGAGTTCGATTTCGAAAAAACTTTATGTAAACTACCCCTGCTTATTTCCATCGAGGAATCATCTCCCTAAGGCCCTCGCATTTGTTTACAGACCCCCTGTATAGTACGTCGACATTCTCGAAAGAGATACATTCTAATACAATTTTCCAATACGACGCTGCTCGAAAAAAGGGCGCTGTTTCAGCAATAATCTCATTTGCAGCAGAATTCGTTGTCGGTGACCCATATAAACCCCACTTTCGACTTTTATTTTATAGACAGTCCGGAAAAATTGTGAAAACTTGTTCTTGTATCGAGTAAACTGTTGATTATCAGTGACCAGGTTGTGCCTCGGATTGTTTGTATTGTTTTCAGGCGGGAAAACCAACGGAATAATAACAGAAATAATTGTGTTATATGATAAAAAAAAGGTAACCAGAACTCACTGGGTTCAAACACCGAGCAGTTTTCTAGTGGAAATTGGTGAAATTGAAAATACGCTTATTTCATTAGGCAAATGTGGCATAGTGGCGGATGGAAGCGGAAATTGGTCAACTTGGACAAATTCAAATTTGTTTATAATTGCTGGAGTTGAATCTAGTATGGAAAGCCCTGATATCTGGGCAGTTCATTGTAAGGTGAATAAAAAACTTTTCTAGATAAAATGCTTGAATGATTTCAATGTCTCAACATGTTTCGAGCTATAAGTAGCTCATCTTCGGGAGAAAAGACACAAAAAAAAGCTACGAAACAAAATCAGCAACAAAGCCAAATTAATTTATCAAAAATTAAATCAAATACAGAATCCAAACTTAAAAAACGTAGACAAAGAAATAAAAGTTAAAACAAATAAAACAGATATGTACCGAATCTGTTGATTTGAAGTAGGTTAAAAAAAACAAGAAAAAGTGACCAAACAAATCAAAAATTGAAAAAAATTTTAAAAAGGCAAAATGTCACGAGAATAAACTCACAGGAAACCTTAAAAAACAATTCACTGGATGCAGTCATGCAAATGATCTGAAGATGAGTCCTGTCATATTACTCGAAAATTAATCAATAAATTGATGATCTTGGAGAATAAACGAAATAAATCCTCTAAATTTCAAACAATATATAATTAGCTAATTTCAACTGATTTTAAATCTATTTTAATTGTTTCAACTTCTTCCTTCCTTTCTTTGTCTTTGTTTTTAAGATTAGGTACTGTATTCAATTTAATTTTGATGTTTTATATGTGGCTTTGTTGCTATTTCTCCATGAGTTTTTTTAGCTTCACTTTCGTGTTTTTTTCTCTTGAAGATGAGCTACTTATAGTTCGAAACATGTTGAGACATTAAAATCACTCGAGCATTTTATGCGGAAAAGTGTTTTATTCACCTTAAAATAAGTAAAATAACCCAGGTCAAAGAATTATCAGAATAATTATAATCATACGTTCACAATCTAATTATTCAGTACGAGTAGTCCTTACGATCCTTACATCGAGCAAGGACACAAAGATATTAGAATTCGACGTAACACAGGGACGGGAAAATGAGGGATTAATTTCCTGGTTATATTCACGTGAAGCCACTTTCGAATTCTACCGAACCTGAAAGCAAATATAGCGCCAGGTACTCGTGTAATAACTTTGCTAATTCTGTCAACACGCTCACCCTGACCTCTCCAATTTCGAGAACTAAAACGGATGCATTATCTTTCGATTATCATGGCCAACTCCGCTGGCTCTTCCAATTAGATTATACAATGTGACTTTATTAACGTTCATTATTACGGCCCCCATGTTTTGATACGAAAAAGTTGGGGTTTTGAATTATTATTGGGTTAGGTTGTTTTATATTACCTGTTTTAATACCGAGTTCCTGTTGATAGGTATTTATCTTGTATTATTATTTTACAAACTTGGCTTTACAAAATTTTACGTTCATCAAACCCTATAATATTATACTATCAAAAGAAGAAGAGTGAAATTTGTTCTGTAATAAAGATTGATATACTGAATCTTCATGCAAAATTTTGTGGCCATAGTGTTAACAGATCAATAAAATTTGATTGGAATATTGACAGAAGAATCTTCATACTGCCATAACAGAATATCTGATTCGAGAGAAATTTATTTCGAGAAAAAACTAGTATAATGAACGTTCCTGCAAAATTTCAAGGGGATCAAATCAAAATCATAGAATTTAATTTTTGTAATTATTAATTGTTTACATAATTCATGTTTGAATAATTTCCAGAATATATTTTCGATTGTGCTGAGATTCTGCATTTATATATTTAGTATCAATCACAAATCCCATTTAGAATTTTGAGGTAATAGTCTTATTGATATCAGATAACCTGATTTTATCCCTCCAAATCCATCCCACCTATTCCAAACAACCACACAAGTTTCCCCAAACACAAAAAAACTGAACTAACGCTTTAACGTAATACCAATGCATCAGGTTCCTAAAGTTGGCAGAACACTCGATAGTTTGCCGGATTTTCCGGGTTCAAACGCCCCAGAAGACGCCCCCTGTAGCTAGTTTTCACCGCCACGACTTTATCGGTTTTATCAGACAGGTATTACCACGCGCCTTTTTCTGCTGTCGCGAGCTTCATTGTCCAACAACCCCTGTCAAAGAAGTCGGAGCGGAAAGAACTCTAGCAGCATATTCCATTATCGACGAAATCAAGAGATTACGGCCGGACACAATTATAATTGACCAAGAATTCTTCATCAGTTAGTCCAACGTATTTTAATTTGGAACCAGTGCGAGAAAAATCAAACAATCGAAACAGAAAAATCAACCAGAAAGTTTCATAAAATCAGCTCTGGCTCCCAAAGTGATGGTTCTTCATTATCTCAGATGTGCAAGGGGCTTTCCACAAGCTATTATACCAAATCATCATCTACCAAGAACGAATAGATAATATCACATTTGCGTCAAATTCAATTTCTTGACCTTGAAATTCCCTCGATATTCGAATAAAACTGCTCTACAAACGAAAGGGTTCATCTAACCAGCTCTGACCTTCCCTGTGATGATCTTTGAGAACCTCAGATGTGCCAAGAACTATCTACAGCTCAGAGTAAGAAATGAAAATAGAGATTCACGCGAAGGGGTGAATAGTACTGCATTGTAATCAACCAAGCATTAGAGTGAGATGAAAAGCATTTCACTTCCCTTCTGAGGTGAACTAAACAATAGGTTAGATTTGCATCTCTCCAATTCCTGAATATAATACAATATTTTCGTGATTTTTCCCTAGCCATAATTAACGGAATAGCCTTGAGCAACAATAAACTGCCTCCAAAACATTTAAATAATTCAGTTTATGAACGTCAAATAGAAATGAAAATGTAAACACATCGCATCAAGAAACTAAACACTTATGGGCAATGTTGCCAAACTGACAGAATTATCTGTAACCGAGGAGCGGTATACCAATTATTATTAATACGGAATGAACTTTCAGCACGATTTCGCAACGCCGGAAGTTTGTTCGCGCGTATAGACAGATTCTACTTGGCTGCATAAGAAATTTGCGAAGCCGACTCAGGTTTACTTTTCACTCTGAGATCTGCAGGCTATTAATACCGAGTGATCATTTTCCATAGATTTAGACAGTGGTGTTTCACTCCCAATATCGAATTGCATCACGAAAAATATTTAAAATAACCTGATTTTATCTTCCCAAATCCATTCCACCTATTCCAAACGACCACCCAAATTTTCACCTTCCTCGAACACCAAAAACAACCTAAACTTATGCTTTAACTCAACATCAACGCATCAAGTTTCCAAAGTTGACAGGACAATCGCTAGTTCTCCGGATTTTCCGGGGTTTGAACGCCCCAGAAGTCGCCCTCGTAGCTCGTTTTCACCGCGAGGACTCTATCGGTTTTATCAGACAGGTGTTCCCTTTTTTGCTGCCGCGAACTTCACGGCCAACAACCCCCGTCAAAGTAGTCGAGGCGGACGGAACTCTAGCAGCATATTCCATTATCGACGAAATCAGGAGATTACGGCCAGACACAATTTTCATTGACCATGGATGGAAATGTTAGCAGATAGTTTATCTGGAAACCAGTGCGAGAAAAACAAAACAATGAAAACAGATAAAGCTGCTCTACAACCAGGAGGTTTCATAAAACCAGCTCTGGCTCCCCAACTGACGGTTCTACATAATCTCAGTTGCGCAAGGAGCTCTTCACAAGACATTATACCAAATAATCATTTACAAGAAACTCAAACAGTGAATATCACAGTTACGTCACACATTAAAGTGAAAGTTTATCTCTTTTCCTCGAAATCCCCTCGATATTTAAATAGAACTGCTCTACAATCAGAAGGGTACATAAAACCAGGTCTGACATTCTATGTGATGATCTTTGAGAACCTGAGATGTGCCAGGCACAATTTAGACACCCTTAATACCGAGGTATCATTGGTATTTCACCCCCAATATCAAACTGAGGACTTTTCAGCAAAAATTGAAATAAAACATTATAAGTGTATCTATGTGAGATGATTACCATTCAGTAGGGTCCTGTAGCGGTCTTAGAAGAATAGCAGATCCGAAAAATCATCGCTTGGAAGGCAAAGCTTGGTTTGAAACACTCTCCTGGCCAAAGAGCAAATATTAGAGTATTTTGTGTTTGAATATTGAAGGTATTTCAAAGGACAAGAGTGATTATGTTTCCAAATTAGCCAAAGAACATGGTAACGACGTGGTGCTTCTCCTGGAAACACATACGAAAACTGAAGAAAATCTTCTTGTCATGATAATTACTCTACATTCGTAGGTGTAATTAAGTTTATCCCTAGAGGTTTTCGTGAAAACTACGCACCTTGCTGGTCCCAGAATTTATATAAAGAATATCAGAATTCGCCAAATCAGGAAAATTAATCAATTCAATTAATGCCAGTCGAAAAAAGAAATAGCATAGTTACTAACATAAATTTTGCACATTCTAGTAGGAGTTCATGGGATGTTTCGACAAGACACCAATCACAACGTCATCTCCAAAAACTGATCCTAAATTGGTTGCTCGTCGTCTCGTTAACGTTTTTAATTCGGTCGAAATATCAAAATCAACCTTCACCAAACACCAAAAAAAATTTAAACTAACGCTTTGACTTATACCCATGCATCAGGTCTCCGGAGTTGACAGAACAATCCCTAGTTCCCCGGATTTTGAGGGGTATAATCGCTCCAGAAGTCACCCTCGTAGCTCGTTTTCACCGCGAGGACGCTATCGGTTTTATCAGACAGGTGTTCCCACGCACCTTTTTTTGCTGCCGCGAACTTCACGGTCCAACAATCCCGTCAAAGTAGTCGGGGCGGACGGAACTCTAGCAGAATATTCCATTATCGACAAAATCAAGAGATTACGGCCAGACACAATTTTTATTGACCATGGATGGAAATGTTAGCAGATAGTTTATCTGGAAACCAGTTCGAGAAAAACAAAACAATCAAAACAGAAAAAGCTGCTCTAACACCAGGAGGTTTCATAAAACCAGCTCTGGCTCCCCCAAGTGATGGTTCTACAGAATCTCAGTTGCGTAAGGAGCTCTTCATAAGACATTAAACCAAATAATCATTAACAAGAAACTCAAACAGTGAATATCACACTTGCGTCACACATAATAGTGAAATTTTATCTCTTTTCCTCGAAATCCCCTCGATATTTAAATAGAACTGCTCTACAATCAGAAGAGTACATAAAACCAGGTCTGACATCCTGATGATCTTTGAGAACCTGAGATGTGCCAGGCACAATTTAGCAACCTTTAATACCGGAGTATCATTAGTATTTCACCCCCAATATCAAACTGAGGACTTTTCAGCAAAAATTGAAATAAAACATTATAAGTGTATCTATGGGAGATGATTACCATTCAGTAGGGTCCTGTAGCGGTCTTCGAAGAATAGAAGATCCGAAAAATCATCGCTTGGAAGGCCAAACTTGGTTTGAAACACTCTGCTGGCCAAAGAGCAAATATTTGAGTATTTTCAGTTAGAATATTGAAGGTATTTCAAAGGACAAGAGTGATTATGTTTCCGAATTAGCCGAAGAACATGGTGACGACGTGGTGCTTCTCCTGGAAACACATACAAAAACTGAAGAAAATCTTTTTGCCATGATAATAACTCTACATTCGTAGGTGTAATTAGGTTTATCCCTATTAGTTTTCGTGAAAACTACGCACCTTGCTGGTCCCAGAATTTATATAAAGAATATCAGAATTCGCCAAATCAGGAAAATTAATCAATTCAATTAATGCCAGTCGAAAAAAGAAATAGCATAGTTACTAACATAAATTTTGCACATTCTAGTAGGAGTTCATGGGATGTTTCGAGAAGATTAGGCAAAGCTACACCAATCACAACGTCATCTCCAAAAATTGATCCTAAATTGGTTGCTCCTTGTCTCGTTAACGTTTCTAATTCGGTCGAAATATCAAAATCAACCTTCACCAAACACCAAAAAAATTTAAACTAACGCTTTGACTTAATACCCATGCATCAGTTCTCCGGAGTTGACAGAACAATCCCTAGTTCCCCGGATTTTCAGGGGTATAATCGCCCCAGAAGTCGCCCCTCGTAGCTCGGTTTCACCGCGAGGACTCTATCGGTTTTGTCAGACAGGTGTTCCCACGCGCCTTTTTTGCAGCCGCGAACTTCACGGTCCAACAACCCCGTCAAAGTAGTCGAGGCGGACGGAACTCTAGCAGCATATTCCATTATCGACGAAATCAGGAGATTACGGAGACACAATTTTCATTGACTATGGATGGAAATGTTAGCAGATAGTTTATCTGGAAACCAGTGCGAGAAAAACAAAACAATCAAAACAGAAAAAGCTGCTCTACAACCAGGAGGTTTCATAAAACCAGCTCTGGCTCCCGAAGTGATAGTCCGAGAGCTGGCACGAATTTTAGGGTAGGTATTTGAGGCGATCTGAAAACTTGTCAGATACCTCTCCTATTATATCCCAACTCGGGATTGCAGACCTGGCTGGTGAGTAGCGGGGCTAAATCAACCCCTACATTTTTGAAAATATTTTTTTTTCTTCCCAAAAATATATTTGAGGCAATACGCAATTTATATATGTTGGAGTGTAATGCTTTATAAATACTAAAAAAAATAAGCCAAATAATTTAATCGGGGTTTTAACATTGCCAGACGCGTGCAAAAGTTTTTTGCAAAAAATTTTAAAAAATGTTTTTGAGGCAGCTTGAAATTTTAATGGAGTGTTACTTATAACTAAAAAATAAGATTCCCAAAAAGACAGATCATTTCAGTAGGGCTTTCTACCTGCCAGGCCATTAAAAATGTAGGGGTTGATTTAGCCCCGCTACTCACCAGCCAGATCTGCAATCCCGAGTTGGGATATAATAGGAGAGGTATCTGACAAGATTTCAGCTTGCCTCAAATACCTACCCTAAAATTCGTGCCAGCTCTCCTACTATGATCGTAACACAGAATCTCAGTTGCGCAAGGAGCTCTTCACAAGACATTATACCAAATAATCATTTACAAGAAACTCAAACAGTGAATATCACACTTGCGTCACACATAATAGTGAAATTTTTATCTCTTTTCCTCGAAATCCCCCCGATATTTAAATAGAACTGCTCTACAATCAGAAGAGTACATAAAACCAGGTATGACATTTTATTTGATGATCTTTGAGAACCTGAGATGTGCCAGGCACAATTTAGAAACACTTATTACCGAGGTATCATTGGTATTTCACCTCAATATCAAACTGAGGACTTTTCAGCAAAAATTGAAATAAAACATTATAAGTGGGAGATGATTACCATTCAGTAGGGTCCTGTAGCGGTCTTCGAAGAATAGAAGATCCGAAAAATCATCGCTTGGAAGGCCAAACTTGGTTTGAAACACTCTCCTGGCCAAAGAGCAAATATTTGAGTATTTTGTGTTTGAATATTGAAGGTAATTCAAAGGACAAGAGTGATTATGTTTCCATATTAGCCGAAGAACATGGTGACGACGTGGTGCTTCTCCTGGCAACACATACGAAAACTGAAGAAAATCTTCTTGCCATGATAATGACTCTACATTCGTAGGTGTAATTAAGTTTATTCCTAGAGGTTTTCGTGAAAACTACGCACCTTGCTGGTCCCAGAATTTATATAAAGAATATCAGAATTCGCCAAATCAGAAAAATTAATCAATTCAATTAATGCCAGTCGAAAAAAGAAATAGCATAGTTACTAACATAAATTTTGCACATTTTAGTAGGAGTTCATGGGATGTTTCGAGAAGATTAGGCAAAGCTACACCAATCACAACGTCATCTCCAAAAATTGATCCTAAATTGGTTGCTCCTTGTCTCGTTAACGTTTCTAATTCGGTCGAAATATCAAAATCAACCTTCACCAATCACCCAAAAAAAATTTAAACTAACGCTTTGACTTAATACCCATGCATCAGGTCTCCGGAGTTGACAGAACAATTCCTAGTTCCCCGGATATTCAGGGGTATAATCGCCTCAGAAGTCGCCCCTCGTAGCTCGGTTTAACCGCGAGGACTTTATCGGTTTTATCAGACAGGTGTTCCCACGCACCTGTTTTTTGCTGCCGCGAACTTCACGGTCCAACAACCCCGTCAAAGTAGTCGAGGCGGACGGAACTCTAGCAGCATATTCCATTATCGACGAAATCAGGAGATTACATTCGTAGGTGTAATTAAGTTTATCCCTAGAGGTTTTCGTGAAAACTACGCACCTTGCTGGTCCCAGAATTTATATAAAGAATATCAGAATTCGCCAAATCAGGAAAATTAATCAATTCAATTAATGCCAGTCGAAAAAAGAAATAGCATAGTTACTAACATAAATTTTGCACATTCTAGTAGGAGTTCATGGGATGTTTCGACAAGACACCAATCACAACGTCATCTCCAAAAACTGATCCTAAATTGGTTGCTCGTCGTCTCGTTAACGTTTTTAATTCGGTCGAAATATCAAAATCAACCTTCACCAAACACCAAAAAAATTTAAACTAACGCTTTGACTTATACCCATGCATCAGGTCTCCGGAGTTGACAGAACAATCCCTAGTTCCCCGGATTTGAGGGGTATAATCGCTCCAGAAGTCACCCCTCGTAGCTCGTTTTCACCGCGAGGACGCTATCGGTTTTATCAGACAGGTGTTCCCACGCACCTTTTTTTGCTGCCGCGAACTTCACGGTCCAACAATCCCGTCAAAGTAGTCGGGGCGGACGGAACTCTAGCAGAATATTCCATTATCGACAAAATCAAGAGATTACGGCCAGACACAATTTTCATTGACTATGGATGGAAATGTTAGCAGATAGTTTATCTGGAAACCAGTGCAAGAAAAACAAAGCAATCAAAACAGAAAAAGCTGCTAGACAACCAGGAGGTTTCATAAAACCAGCTCTGGCTCCCCAAGTGATGGTTCTACAGAATCTCAGTTGCGCAAGGAGCTCTTCACAAGACATTATACCAAATAATCATTTACAAGAAACTCAAACAGTGAATATCACACTTGTGTCACACATAATAGTGAAATTTTATCTCTTTTCCTCGAAATCCCCTCGATATTTAAATAGAACTGCTCTACAATCAGAAGAGTACATAAAACCAGGTCTGACATTCTATGTGATGATCTTTGAGAACCTGAGATGTGCCAGGCACAATTTAGAAACTCTTAATACCGAGGTATTTCACCCCCAATATCAAACTGAGGACTTTTCAGCAAAAATTGAAATAAAACATTATAAGTGTATCTATGGGAGATGATTACCATTCAGTAGGGTCCTGTAGCGGTCTTCGAAGAATAGCAGATCCGAAAAATCATCGCTTGGAAGGCCAAACTTGGTTTGAAACACTCTCCTGGCCAAAGAGCAAATATTTGAGTATTTTGTGTTTGAATATTGAAGGTATTTCAAAGGACAAGAGTGATTATGTTTCCAAATTAGCCGAAGAACATGGTGACGACGTGGTGTATCTCCTGGAAACGCATACGAAAACTGAAGAAATCTTCTTGCCATGATAATTACTCTACATTCGTAGGTGTAATTAGGTTTATTCCTAGAAGTTTTCGTGAAAACTACGCACCTTGCTGGTCCCAGAATTTATATAAAGAATATCAGAATTCGCCAAATCAGAAAAATTAATCAATTCAATTAATGCCAGTCGAAAAAAGAAATAGCATAGTTACTAACATAAATTTTGCACATTCTAGTAGGAGTTCATGGGATGTTTCGAGAAGATTAGGCAAAGCTACACCAATCACAACGTCATCTCCAAAAATTGATCCTAGTTTGATAGTTGATAGTTTACAGAGGGATTACAGTCCACTGCGACCTTAAGGTCTATTGTGCCCCCTTACAGAGCTGTTCTGGCCAAAAACCCTCACAGCTCGCCTTCCAGTTCCAGAGATCTAATGAAATCTAGTAACTGTGAAGACTTCAACGAGGCTAGTTCCTCACTCTTACAAGTTTCTTGTCCAAGGCATTTCCTCCTCAGGCTCGTAATGCCAAGGCATTCCGTGACTAGGTGAATGGGGGTTTTTTCCTCCTCCCCACAGAACCTACACTCGTCAGTGTCCGACAATCCCATCCTCAACAGGTGCTTCCTAAGGCGACAATATCCTGTAAGAAAGCCAGTGAGGAGGTGTAATTGCTTCTTACCAAGATCCAGATATCTTTCGGATCCCGCTGTCTCGAAGTTCCGAAGGAACTCAGTGGAATGATCCATCCCTGGGAGATTCCGCCAGAGCTTTTCCCTCTCGGCTTTCTCCTTCTCCAGAAACTCCTTCTTATAGGTACATTTAGATATACCACAGAAGGGTTCTGGGCCAAAGAGTGACATTTGTGCGCCCTCTTTGGCGAGTGTATTGGCCTCTTCGTTTCCTTCGATTCCCGAGTGGCCGGGAACCCAGATTAAAAAGACCTTATTTTTCTTGCCTACCTCGTTGAGTTTGTTCCGGCACTCCCAGATCATCTTAGAATCGATGACGTAGGAGCTCAGTGCTTTAATAGCAGCTTGACTATCTGAGTGTATGGCTATATCACACTTCTGATAGTTTCTTTCTAGATTTATATCTAGACATCTTTCAATAGCTAAGATTTCCGCTTGAAAGACGCTCATATAGGAGCCCAGCGACAGTGCACACTTGGTGCTTGGCCCGTATATCCCGGCGCCTGCTCCTGTAGAGGTTTTGGAACCATCTGTATACCATTTTACGGTATTTTCGTTGAGATTATAGTCGGTGTATTCCCGTTTCCAATCATCTCTTTTACTTAGCAATGTCATGAAGTTTTTCTCAGTGATTACTTTCTCAATCATTGCATCACTAGGGAGATTCGCAGATGAGATGTAGTTATTCAGAGAGAACCAGACTCTTTGATTCTTTATTCTCTCATTAAATTGATCCTAAATTGGTTGCTTCTTGTCTCGTTAACGTTTCTAATTCGGTCGAAATATCAAAATCAACCTTCACCAAACACCTAAAAAAAATTTAAACTAACGCTTTGACTTAATACCCACGCATCAGGTCTCTGGAGTTGACAGAACAATCCCTAGTTCCCCGGATTTTCAGGGGTATAATCGCCCCTCGTAGCTCGGTTTCATCGCGAGGACTCTATCGGTTTTATCAGACAGGTGTTCCCACGCACCTTTTTTTGCTGCCGCGAACTTCACGGTCCAACAACCCCGTCAAAGTAGTCGGGGCGGACGGAACTCTAGCAGCATATTCCATTATCGACGAAATCAGGAGATTACGGCCAGAGCTTACATGGGAAGTTGGTCGCTACTTTCCTTAATTGATTCAATTCGCAAATAATGCTCTCAGGCTCGGCCTTGAAAAGGATGCTGGTATCTTGTCGCACGAACTGGCCATCAGGTGGATCCAGTTTCATGTTGTGAACGCTTGCCTGAAAATGGCAGTTAGGCGAGCATTTGTTGAACTGTTCTGAGTTGGTTGATTTGGTTATAATACAAGGTGCTTCAGAAAATCGTTATCAAATACCAGAGGGAGATTACTGAGCTCATTTTAAGGAGAAATACTTATTTTCCTAACAAGTACTGAAAAATTCAAAGATGGAGAGAAAAGCCCCTACATGGAGGACACCTGAACGAGGTCACCCAGGAACATGTCGACATTCCTGTGTCGAACTACTGGCTGACTTCTGGAAGATTGTCTCCTGAAACAGAAGGTTTTCTCCTTGCCATTCAAGACCAAGTAGTGCAAACCAAAAACTATCAGAAATAGATCATGAAGGATAGAAGCCTCATAGACGATAAATGCCTCTACGGATGCCAAACATCAGAAACAATCCAACATGTTACAGGGGGCTGCCAAATGTTTGCTGGAAATGAATATAAGAGTCGACATGATGCAGTTTGTAAAATACTTCATCGAGAGCTTGCTATCCAACTGAAGATGCTGCAATCCGAAATAATTCCATATTATAAGTATCAGCCTGAAGAAATATTGGAGAACCACCATTACAGGCTATCCTGGGATCGCATAGTACTTACAAATTTAACAGTTTCTAATTACAGGCCAGACATAATTCTGCTGAAGAAAAAAAAGAGAGCAATACTTATAGACGTAGCCATCCCAAATAACAACAATTTACGTCAAAAATATACTGAAAAAATATCGAAATATCGAGAGCTTGAACTTCAGATAAAAAGGCAGTGGGGAATGTCTAGTACCAGAACCATTCCGATTCTCATATCAACCACAGGAATTATTCCTAAGAGCCTCAAGTCCAACCTCAAGGAGCTAGATTTGGATGAAAACCTTTTTAAAATAATGCAAAAAGCAGTACTTCTTGGTACTGTTAGAACGGTAAGGAAGTTTGTAGATCACGATGGACACCAGGAACAACCATGGAGGGAAACATTGAAAAACCAACTACCACGACGTCAACCGAGAGATCCAGAACCAAGCAACGAAGGACGAACAACCCAGGACCCAGGAAAAGAAGAACACCGAAGACCTCAGAGCTCAATCCCCCTGATACTTGCTATCCGGGATGAGTGAATGTTCCCCTTAGTAGGGAGTGTGGTAGCCGATCGCTAGGGGGTGTGAAAAATCACACTCTTTCTACGCTAATAGGCTCAAGTCGATGATATAATGTAATTAGGACTATCGCAGAAATTTTCAATATAAGCGGAAAACAATTCACTTCTGATCAGAACTGTGAAAATTTGTAATCGATATTTTCAATTTTACGGTTTGTGAACAAACCTTTTTCATCTACTCTTGAGTTTCGATCCAGTAAGAACTAGACACGCTAATCAATCTAATATCTCATTTCCGATTTTGTATTACGAAATGAAAATACTTTGGTTTTCATTACGAAAACTAAAAATCTGAAAATCTTCCCGATAATTCTTTAATGATAATACACTATTTTATATTGACGGAGGTTTTCGGTAATTCCTCGAAAAATATTCAATTCTAGATTTACATAGTTGAAATGCAATTTATGTTCCGAGTTTATGATTATGTAAGAAGAGAGATCGCAATGGCTGCCACCCCCGGCGGATCCCTCTCGGTAGGAACGACCCTAGTCGTGATCTGAGCTTCGGGTGATGGTGAGATTGCTGGCACTGTCGGTACAAACATCATCTGTACCGCGCGGAAAAGTCAGCAGATGAGATTTGCAGGCTCTATTTATCATAAGCAGAATCAGCTGAATGCATGGTATGCAAGTGTCTCGAGCTGGATGTCCTAAAGATAATTCATATACACTAAGACACTCCCAAAACTACGCCCATGACTTCAAATTCTATCTTCCTCAATATTTACAGAGCACAACTTGAATTCAATAACAGTAGTCGATGTTAAAATATCGAAAAAAAATTCTCTTGACTTTGATTTCCAAGGTTTATACGGTAAAAATTCCAGCAGAAGATTGAATTAAGGCCTTGCTCCCTTCCCAAAATTTGTCACGAATTTAAGCGGATTTGAATATCGGTTAAAATAAATTTCCATCGACATATTTTCACGTTATGCATCATCTTCATACGTTTATCTGCTTCAATAAGTCTCGAATATTGCCATGTCGACGTTTGAAAATATATTTCGTATAAATAAACCAAGGAAATAAAATATTTCCATTTGAACGGGGATATTTCCAAGCACGAGGGTGATTGTGGTTGTGTAAATATTTTATTTCACCCCTCGAAGTATCTGTCAGATGCAGGAATGTCGTTTTCCAGTTTTCTGTTAGTTTATTGAAATCTTATCCCAAGGCAGGAATCAATAGATTTTCCCTTTGATATATTCGTGTGAATTCATGTTTTGTTGCGCATAATAGGTATTTCTATATGTTTGTGTGAAAATATAATATCAGTTTCACACAGTGTTCTGGATTATATATCATTCTTAAACATACATTTGAACCATTCACGAAATAATGGGTTCTCAGGAAATCATAGCCAGTATTCGTTTTCTGTGTCGTAGTCTAGTTTCCGAGAAAAATATTGAAATACTGGAAAATGCTCGAAACGATTAGAATTGGCGGTTGGGTATTCATTTTGGACCAAGCAATAGAGCTATCGAAAGGTCTATTTCGTGACAAAAATACTACCTGAAATCTGACTGTGCAGTCATGCAATAGGTAGTTTCTACAGGTTTTCATGATAAATTCCACTCCTGAATCGTCTTAGGTTTTTTTTGAGAAGCGAAAAATAGCCAAAACAATCCAAAATTTTGCTTTTTCGCTTATAAAACGTGAAATGTTGATCTGATCGAAAAGCTGTAAAGGCACTTTTTGTAGACAATTCGAAAACAAAAAAATGAGATGTGACACGTCTCAAGCGGATAATTGGTTTCCGAGAAAAGTCCGAAAAACTGGAAAAAAACATCAATTTTTCGAAAATTCATAACTTGGTCAATTTCTGAGATGAAGCGTAGTTGCTCTGAAGCAAAAAGGCTCGAATGCATCAAACTAGTCGCAGAGTGGGAGTCGCCCGCTAAGCGACGCGCGAAAGATACAAGGTATACAGTTTTCCCCTCGCGTAGCAGGCGACTTCCACTCCGCGACTAGTTTGATGCATTCGAGCCTTTTTGCTCCTGTTTGACGCCGTTTTTCACCCACTAAACATTATCGGTCGGTATAGAGAGACTATATGATTTGAAGAATTTTATTTCTTCTTTAAAATGCTTTTTGTAAAATTCAAATCCGACTAGTAGCCGAGTATCACGACCTTCTTGAAAAAAGTACGTCGAATTCGGAAAACTGCGATTGTGCAAAAACTATTTATCCGACAGCTTTGTAATTGTGCACCAATCAAGTATATGTCAATAACTACTTAAATTCAGAGCAACTACGCTTCATCTCAGAAATTGACTAAGTTATGAATTTTCGAAAAATTTATGTTTTTTTCCAGTTTTTTGGACTTTTCTCAGAAACCAATTATTCGCTTGAGACGTGTCACATCTCATTTTTTTTGTTTTTGAATTCTCTACAAAAAGTGCCTTAACAGCTTTCCGATTAGATCAATACTTCACGTTTTATAAGCGAAAAAGCAAAATTTTGGATTTTTTTGGCTATTTTTCGCTTCTCAAAAAAAACCTAAGACGATTCAGGAGTGGAATTTATCATGAAAAACATGTGGAAACTACCTATCGCATGACTGCTTAGTCAGATTTCAGGTAGTATTTTTGTCACGTAAAAAACCTCTATTGCTTGGCCTATTTCATTGGTTGAATGTTGAATCATTGGGGCTTTTCTATTTGACTGATTAACTGAAGAAATCACTCACTCAGACTGAATCGACCAAAAAGAAAGCTGCATTACTGATTTCGCATCAGTTCGGAAGTGATGGAGCGTCAAATAGAAAAGTCCAATTGTTTACAACGATGCCAATTGGCCTCTCCTTGATGAATCGTCATCCCCACTAATTATTGTACTTGCTCGTACGTCATCATAACGTAATGTTCGAATTCAGAACTTTCGGGTAGAGAATCCGCTCAATACGTTGAAATCATAGTCAGATCATAAGTAGAGAAAAAAGTTGCCCGATTTTGGTTCTTTTTTTTTACTTAAACGAGCGCTATATCGTTTTGCCCCAATATCTGTCATTTTCGAATTTTGAGCCGAAAATGGTTTCAAACGATAGGGTTAGACGACTCCCTGATGACGAATTCGTGGTCAAATTTGATTCTGTCCGTGGGGCCGTCCGGCCGTCCGTTAGCACAATAACTTTCGAAATAATATAGAAAAAGTAAATGGAATCGAATTCACATAAAACACGCTGCAGGTCGCTGACGGTGAGAGTAAAAAGAGAAAAATGGTTTTCAGAAGAACAATTCAAAATTAAATCATCTTTCAAATGACATACTTAGAAAAGTTGAGCTTCTGGAGAAAAAAAATTGATAGCGCTGGGACGCCTAGCGTCGCGATTTTTCTCTGAATTTACTCACATCTCAAATCAACATTGACTTGTACCAAATACCGTCAACAGAATTAAAAAATATTCATCCCCTTTCGAGAAAAATTAGGTTGCCAAGATAAGTAAATCACCCTGTACAGGAATTAACGTTAAGGATATTCAAATGTAGTGATAATTCACGTTATCTCAGTAAAGGAATGAATCTGATGCCTCTGTAAGGCTATTAAGATCTCAGAGAAGTCGAGAGTGTCGAAACAACTCATTAACGTGATAGTAAACTGCAAGGTTCTTGAAAAATACGTAATTAAAAACTTTTAAGAGCTTGCTATCAATCTTTGTACGAGTAGAAGTTGGCACAGCTCTATGAGAAAATTTGGAATCTGATATGTCTGAGTAAATCGATTGAACAAAAGTTTGTTCAAATTATTAGTTTCAAGATAAAGTTGTTTCCATTTAGTAGATTTATGTATCTACGACAAATCGATCTGAAAGCTGATAAAGCAACTTGATAAGATATAAGATAGATTGAGCTTTTGTTTTGATAAGGCTTTTCATTAGATCACTTAGTCCGGCACCAAATTCTATAAGTAATTGTTACTGATTGAAAAAACAGATATTCTTCAATTCTAACAAAAAAAATTAAGAAAAGTCATGAGCAGATGCTTTTGAGCTCTCGTTCATTGGTGAGGCAATAGTGCAATTAGTATACAGGGTGTTTCATAATAAACTGGACAAACATATATTTTTGTGTAGAGGACATCAGGAGAATCTTTTTTGCCTCATACAATATATCCCGTTTTCGAAGCATAAGCGAGATACAGGGTGTCAAACGTCATTTTTGAGCAAGATTTTTATGAGTGTGGTCAGTTATGTATAACACTTAGAGTAACGGTTTTTGGTCAAATCTCAGTATTTTTCGGTCCTCTATTCAGAAAAGTTGACGAACTCCGAAAAAAAAATACAAAATGGCGGAAGACCTGCAATGTTCCAAATTTTTTTTTAGCAGTTGTCAAATTGACACAATTTTCTAAGAATTTAAGTGAAAAAATTTTTTCAAAAATCGAACACAAATTTTTTTTTACATGTCAACAGCAATGAAAAAATTCACTCGAAATGGATGAAATTTTGTACAATTGTACTTCCTGAATTATCAATCACGAATATGAAAACAGAATTGTAAAATATCGAACGGTTTCGTTACTACAGTCATTCAAATGTTTCGTTCAGACCTCTGAAATAATGAAAAAAAAATTGTATTGAGTTCTAGAGTCAAAATAATTAAATTATTGGCATGTTTAAACACTCTAGATGAATTTATACAAAAAAAATCAGTGAAACTTAGTTGGGACTCGAACCGAGGTAGGTATTAAATAGGGAAATGGCACTGTTCTAAGGATATTAATATTCGTTGCCAGGCAACGGTAATTCGTAGTTCATGGAGTTGGACATTTATTTGAATTTCAGCGAATATAATTTAGCCAGTAGTCAAACTCTATGAACTACGAACTACCGTTGCATGGCAATGAATATTATTATCCTTAGAACAGTGCCATTTCCTATTCAATACCTACGTCGGTTCGGTTCCCAACTAAGTTTCACTGAATTTTTCTGGATACATTCGTCTACATAGAATGTTTGGGCATGCCAATAATACTTGCACTTGGGGCCTATCCATGTTTATTTATTGATCTAAGCTTACATAATTCTGTTTTGCCGTGAATTATTCGTCCTGAAAAAGGTTGATACTTTAATCCATTTAATCCTCATGAAAATATGCTCACAATCAGAACACCGCAAACTAAATCAACTCATGCCTCAACAAAATCCCCTTCTCATACTCATTAAGCTCTCCATTCAGCAGCTCTTTTCTCAAATCAGTGCGTGAAGGATAAATCCTATTCATCGCTTCGTAATTGGAGCAAAAACCTAAAGTATAAAAGCCACCACGCCATTTCTACTCAACGATAAACAGATATATCAAACGGGCTCTTCGGTTCCTCGAGTATCTTCTTTATGCTTAGTTTTAACGACGATATTAATTTCCATTACGTGCACTTTCGCGTCAAAATTTATGAAACATGTAATCGTTAATACTAATTTATACCCTGAGATGTTCTTTCTACAAATTGGCTTCGAGCTGCACAAGTTTCTGAGGAATGGCTTTCATTTGAAGTCTGAAATTCTCAGAAAAAAACTGGAAGAGTAGTACGTTGAGATTTTGGTTGACTATAGATTCCTCCCGAATGATGGGTCCCAGTTCATGTACGGGATGGTACATAGGATGGTACATAATAGTATGTCACAACTTATTAAGGGGATGAATCTTCGTATAGTATCAAGAAAAAAAGGCCATGGGTCCGCAAATGCTTCGTTACGGAGCTACAGGGTGTTGAAATTTCCATAAAAAATTTTTTTTTCTTCATAACTCCTGCAGTTTTTGAGATATTCTGTCCAAATTCGGAATGCGAGCTATCTCCAACAGTCTCCTTCATTGCACGTCCTGAATTCCAACAAAAATCTACAGGGTGTTTTTTTTCCTGAGCCATGTCTCCTTTTTCATTCCCACACTTTTGTTATTGAAAAAATGACTAGTAGACTTTTTTTTCATTAATTCATCCTTTTTGACGGTTTCTTCAATTGAACCAGTGTCTTCTCGAATTATTCATTGAATTAACGATAAGTTTTAAGACCTTTGAAGTTATTCCCGTGAGAAAAAATGGTTAATTCTACTAACGCCGAATTGGCTGATATCCATTACATGTACGTATTGGTTGACGAAAAAAAAAAACAGAATCTAGACGATTATGTTAGGTGCACACGTTCAAACTATACGTCTTCGAGATTTTCCTTCAAAACTGAATTTCTGCCGATGGTTCTTAGATAAAATAATATTCACAGACGAAGCTAATTTTTCTAGAATCGCTAACAGATATTTTCACAATAATCATTATTGGACTGAGAAGAACCCCCATTTAATACAAGAACCACATCATCAAAAACAATTCTCACTAAATGTTTGGGTCGGAATAATTGGAAATCATTTGATTGGACAATTTTTTTTTGCCTGATATAATAAACGGTGCCACTTTTCGGCAATTTCTTGAGGTGGAGTTGCCTTTATTGCTAGAGGATGTGCCACTTTTGGTGAGAAACATAATGTGGTTCATGCATGATGGGGCACCAGCACATATAATACTATATTATTTCATATCAGTGGAGAAGCCAGAGAAATCTTGAATATTTCATTCAATAATCGATGGATAGGCCGAGGTGGGCCACAACCATGGCCACCTATGTCCCCAGACCTGAATAGTTTGGACTTTTTGTTATGGGGATATCTCAAAAGTTTAGTTCATACCACTCCAGTGAACACTGTAGAAGAATTGAGAAATCGAATAATAACCTCTTGTGTCACGATAAGAAATACCTCAAGAATATTTCGATTTTTTTTTATTTAGCGAATAACATCAAATCGTTCAATAATTTTTTACTCGAAAATGGTTAGAGATACGAAAAACTTGCAGGTGTCAGAAAAGTTTATAAATTGGACGAAGATATCAAAAATTGTTTTCACGCTGATCAGTGGCGTACCGCAAAAAGTTTTGATAGGGAAGAAGGAGACATGGCTCCGGAAAAAAACACCCTATAGATTATATTTAAGATTCAGGGCATAAAATGATGAAGACTCTTGAAAATAGCTCGCATTCCAAATTTGGACTGAATATTTCAAACACTGCATATTTTTGGAAATTTCAACACCCTGTAGCTCCGTAACGAAGCTTTCACGGACCCATGTTTATATATAACCTTTTTTTCTCAAAATTACATGTACATCCACCCCCTCAATTTGTGACATACTATTATGTAATACCCTGTATATTCTGTCCGGATCTTATTGAGCACAAAAGATTCAATGGAAATTTGGCATATTCCACTGTATAAGTAGATTTAGATTTTAGATTATGTTTTTATTTTCTTGTTAGATTTATACGCAATGTTGTCAGTATCACGAAACCATTAATAGCAAGCTCTTTAAAGTTTTTATCCCGTATCATCCATTTTTCAAGAACCTTGCAGTTTACTTTCAGGTAAATGAGTAGTCACGACTTCTCTGAAACCCTACTTGCCTTACAGAGGCAGCAAATTAATTTCTTTCCAAAGATAACGTGAAGTTATTACAACATTTTTGTTTGGATCCAATAATAAATAAATAAGCACGTATTAACAATTTATTAACTCGCTCATACAACAACGTGTCAGTAGTAATAGTAATGGCGTCGCATGACAGCTCAAGCATAGAATATTATTTTATGAATTACAAAATGCTACTAACCTAACATCCTCCTCCTTAAGTTTTAAATACAAGAAAATAAAAGTTAATTCTATCACAACGAAACCAATACATATCTGAAAATAATTTGTGGTGCAACCACAAAAATACATAAATTATTGAGAACAAAAAATACAGAGAAAAAGCCTACAAATTCAATCTTTCTGGTTTTTTGACTATTCTTCCTGATCTAGTTGTAATAGGTAATCCTATTGCCAATGAACAACCAGAGTTATTTGAGTCTTCAGCAGTCTTATCTATATTTCTATTATTATTATTAGTTTCATCAAAATCAAAATCGTTGTGTTTGTAATAATGCGATTCAGCATCTGCTGATGAAGGAGCATTATATTTTTTTATAAAAACTGAATTGCGTCTATACATTTTGCCATTAATTTTAACTAAATATGACCTAAATTTAAGCTTCTTAACAATAAAGGCTCTTTCCCACAACTTAGTAAACTTGTCTTGTACTAAAACATTATCACCCTCGTTAAATTCTACTGATTTTCTACAGTGCTGATTATAATAGGTCTTTTGATTACTTTTATCATAAACTTGTGGATCATCAATAACATGAGGTACCAGACAGCTATCTCTTACAGGAATTTTGGATCTAAGAGTCCTACTTTGGAGGAGTTGGGAAGGTGAATATTTTAATCCTGCAACAGGAGAATTTCTATAGTTAAGTAAATATAAATCTAAGTCATTATTTTCATGGTGACATTTCTTTAACATGGATTTCATTACCCCTACCGCTTTTTCTGCAAGACCATTACTTTTGGGATAATGAGGACTCGATGTCGTTATGACAAAATTCCACTGGTCTGAGAATTTCTTAAATTCAAAAGAGCTGAATGGATTGTTGTCAGCAACTATAATTTTGGGGATTCCGTAAGAGGCGAAAATTGGCTTCAAACATTCTATCACTGATGATGACGTTTTGTCTTTGAGTTTCTTTAACTCAATCCATCTGGAATAGTAGTCAACTACAACTAAATAGTACATATTACGAAATTCAAGTAAATCCATACCAATTTTATAGAATGGGATGGGTGGTATTTCATGAGGAAGCAGAGGTTCTTTGATATTGGACCTTCGGAATCTTTGGCAAACAGTACAAGAGTTTATAAGGTTCGTAACATCAGACAGAATTCCAGGCCAGTAAAAGAATTGTTTCACCTTTTCTTTGATCTTGTTAAGACCAAGATGTGTTTCATGCAGTAAGTTCAAAATTTTTTTCTACACACCGAGGGAACAACTAACCTTTCATCATAATATATTAAGCCATTTTCTACTGTGATACTATTTCTTATATTGAAATAATGAGCTAGATCTCCACTACATTGCAAAGGTTTTGGCCAACCACTCTTGTAGTACCTCATAATTTGGTTTAAAGTTTCATCCAAATTTGTTTCGGATTTTAAATGTGTAAGTTGCTGGTCAGAACAATCAAATAAAACACCTACGGTGTGTACGACATCCCTCATTGACGCATCATCTGTAACATTTTCTGCAATAATATTCCTCGACAATAAGTCAGCAATTACCATGGACCTCCCTGGGAGATATTTAAGCTCAAACTTATATGGTAAAATTTTCAATCTAAGCCGCCTGAGCCGATTATTTTTTATTTTACTAATATCTTTTTGTATTATAGACGTTAGAGGGGCATGATCTGTGTAAACAATCACATTAGGGTGGCCATATACAAAGTTGTGGAGTTTTGTGAATGCAAATGTTATAGCAAGGAGTTCTTTTTCAATTTGTGCATAGTCTTGTTCACAAGCAGTGAGAGTTCTGCTGGCATACAAAACGGGCTTTCCTTCTTGTATCAAAGAGCAACCAACAGCATAATTACTAGAATCAGCTTGTATCTCAATGGTCTTAACAGGGTCAAAAGAAGCAAGTAATGTTATATTTGAAATAACAGATTTCAATTTATTAAAATTTTCATCATGAAATTTGACCAAAGCCAAACGGATTCTTTTTTAAGCAAAGATGTGAATGGGGCTATTAAATCAGAAAGATTGGGTATGAAGTTTCTTAAAAAATTTACCATTCCCAAAATTTTTTGAAGCTCTTTTACATTTTTTGGTGGCTCCAAGTTCATTATTGATTGGATTCTTTGTGAGTCAGGTTTATGACCATGCTTATTAAATAAAAACCCGAGATATTTAACTTCATTTACGAAATATTGAATTTTCTCAGAATTGAATTTAATATTGTACTTTCTAGCCACGGAAATAACCTCCTCAACTGTTTGCCTTAGTTCTTCCTCAGAGTTACCACAACACAAAATGTCATCAAAATAAACTACAACATTATTTATATGACCAAAATATTTATATGTTAGTTTTTGAAAAAACTCTGGCAACACTGATAAACCAAATGGGGCTCTTAGATATTTGAAAACTCCATAAGGTGTACTAAAACAACATAGCCTACTGGATTCCTCATCTAGTCTAATTTGATGAAACCCACTTTTCAAATCAAAAAGGCAGAAATGACTTTTATTAGCAAGTTTTAAACTTATTTCCTCTAAGGTAGGAATTTCGTAATAGTCTCTAACCAAATACTTGTTTAAGTGTTGGGGGTCAATGCACAACCTAAGTGAAGAGTCAGGTTTTTCTACAATCACAAGATTATTAACCCACTCACAAGGCTCATCCACTCGCTCTATAATGTTTGCATGCAACAAATCATCTAAGCAAGTTTTCAATTTATTCTTTATTTTATAAGGAACTCTTCGAGCAGGATTTGCCTTAGGAGTAGCGTCTTTGCTAAGTTTTAGCTTACATATGTCTGGAAAGCATCCCAGTCCATTGAAGACATCCTGATTCTCTTTGATAAACTCATCAACTGGGACAGTAACCTTATCTATCCGACGAAGAAGTCCAAGTTCAACGCAAGAACGTAGTCCCAGAAGTGGTGTTCTGTCATCATTCACAATCATGAATGGGGCTTTTATTTTAACATTGTCTTTTTGAAGATTAAGATTAACACAGCCTATCGGTCGAACAACGAATCCACCAAAGGACTCGAGAAGTACATCAGTTTTTCTTATATTCAAATCAGGATCAAGATTCTGAAGAGCAGTAGTAGTTATAACATTAACCTGGGAGCCAGTATCTAGTTTGAATTCAATTGGTTTATCGTTAACTTTAAGCAAAGCCAGCCATTCATTTCCTACATTAGTGATAGCATCACAAGCACACAGGTTTAAAGAATCCAACTTAAAAACATCATCATTAAATTCTACAACTTCATGAGCCTGTTGAATGCGATTATTACGATTATTCCCCATGCATTTCTTTGAAAAATGATTGTACTTCTTACAGGAGGAACACTGTTTACCAAATGCTGGGCATCGCCCTTTAGCGTGGTTGTAGCCACAACGACTGCAAGCATAATATAAACTATCCTGACGGTTGCCGTGTTCTGGTGGTCTTTTCATTTGTGACTTCCTATTCACTTCCAGTAACTCTGTTGAATTATCAGTCGGTGTTTTCACTGTAGGCGCTTTCAAAATCTTCATGTTGAGCTCTGCCATCTCAACTGTTTTACAAAAACTAACTGTTTTGTCCAATGAAGGGTCCTCTCTCAATAGTCTTTCTTGAGTACTTTTGTCATAAAGTCCAAGGATTATTTGTGATTTTAACAATTTTTCTTCTTGATTACCAAATTCACAAGGTGCAATAAGTGATTTCAAATCGGTAAAATATCGTTCGAAAGGTTCATTCGCTGCTTGTTTTCTATTAAAGAACTTATAAATCACCATAGTCTCATTCTTCCTTGGGGTACAATGTTTCTCGAGGGCGTCCAATACAGATTTTACCGTTTCCTCACCCGGTTTCAATGTCGTTACAGTTGAGTATAGTTTTAATCCATCTGATCCTAATAGGTTTTTCAGTCTCGCCACTTGGACCTCTCGCGATTTCTTCTCAGTCTCTGTGGCTACAAAATAAACTTCTACTTCAGTCCGGAATCTTCTAAAGCTCTCGGAGATGTTATCCACATTGACATCGAATTCTGAAGGTTTGTTGAATTCCATGGCTGAAGGCTGAACTCACGATCTTTTTTTCAGTTCAACTAAAACAACAGTCTCGACTGCGCCATGTTTGGATCCAATAATAAATAAATAAGCACGTATTAACAATTTATTAACTCGCTCATACAACAACGTGTCAGTAGTAATAGTAATGGCGTCGCATGACAGCTCAAGCATAGAATATTTTATGAATTACAAAATGCTACTAATCTAACAATTTTATATACACTGATCAACAATATCCTAAGGAAAAAGTAAGATGTTTTGAGTTGATTATATCAGAGTCTTCCTCACTCCTTGGGTTCTTGTTCACCAAATCGATTACAATCTGTAAGCTGATACAGGCGGAGTGAAAAGCAATGTGGTATTTGTTATTAAATCTGTTTTTTTCTCTCGTTCAAACACACAAGGTGACAATAATGAAGAAATGAGAACAATATCAGCTTATCAGTCATGCCGAGAAGACGTTCGGCTCCTGTGCAACT
Source organism: Propylea japonica (assembly GCA_013421045.1). Classification (NCBI taxonomy): domain Eukaryota; kingdom Metazoa; phylum Arthropoda; class Insecta; order Coleoptera; family Coccinellidae; genus Propylea; species Propylea japonica. Next base: position 59,558,266 of record CM024244.1, read on the forward strand.
GGACCAAATCATCCGGTGGATACAGGAAGGTTTGTCCCAGCGAAAAGAGAAGTGTCTCGGCGGTTGAATGTTTCGCAAAGTATCGTGAGTCGGGCTTGAAATAGGTTCATCCAAAACGACTAAGTAGCTTATGATTATGGGGGAGGTCGGCAGCGCAGTACAACAGCTGCCCAAGATCGTCTTTTGATCCTCAATGCTAGGAGAAATCCCACTTACCCGGCGTCGCTGCTCAATAGATCACTGAGATTTGCAACAGGAGTTCTAATTTCGAACCAGACTGTAACACGACGACTGCATGTTCGTGGTTTGAGAGCACGTAGGAGGGTACAACATCCCCGTTTGAATAGGGAACACCGGGTTCATCGACGGCAATGGGCTGAGGAGCACCGCAATTGGACACTTGAAGATTGGAGCCGATGTTTATTTACGGATCAGTCTAGATTTCGTTTGGTCAACTCCGATGGACGTATTCTTGCTTGGAGGAAAAGAGGTCGAAGGTATATGCAGAACAGTTTATGGTACCCGCAACAGCTTTTGGCGGAGGTTCTATATGTGTATTGGGAGGCATTTGTTTGAACCAACGCACAGAGTTGGTTGTTCTGCAGAACACCACCATGACCAGCCAGAGATATCACGATATGATTATTGAATCCATAATTGTTCCGTTTGCGGCCGCCGTGGGCGAGAATTTCATTTCAATTGACGATAATGCCCATCCACGCCGTAGTCGTCTGGTTAATGAAGTGCTAGAAACTCATGCTATTGATAGGATGGACTGGCCAGCTCGCTCTCCAGACATGAATTGAATCGAACATGTCTGGTCTGAGATGTCTAGACAATTGTCAACCTTAGAACAACCGATCAATAACCTGGAGGACCTTTCTAACGCTTTACGGGATATTTGGACGAATTTGCCCCAAAATTTTATAAATCGTTTGATCGAAACTATGCCTCGTAGGGTAGAATGCTTGAGACGAGCTCGTGGGGGACCAACTAGGTACTAGCTCAACCGAAACTTCAGCCTTCTTGTGGTTTCATCATAAAATTTGTATGTTATTCAAACACAGAATTTTGAGTGTTCCTGATAAAGTCTTTTGTTTCCTCCAACTTTCCATTTTTTTATTCTTTTCTCATTTTTCAAGTGAACCATATTATCAATTGAAAATACTCTGATATCTGACTAAATTTATAATCTTGGAGCGAATATTTCAGAAATAAATTTAGAAGTAAGTAATCCCTATCTATTGTTGAGCAATGTATTTAAAGATGAATTTCTGTACTAGATACTGTTTCTGGGCGAGATACCCGCGTGAGAATGCAGTGTCTTGGAAATTCCAGCACAATCAGCATCTGTACAGTGTTGAATCGTTGAAGACGTATTTCAGATGTTTCCCTAGTTCATTACTCGTGAACTTTTCAGTTGGTATATCCTTAATTTAGAAACGAACACGACTTAATTCGATACGTTTACGCGTTTTGGCTCAAAGAATAATCTTGTAAGTTACAGTTGAGCGAGATCTGGCAAAACACAAATACAAAATTCGAGGAAACTAATTGAGCTAATAGAATAAGTGCTGATCTGTAAAATACAACTTTACAAATCCAATGAAGTTACATTCTAGTTAGCTGAATACTATCTTCAAATTAGACCAAAGTGGAGGTACCAATTAAACATCTAGTAATGTTGGTGTAGACTCCTTATCTTGCTCCATCCATTTATTTATACTCCATTCGGATATTATTGAGCACAAAGAAGTCCATGGAAATTTGGCGTATTCCACTGTGTATATTGAAATTTTACGTTATGTAGTTCATTTTCTTGTTAGAATAATACGCAATGGTGTCAATATCACGAAAGAGTTGATTAAATCGCGGATTTCTCACAATGTTCATTTATATCCGAAAATTGACAAATTGATAACTTAATTCAAACAGTTTTAACGACGAAATATTGAGATTTTACAAAGTGGACAATGTTTTCGACTCCAATAAGTTAAGTTACTTTCATTAAAATTACATCAAGGGTACTACATTTTGTTTGCCAGACCTCTACAATAACCAATGAAACTTTTTCAAAATTAATGCAGATTATGTGATATTTTATTCTAAAAAAAAACTACAATATGAAACACCATTATATCAATCAGACAGATAGAATGTACATTCTTTCAACTCCACAGTCCACATTCATCCAATATAACAAAAAAATACTCTCCCATCTTTCCACAAGAAAGAGAAAGAAGACCAGCAAGACAATATGTCCTCACAACTGTTTGGAAGGAATATCAGAATACGCTTCAATATTGAACACAGGAGGAAATGGAGGGAACTTAAACTCCATATCGTCGGTCTAAAGTGTTAACCTGCTAAGTCACTTTTAACGAATTTTACAGGAGACACAAAAAACGTTTTTTTTTCCAGATAATAACACATTGAACCAACTTGAGTCGAAAAACGCATTAAACAATTAATCACAAGCTGTCTCACAGAAATATAGCGGATTTGCAATGTTCAATATTATATTTTTCAATGATTTAATGGAGATAGCAGTTCAACTCTTCTAAGAATGAACACAAGAGTGGAGTAAGCAGGTTAAACACAAAATGAATTCTTTATTATTTTTGACATAATATTCATGAAAAGTTACAGAAAAAATACATGTCATCACACTTTTCATGCGGAAGATCATCATAAAACTTGTGGTAGTCAACACAGAGTTTTTTTATCGCTTGAAGATCTGCAAATTTTTTGGCTGTAATTTTAAGCCTTTCAGTATAGAGTTGATCAAGCTGATACCAGTCATGTTTTTGTATTTCCGTATTTTTTCTTTGAGGAATACTGGTCCACTCATCAGAAAATTTTTTTTTATAAAATATTTCTCCTTCGGGAGTATACAGGGTTGTCCTAAATTGAACGTACAAACAAAAAGGGAAGATTCCTTAAGTGATCGTTTCGTTTTCGAGATACAGAGTGTTGAAGTTCTAATTTCTGATCAAATATTGTTGTGACAGTCATAAAAATCGTAATGAACATAGTAGTCTAACTACATAAAAAAAATAAATAGCTACAAATGCAACTACCTTCACTTTTTAGAAAAAACAAACGTTCAATAATTTGATGTGTCAAAACTGGCACTGAATTCATTCACCACAGATTACAAACTGGCCTTCCTATCATAGTTAGGTACGAGAATTTCGAGAGAATCGTTCAAAATTTTTTTTCTCGAAATCGTTGGTAGATACGACAAAACTACAAGAGACCGAAAAGTTTAGTATAAGAACAAAGCTTCTTTTTACATTTTTTCAAATTAACAGTTGCTTACCAAAAAAGAGTTCTGCAGATGAACAGGTGGCAGTGTTCCAGAAAAAATATCACCCTGTAGATCTTCTATCGAAATTGCCATGTCACGTGGTGAGAACTCTCAAATGTAATATCTATACCAAATTTCAGTTGAATATCTTGTGAAGTGTAGATTACTATGAGAAAAAAACTTGAAAAAAATTTCAAACTTCAACACTCTGTATCTCGAAAACGAAACGTTTGCGACACCATGTTTATGGGACTTTTTTTCTTAAAATAACTTAAAGAATCTCTCCTTTTTGTTTGTACGTTCAATTTAGGAACACCCTGTATTTCAGAGCCCGTATATCAGTAACTTTATGATCTCCTTTGGTTTTTCCTGGGCGAATGCTTTTGTAAAAGTCGATGCCTACGAATTTTCGAAAAAAATCATGTGATAAATATTTAACTTTTGAGGCGAAGGTTTTTTCTTTGCCTCCTGGCATACTTCCACATAATCAGCAGAGAGGTTGATGATAGTATTACACAATTTTTTTTCAGTGGTCGCGTGTACTGAATCAACTTCCATTTGGGTATGTCCAGGTTCCAAGTATTTTTGCTCAATATTCAAATTATGAAGAGCTGCCACATTCAGTAGTACATTAGCCAATAGACAGTTTCGATTTTGGTATTCACAACCATCTGAGTAAATAATAAGAGTTTTCCTTTTCGTGGTATCTACTTCCGAAGGAATATGAGGTACCTACTATCATATTTTCAATGAAGAACATCCAAATGCTTGCAATTTCAAATCACAAAAACAAAGATTATGTACTTGAAGTTTCGTTTTGTAATAAAGTGTGGACACTTTTGATTTTGGAGAGCTTGGAGATCAGCTGTGAAGACGTACTCTTGCTCTTTTTTATCTATTTCCTCCTCTGCCCCGGCTTCTTCCTTATTCTTTATGTGTTTACTCACTTTTATTGAATCACCTAAACACTTCAAAAAACTGAAATATTCGGCAAGAAACCACCGTTTATAACCGCTTCGAGCTTGTCACTACAAGAATGCATTCATTGACGCGGACTTGGCTGTGTTTATGGCGCCAAATGGATCGAATGGACTTAGAAGGTTTTCACATCAAAGATTTTATCGAATTTTATCACATTAGGTTTCTTAGCGGCTTAACCCACATGTGGAGAACATTGAGAACAATTTCTAGAACACAAAAACGCAATTTGCCCAAAAGTGGACTTAGCAGGTTAACACTTTAGGCCGACGATATAAAACAAATATAAAGCGATAGTGCTCTCCTGGCTGCTTCAGAAGATTCAGATTGCCTCTTGAGCTCATGTTGGGGACGTATCGAATCGATCACCATCCAAATGGGCTCTCAGCTTCGACCCCGCCTGACCTTAAGACAATAAGGAATTCATGAGATTTTCTATGGTATTATTGGCCTCCATAGGATGACGTTTTATACGTATAGGATGAATCGATGTGTCTTTTAAATGTCTGATGTATGTTCAAAGAGAAAGTTAATCTTGATGCAGAGAGGAGCTATACATGAAATTACCGAGTCGTTTTTGAATTGGGTTGATAATTTTAAATCGATTTAGAGTTTCAATCATTTTATTTTTCTCTTCTTTTTTCTGCTTGGATTTTCGTTTCAGATTCAGAATTTCGAAAGTATCTTGGAGAGGATTATCGTATATTTTGATGGACTCAATAAAGAAGAAGAAATCCTTCAATATTCAAATAGTTTTTAAGTTTTATTTTTGTAAGAACGGCGAGACAGGGTTTTTTTACTGAGGTTTTTCCCTGAGCTCTGGTATCATTCGAAAATGGTGTGGTACCCTGTTTTGTACTAACCTCAGTTATTGATTTTTTTATATTGTATTAGGTTAGCTCTTGATTTCAAAAGAATATACAGTGTGTTTGGTGATCACTTAGCGGCAGTTTAAGGGCATTAATTATACCTCATTTTATCGGCAAAATCAGCCACATTGGGAAGTTTACCCCATTAGTTTTGAAGTACCCCATTTTAAATTTACTTTTTTATTTTCGTTGACCCTTCCAAATGGTACCTTTTCTTTCTTGTTTTTCCGAGATAATAAAGGTTTTGAGCTTTTCAGAGCAGGAAACGTGATCCTTTAATTTTTTCAGAAATTTGATCGGGTGAAACACGAAAACGGTTGGCTGGATTAATTTGGCTCTTTGTGAGATTTTTGTGGACTTATTGAACTGTAAAATGCACACTATACATTTTTTGTTCCCACAATATTTTCGATCCAGCGCTTGTATTATACCACGAAAAGACCTTTTTTTGTAGCATTTTCAAATTCATGTGACAAAAAAATAATTTTTTTTTCGGAAAAGCAATGGCTAGTCATTGAAGGGAATTCATTCAAGTTCCTGAAACCCACCTTTAGCTTTCTGTGCAATCATTGGTTGCCGAGGTATCGATATTCAAAGACAAAAGGATCCTTTTTCATTTGAAGGCCGATATCTTGACAAGAAGTGGATATACCAAAATCTATAGAATATGAGATTAAAACAGAATGGAGAAACTATCCAATCCTCATAGTGATTGAGCAAAAAAAAATTTTTCCAAGCCCGTAGACCAAGGAAAAAACTGAAAAAAATTTCGATTTATTTTTGATGATGGTCTTTTCAAGATTACTCAACAACTGATGACGCAAAAACATTTTGAAGTTCTAATCCGAAAATAAGACACTTGGAGCTGCAATTTCCTCTCTTTAAATTCTTTGTACGACCATTCCTCTCGAAGTTACGGCATGTTGAAAATTGGCCTAAAATTTGGAATGTTTTTTGTGATCCTTTAATTTATTCCAGTAGTGTAGAGTTAGTTGTCAAATGCTGGTATTTTATGTATCGCAACTAGCCATTATTCATCAATTCGATAGTGTTACTTCACGGTTGCCAAAAAAATTGTGTAGGCAACACGTTTACAAACTTCCAGGACTTACCGTCCCAGAGTTTTGTCCTCTCGTCCAAGAAAACCCTATTTTCCGGATTTGCTACATAAATTACTGTTTCCGCCGATCTCGAAATAAAAGGTGTACAAAATTGATCATTAATGAACCATTTTAATGCTCAATTTAGCAACTTTTATGTGCAATCCTCAAAGCAACCGTACACAAAGTATTCAGAAGCACTACGACAAATGTCAAAACTCTACTAAATCATAGAAATTATATTACGTCAAATGTACGTCTTCTGCAAAATGAGAATGTACTTCAATTAAGAATTCATACACAATTCATATTGAGGTTATCGCAAAAATCTTGTAATAACCTCGGTTATTAATCTAACGACTTATGGACTATTGAGGCGTTCGTTAAAACATATTAACCATTAGTCGCTGTGTTTAATTACCTAGTCGATTAAATAACTATTTCCGTCGACATCGAAATAAAGGGTGATTTTAATGTGTACGAAATAGAGCATTAATTACCCATATTAATTCTCAATTTTTTCAAACATTTAATCTGCAATCCTCATGGCAACCGTACACAAAGTATTCAGGAGCATTACGAGAAATGTCAAAACTCTACTGAAACATGGAAATTCCATTATGTCAAATGTATTCCTTGTGCTAAATGGGAATATATTTCAATCAGAAATTTATACATTATTCTTGTTGAGATCGTCAGAAATATCTTGTAATCAACACGGTTATTAATGTAGCAACTAATGGTTTCGAACTATTAAATATATTGACCATCAGTCGCTGTCTTTGATAACCAAGTTGATTAAATAACGATTTCTGGGAAAAAACCAACGATAAAATCAAATCACGGTTCAATACATTACACATTATATGTAAATTAACTTTCAATTCATTATTATCATGATATTGAGATTTCTTATCACAAATTTTTCATATTTCCAAGTTGGACGAAATAAGTTCCTTCCATAAATATCATAACGAAGAGTTTCCAATGGCTACGAATTGAGAATAAAAGACCAATAAGAAAAGTACTTATATTATAATATACTTTTTAATGAGATTTATTGATCGACTTACCTTCCTTTTATTCTTCTGCGTCTTCTAAATGCTCATTATGATCTGAAAAAAAATTGTATGAAGTTATTCCATATAAATATCAATCGAAGTCTTCGTTAGAAGCCGAGCAGAATATAAGTGGATTTGTTCTTTTTGAATTGGAAATGTAGGAGTCTTTTTCATTTCAGATTATTCGATTATTGTCCAATATCGGTTAATTTGTAATTGCTCGACCTATATTGCGGAATTTTAAGAAAAAGGCAGGTGAAATACAGATATTACATATACACTGTGGGACAAATTTATTAGGAACTCAATTTGTCTCTGAATAATTATTTATTGATCTGCCATATTTGGTGAACTTTTGTGTGGATATTAGGAAGACCTCTTCTTAATTGTAAAAAAATTATCTAATCAATATACAGGGTGTCAGTAAACAGTTGCAAGGGAGTTAGGGAGATGATTCCTCGGGGCCGTAGCTAGAGGGGGGAAATTGGGGCAATGCCCTACCTTTAATTTCCAATGCCCTATCTTGAAAAATAGTAATAATTCGAATAAATAGTATTTTTTTTACTTCTGCCCTATCCGTTACATCCATTGCCCTACCTTAAATTAATCTTTAGCTTCGGCCCTGTGATTCCTTGATGAAAATAAGCAGGGGTAGTTCTCATAAATTTTTTTCGAAATCGACCTCCCTTCTAAGATACAGCCTTTAGAAGGCGATGACGTGTTGAGAGTTGTCAATTTTTGTTTAGGAGTCCTAAAAACACTGAGTCATAAAACTATACATAAAATGATCTATTATACCAGGCTCTGAATGTGATCAAGATATAACCGTCAACCATATCCTGATAGGCTGTCCCAAATATAATCCCCAACGTGAACAAATTGGTACGATGAACTCTTTAGATCTTATGTATAGGTATATTATAACTATTTAATAGTCCACTTTTGTTGAAATGAAATACGTAGTAATAATGTGAATGAGTATAGAGTCATTTTGAATATTACTTTATGAAGGAACCAGTTACACAAGCGATACAGACAATATTTTTTTAGTAGACATATTAGTTAATCTCATAAAGAGGAAAAAAATTGAACTCTGGAATGTATAGCGTGATCATAATCAATTCTCAAACATCTACTACAAATAATGGTCAAAAACGCCCGGTATTTATTTCTTAATCTCGTTGAACGCAAAAATTAAGTTAGAAAATTTTTTTAGAGTTTTCCTGTAGCTAAATCCCATAGTTTCTCAGCAATTCTCAATTTTCAATTACCTACACATTGAACAGGTATTTGATTAAATTCTCTGATATTTTTTCTGCAACTGTCAAATCACTCATCATGTAAATTTTTTCCATGATTATCACTGCATGAAATTGTCGGTTGACTAGTTTTGAATGAAATCGAAAATTGCTAGGAAACTGTCAGGTTTAGATATAGAAAAACCTTAGGAAAAAAGTTTAGAAATTAATTTTTGCGTTCCGCGAGATGAAGAAATAACGGGCGTGCTTTTTGAAATAAGAAAGTGTTCCACCATTATTCGTAGAAGATGTTTGAGAATTAATTATGATCATTTTGTACATTCCAGAGTTAATTTTTTTTCTCTTTGTAGGGTTAGCTAATATGTTTACTATTTCTCGTTAATGGTGCATTCGATATACATAGTGATCTGAAGAAACTCATTATAATTTGAGTCGGCCTTTCCTTTTTGAGGTCATATAGAGGGTACCACACTTGAAAAAGTGTAACTTTGGTTTGTTACTTTGTATTGAAACACCCTGTAGTATACATGGAAATAATTATAAATTGTGCTTTCGGTTACCCTACACTCACCACAAAAAAAATTGAAAATATCATCATATACACCCCCACCCGGTATATAAAAAAAGATTAAATGTTCATAAGAAACTTCATTTTATTGTGAAAATAAAACATCTCATCAGTCAGAACCAGTAGCTGTATTTTGCTCCTAAAAGCGATTTTCACAAGGTACACTCTTCCTTATTCATAAAGAAGTCACCTCGAGACTTGTTGGGGCAAACATATAAACGACATATTCCCTAAATTTTTCCCAGGACAGCTGTGATATGAACTTCTTGAAAGTGCGGAAACCATGGATTTTCAGTTGGCAATTGTGACTCTGTCAGGTTAGATGACATGATGAAAGGATACTCTAGGGTAGAAGTCGGGACACGGCAATAAAACTCAGGCCATAAAGTACTGCAATAAAATCAAGAAATCCTTTACGCTCTTCTGTAGTTTACCTCAGTTCGGATTTATTATATAATGCTTCATATAATACCTTGTGGCTGTATCTAACTTTCAACTATGATGCTTTATAAAACAATTTTATTCGATTTCAATTCTCAACAAATTTATATCAATCAGCTTTGACGGATTGATACAGGGTCTCTATAAATGATTGTAAAAGCGCAGTTGGCTTTTGATTATTCTCATTTTGAAGCTTCGAATGCAAACCACAGAATCCTATGATCATGGTATACTCTGATTGGTTAGAGATTTGTATTCTGTAGCGGCAATATAGCCTAGTCGTAATCGTGATCTTTTGACTTGGTGCGTAGACGCTTATTAGGAAGGGTCATCATTTTGAGAGGGTTAGCTTTAATCTGATTTAAAAACGTATTTTTCTGTTGCCATTCTGATTTCCATAAACGTTCAACACTAGGTACTTCTTGCGGTAATTTTTATATCTTCTTTAGTGTGTGCGTGAAGCAATCCATTTATATTCCTTGGACCATTTTGCTGCTGCGTCTGCCTGAGTATTTCCATCAATTCTAGTATGCGAGAGAGTCAAAATAAATGTTATATTTATACCTAGGTTCTGTATCTGTTAACGTTTGTGATTTATTTTACAGAGTCTTTATAAATGATTGTAACAGCGCAGTTGGCTTTGGATTGCAGAATATCAATCTCTAACCAATCAGAGCATAGCATGGTCACAGAATTCTGTGGTTTGCATAATCCAAAGCCAACTGCGCTGTTACAATCATTTATAGAGACCCTGTATAAACTGTGACATTAAACGAATCCAATTCGTATCGAAAAAGTTCCTATAACCGGTACAAGCGCTTTACAGCCTAGAAGTTATTGATGACGATGAGCTTCCTGAAGTTGCAACCACGTCAACAAGCAAAGAAAACATCGAAACAGTAAAAAAATTTTTTTCAAAAATCGACAAATTCCTATTATAGGAAAGTTGATAAAGGTGGCTAATGCCATACAATTCTCTTGACTATTTTGGCATGAAACGTGTGGCATCGAAAATCACGAATGGACCAGCTCACACATCAATATCGGCGCGTGATTTTATCCAAAAACAGCATCATAATCAAGACCCAATCACCATATTCACCCAATTCAGATCCTTGCGAGTTTTTCCTATTCCCAAAAATGAAGAGACCAATGTCAGAATCGAGAAAAAAACCGATGACTTCCGAAATGCGCATTTAAGAAATGCTTCGAGGATTGGAAGGAGCGCCGACATAAATGTTTTACCAGCGTAATCACCAAATTTAGCTACCTGCTATTTTCTATTCCCAAAAATTGGGAAACAAATGAAAGGAGAGCTTTTGAAACAACTGATGAGATTAAGTCAGAATCGAAGACGAATTGATTGTCATACCGAAAAGCGCATTTCAGATATGCATCGAGGATTGGAAGAAACGCTGGCATAAATGCATCTCATTATTCAAAAAAGTATTAAATAAGAAGCTCCACAAAAAGGTAGGGGAAAGGCAGGCAAGATGGCATAGTAGGGCCAAATGGCATACCATATTTACTGAAGAATCCACTGCGAGTGGAATCCTAGAACTCAGTGCAAATGTTCGAATTAGTTGGCAACAGTGTACGAATATTGTTTCAAGGGATTCGTTACGGTAGTTGATGACTTAGTCGTGAAAAAGTGGTATGAGCGTGTACAACTTCGACGTAAGCTCTCTCTTCTCGTCTATATTACTGTAAGTACAGATTATTTCACTAACTTTTTATATCCGAGTAGAATTGTACCTTTATTGTGATCCTTTTCATGTATTTACCTTGACAAAAAGATGTCACAAAAAAGTTGATTGAATATTCGTTTTTTTGACACGTGGTTAGGGCAAGTTGACATACATAGAGGCTGGGCAAAATGGCATGGTACTTTTTATTAACAATAAAATATTTTTTCAGATGGTCTTCAATTATCGAAGGAAAACCAACAGAGGAGAGTGGGATGAGAATAATATGTTGAGAGCTTTGGAAGCAGTAAGAAAAAACAAATGGGATAGGCCCTTGCTAGTAAAACATTCAATGTACATTTTTTTTATTTATATGAATATGATTTTTTTGTTTATATGAATATAAATAAATTTCTATTTCTTGTATGATATGTTATTTATTGGAATTTTGTTTTTTTCAATACAAAATATATCATATTATATGATATGCCATCTTGCCCGACACTGTGAGGCAAAATGGTTTTTCGGATGTTACAGATTATCGGGATTTTTTTTTGTCTTGAAACGTTGACTTTGGGGAAAGCCGGTTTCAGCAATAGTAAGCTCGCGGCCACACTCAGTGGAGAAGGGAGTGAGTTATATATGATAGAATAAAATGGGCGCCAGGTAGAGTAATGCCTGCCTACTCAAGGTAACTGAACTGCTTACTCCTCTACCAGAGTAACAGTAAACAAAAAGCCCTCAAAATTCAAGTCACAATAATTTATTAACAAAAATAAAAAATATATGTGCAGTGGTTGATTCAATACGAATAAAGATTATCCCCCACGGGGTAGTCAGAAGGAAAAAAACTCACTAATAAACACTAAATCAAATAAGAACCAATAATCTAAGTTAACACAATAAACCGACCTAAGTCAATAACTACTTTACATAAACAATGGTTCCTGAAGGGAACACCTATCAATCATCCTATCACAAAATCCGGACCAACCTAAGTCAATAACTAATTTACATAAACAATGGTTCCTGAAGGGAACACCGATCAATTATCCTATCACAAAATCCTGAAGGGATACACGAGCACCCTGGTTGGTACCCAACGCAACTTATGAAGTGCACCTCATTATAATTGCTCACAACTATATATAACATTACCTTACAAAACAATATCACAAATTATCACAATAAAAAGCCAACAATTTACCATATTAAAGCCAGTGCTACACACTGGTTACCTTCACAAAATACTCCAGAACGTAGATAGCTCCAAGATAACAGGCAAGGGGATGCCAATCGATACCTCTAACTGGCAGGTTCGTGAGTACCTCTAACTGACAGGTACATACATAATTCAGCCAAGAAGACATGCCAGGAACGTGGAATACAGCCAGATACGTGGATAGGTACACCCAGATACGTGGCGCTACAGCCAGATACGTGAAATACAGCCAGATACGTGGAATACTGCCAGATACGTGGAAACCCCAGTACGTGGAAACCCCAGTACGTGGACCCTAACAAAATACTATAAGAAACGGTTCATAAGCTATAAAAGGATATCTTAGTTACCTCTGTTGTTCGAGGGAGATAGGTTCAACCTCCAATTCAGTCGAGAATTTGTTCGAAATAATTCCAATAATATTCGCTACACAACAACCTATAAAGAAGATGGTAAGACAACTGGTTCAAGGTAGAAAATGTATGCATACCTAACGAATTTCCTGTGGAAGAGTTTATGATCACGTATGAAACGTATTTTTCCCAAAATATTCCAAAATACTCTCCAGGGAATAATGACACTCGAAGTTATAATCCCTCAAAACGAGGATGAATCTAGATTCACAATTTCTTCGAAAAATGTCTCAACGAATTTCACATTAACCAAAATGTCGGCCTTGACCGTCACACCGAAATTTCCAGAAACCCAAGTTCACAGAGTCTATCAGTTGTCATGGTTGTCACAGCGAAGAAGAAGAAAAGAACACATCAAAAACCAAAATATATAGGAATTAATACGGTACCGACAATCTACGCAGTTTATACCAGAGGAGGGTCTCTATAAATCCATTTCTATAATTCTTCCACAATTTTCCGAAGTACTTTACTGAGGCCAAATAATAATGAACTAACCCAAAAATAACAAACACCACTAACCTCACAATTTTCAAATAATAAACAAACCGCTTTCTGAGGGAAAACGACTCGAAAAGGCAGGTAAACGAAGCGAATAATTACAACAATGAGGAAATCTAGAAAATGAACCATACCAACAAGTTTACTAACCAACAATTTCCAGAAAAAAGACGGCAAAACCACATTTTATGACAAAGTCAAAAATAATAACGTTACAATTCCCCCCTTACTTTAAAAAAAAATGACTGAAGGTCCATTTTTTCCGGTTAATGGTTTTGCCATCCAGGCAGCTTCGGGAATCAATACAAAACATACAAAACAAACAAAAAGAAAAAGGTCACAATAGGGGTAAGTAGTAGGGTGAGTAGTAGAGTCATGAAATATAAATCACAAATCGGGAAAACACCAAAGTCACGTTCCATATCGACACTCAAAGTCGAGATACCTAATCCTCCATTCAGGAGCCTCAAAAAAAAATCACAATAGGGGTACATAAAAAAATACCGATGAGTCAAAATCGAAACAAAATCCCAAATCCTCCACACGGGAGCTACCACATTAAGGTATATAAGTCAAAAATCGGAAGATACCACAAAACCGACATTCAAAGTCGAGGTACTTAATCCTCCATCAGGAGTCACAAAAGTCACAATAGGGTAAACCAAAAAAATCAGATTCAGACATCCATAATCCTCCACAAAGGAGTCACCATATAAGGTATATAAGTCAAAAATCCAAGAAAATTCACCAAAATCGACATTCAAAGTCGAGACAATTAATCCTCCATACAGGAGCCACAAAAATCGCCACACATGGCAAATAGTCCTAAACCGAAATGTCACAAAAAAAAAATCACCAAAGAAAATATCGAAATCGGGGAATCGAAGTCACACTCCAATACAATATACTCAACCTCGTCACCAACCACTGAGGATGAAGTGTAGCCATGTTACTACCGTGAAACTGAAAATACAAAAGATGTCTGCTGTACTTCAGCCACTGAATGGGGGTAGTGACCACCCTAGTCAATTTATGCTCAAGGCAAGGGACAGCCATCCTCTGCCCCATGATTCATTCACCCACCACCCCGCAAACAATGTAACCACATCCACACCAGATCCATTCATCACCAAAAACACCATACCGATAAGAATCAAATAAACAAAATTGTCCGAACCAATACAACGCAGCTAAAAAAAATCTACCACGAAAACTAGAAACGCATCAGGCGATGCAACAAACCCACTGAACCACGTCAAATAATTAATCAACAATAAAAACAGACTGAAAATACGCTGCAGATAAACTAATCAATAAAACAATACCGACGCAAAGACGCTACGAACATAGTTCAATTCCATGATAGGGAAGAAAAAAACAAAAGAATACCACAAAAGCACCGATCAACCACTGCATGTCAGTTGTCATTGACTATGGCCCCACGTTGGGCGCCAATTTGAAACGTTGACTTTGGGGAAAGCCGGTTTCAGCAATAGTAAGCTCGCGGCCACACTCAGTGGAGAAGGGAGTGAGTTATATATGATAGAATAAAATGGGCGCCAGGTAGAGTAATGCCTGCCTACTCAAGGTAACTGAACTGCTTACTCCTCTACCAGAGTAACAGTAAACAAAAAGCCCTCAAAATTCAAGTCACAATAATTTATTAACAAAATAAAAAATATATGTGCAGTGGTTGATTCAATACGAATAAAGATTATCCCCCACGGGGTAGTCAGAAGGAAAAAAACTCACTAATAAACACTAAATCAAATAAGAACCAATAATCTAAGTTAACACAATAAACCGACCTAAGTCAATAACTACTTTACATAAACAATGGTTCCTGAAGGGAACACCTATCAATCATCCTATCACAAAATCCGGACCAACCTAAGTCAATAACTAATTTACATAAACAATGGTTCCTGAAGGGAACACCGATCAATTATCCTATCACAAAATCCTGAAGGGATACACGAGCACCCTGGTTGGTACCCAACGCAACTTATGAAGTGCACCTCATTATAATTGCTCACAACTATATATAACATTACCTTACAAAACAATATCACAAATTATCACAATAAAAAGCCAACAATTTACCATATTAAAGCCAGTGCTACACACTGGTTACCTTCACAAAATACTCCAGAACGTAGATAGCTCCAAGATAACAGGCAAGGGGATGCCAATCGATACCTCTAACTGGCAGGTTCGTGAGTACCTCTAACTGACAGGTACATACATAATTCAGCCAAGAAGACATGCCAGGAACGTGGAATACAGCCAGATACGTGGATAGGTACACCCAGATACGTGGCGCTACAGCCAGATACGTGAAATACAGCCAGATACGTGGAATACTGCCAGATACGTGGAAACCCCAGTACGTGGAAACCCCAGTACGTGGACCCTAACAAAATACTATAAGAAACGGTTCATAAGCTATAAAAGGATATCTTAGTTACCTCTGTTGTTCGAGGGAGATAGGTTCAACCTCCAATTCAGTCGAGAATTTGTTCGAAATAATTCCAATAATATTCGCTACACAACAACCTATAAAGAAGATGGTAAGACAACTGGTTCAAGGTAGAAAATGTATGCATACCTAACGAATTTCCTGTGGAAGAGTTTATGATCACGTATGAAACGTATTTTTCCCAAAATATTCCAAAATACTCTCCAGGGAATAATGACACTCGAAGTTATAATCCCTCAAAACGAGGATGAATCTAGATTCACATTTCTTCGAAAAATGTCTCAACGAATTTCACATTAACCAAAATGTCGGCCTTGACCGTCACACCGAAATTTCCAGAAACCCAAGTTCACAGAGTCTATCAGTTGTCATGGTTGTCACAGCGAAGAAGAAGAAAAAGAACACATCAAAAACCAAAATATATAGGAATTAATACGGTACCGACAATCTACGCAGTTTATACCAGAGGAGGGTCTCTATAAATCCATTTCTATAATTCTTCCACAATTTTCCGAAGTACTTTACTGAGGCCAAATAATAATGAACTAACCCAAAAATAACAAACACCACTAACCTCACAATTTTCAAATAATAAACAAACCGCTTTCTGAGGGAAAACGACTCGAAAAGGCAGGTAAACGAAGCGAATAATTACAACAATGAGGAAATCTAGAAAATGAACCATACCAACAAGTTTACTAACCAACAATTTCCAGAAAAAAGACGGCAAAACCACATTTTATGACAAAGTCAAAAATAATAACGTTACAGTCTATAATTTATTTTATTCATATCTTTCTTCAAAAATTGATAGCTAACTTGATTGACTAGAGATTCAACTAATGCTGTGCTCTATTTTTTTTTCCTCATAAGAGATATCGATTTTCAAAAGATTGTATGCCATCTTGCCTGCCTCTCCCCTACATGATTTGATCCATTAAATACTAGAATTGAACAAGAAAATAAGCAATTACGAAGGAACATCAAAATGATGAGGATATTAAATATGACGAGAGGATTTTATTGAGCTAGATTATCACGGAATAGTTCCCAGTGAAATATTCATGGAATATGTTAAGTTAGCTATATTTTCTCGAGCGAAATGAACTCGGCGCCCAAAACTCTGCTCGCCGAAATAAAAACTGGGAAATGAAAGTATCTGGAGCCATGAAAAATGGATTAATGTGAATAAAACTCCGGGTCATAGAGCGAGTTTCTTGAGAACTCTTAAGTTTTCCCTCTGAAAATTAGGTTTCAACTACAGAATGCACATTTGTCACTTTCGGTTCCTTGAATATGGAAATCAAGATGTCCCGAAGTTAATTCTAGCATATTCTTTACAAATATACGGAAAAAGATACGTCATTCATCATGAGTAGTCGCGTCTTTCAACCTTCGGTACACACACATTGAAAAGAGTATAATAAAACACACACTAGGGTCTACCGGACCACGTTATGATTAATATGTTTATTTGATAATTTTGCATTGTATAATTTGGTTTTATATTTTTTTAGTTAAAGCACAATATGTATGTTACATACAGGGTTTTCCTTTAAAGTTGGCCTATTGGAAGTTTTAGGAGAAATAGTAAATATTTTTTTCTCATATTTTTTGGTGGAGCCTTAAAGGTGAAGGAACTCTTCGCCTGAAATATTTTCAAGTGCACCTTTTGCCACGTCTATCTCAAACACATATCCACTTTCTTATTTCAAATGGAACTAACTATATTCCCATTGATGTATCGATTCAATACCAAATTCGCAGTAAAACCTTCTAAAAAAATCTCTGTTATCCACTGTTGCCAAGTTATTCACAAATTCCTGAAATTTTTGACATCTGCATTGCCAGTTTGGAGATGCAATATATCGATTATTTTTCATGCGAACGGAACCAAACTCAGCAGTCTCATAGTAGATAATCCATGCAATTATGTGGTACAATCAGTATTTTGATATATCGTAAGTTTTTCCGAACATTTTGCTCCGAAAGTGTATACTTAAAATTGAATTATTTCGAGATTTTCAAATACCAACCCCATAATTAAGAGCTGTTACCTAGGAACAAACACGTAAAAATTCATCAACTTCCCAACCGTTTCAGTTCTAAGAAACAAGAAGTCATCAGGAAGCTTGCCTTATATATTACACAAAATACGCCACGTCGCAATTTGTATGTTACAATACATCAAAAGTTATGATATCAACCTGCTCAACGATACCTGCTTGCTTTTCAATTTCGAATCAAATGAGAAAATGTGAACAGTTTCCGGAAATTCATTTCGCTGTATTTACGAACTCATATCAGTTTTTGGATATACGATGAATATGAGAAATACGAAATTATATTCTGCTTGTTCTACATGCTTGATTTAATGAAGATACTTCATTGTTAAAAGTAATAATGAAAATAAAGTTATGATTTTTTATGTGGGAACACACTCTATGTCAGAAAATTATTTCCTGAGATGCAGAATTGAAAGTACAGAAGGAATGCTTTTCAACTCAATTCCTAAATCGCACTCTTGCAGGACCCTATATACAAATATACAAATATACATTTTCAAAGATTCACTGAATATTTCAAATATTCAGTTTCTAATCAAATATTGAAAATACGATTTCTTCACTCGTAATTTAAAACTTCGCAGCTTGATAACTTACGAGAAAGTTTAATTAGTGGGAATGACGACTCAGAAAAAGGGCAAACATTCAACCAATGAAATGAATGCTAACACTTGCGTCACAATTAACCAATAATACTAATCGTATGAATTCACTAGCTTATTTCGGAGATTTCAATGATTTTTGTCTCCAGAAACCTCACTCAAAAAATTTAAGAAAGCCTTGGGCAGGTGCTTTTGAGCGCT
Organism: Propylea japonica; assembly: GCA_013421045.1. Lineage (NCBI taxonomy): Eukaryota > Metazoa > Arthropoda > Insecta > Coleoptera > Coccinellidae > Propylea > Propylea japonica. Next base: position 59,577,021 of record CM024244.1, read on the forward strand.
CGTTCATTAGTGGAGAAATGAGGCTATTACCTCCACATTTAGCATGGGACATGAGATTGATACTAAATATATGAATGCAAAATCCAAGCAAGGTCGGAATAATATTCTGGAAATTATTCGAAATTGAAAAATGTGAAAACTTGACAATTGTAAAAATTAAATTTTATGGTTCTGATGATACAATCATTTTGAAATTTTGCATGAATATTCAGTATATCAATGTACATTCACAAAATAAATTTGACTAGAATCGGATATCTTATCATGGAAAAAATGGTCGTTTCCACTGATTTCCAGAAAAAAATCATTTTGGAAATGAACATTATTTCCTTTTTAAAGCGTTTACATACGTCCGGATAGAAATATTTCGATCTCAAATTATTCATAAATGTGTCGTTTCAGACCTCTTCCGTCGCGAAATTCCAAACTAACAGACATTTGAGCGCTGTTACCTTAGGAACAAACACGTAAAAATTCATCAACTTCCCAACCGTTTCATTTCGAAGAAACAAGAAGTCATCAGGCAAGCTCGCCTTATATATTACACAAAATACGCCACGTCGCAATTTGTGTGTTACAATACATCAAAAGTTACGATATCAACCTGCACAACGATACCTGCTTCCTTTTCAATTTCGAATCAAATGAGAAAATGTGAACAGTTTCCGGAAATTCATTTCGTTGTATCCACGAATTCATATCAGTTTCGGATGTTTTACTAGAATCGACGATGAATATGAGAAATCTGAGAATTCTGCTTGTTCTACATGCGTTATTGAATGGAAATACTTCATTGTTGAAAGTAATAACGTATCTATCTGGCAACGAAAACAGGGAAATGTTTATCGATGAATGATTGATGCATTGTAGATATTATGTTGAGATTGTAATACAAGCTTCAAATCCCATGTGAAACTCTGAGAAAAATAAGAGAGCTTTTATGTACAGGGTGGCCAGATTTAGTTAGTGATCTTCGAACTACAACTTTTTAACCTTACTAGAGAAACTCATGCCGTCAAATGCTTTGCTCTATCGTCTTTTGTTTTCGAGTAACAAGGCAGAATTGACATTTGGCCAATTTCAACCTCGCGCATTATTTTCGTTTCATTTTTTGTTAAACAGTAGAAACAAAAACATTATTCAAACACTTTTTTCATAGGAATCCAGTGGCTTAATTTAATTTTTGCTGAGGGGTTTCCATCCTTCTTATTTATTACCTGTAACTTTGTTTTTTCTATGGAAACAATATTTATTTTTACTTAAAAGTAATCACCGTTTTTTTTCTCGTTTTGATAATATACAGGGTGTTTCCTAAACATGCGGCAAAAATTCAGGGGGTTGTTCCTTGGACTATTCTAAGAATATTTTGTCCTTTTATGTTATTCCAAAAACCTCTTCGTTTCGAAGATATAGGGGAAACAAAATTTTAGATAATAACATTTTATTATGAAAAATTACATGAAAATTTAACTCAACCTACAAAAACTGTTGAAAATGATCACCTCTAGCCAGCATACAAGCATCCAATCTTCTCCTCATTGACTGCCGAACCCTTTCAAAAACACCAGGATCATTTCTTATTAAGTTACACCCAGCAATGATCCGATTTCGCAAGTTTTCCACATTTAAAAATAAATTGTACCTACTTAGTAAACACAGTGCGGTACGCATTTTCATTTAAACTATTATTAATTTTAAATATATGAAAAATGTTGTTCGCCCTGTATCTTCGGAAGAAAGAGGTTTTTCAAAAATCATCAAAGGACAAAACATGCTTAAAATAGTCCAAGGAACAACCCCCTGAATTTTTGCCGTATGTTTAGGAAACACCCTGTATAGCATGTCATATATAGCTCTTAGGTCAGCGGAGACGATACGTGGGGGGCAGGAGTGACCCAGAATTTTAAGTGGGGGTAGTAATGAATGAATCGAAATAATTTTGTTGAATAAAGGCCATAAAATTTAGGGCGTCTAGGCAAAATCTTGCCCCTGCCAATCGTCGCCACTGATCTTATAGCGATATATGACTTGTAATCTACACTGGCCGGCAGAACAATCGATCTACTCAAAAAATCGATGAAGTTTGTTAACTCATAGATATGTGCGATTCAAATAATTTTTTTTCAATTATAGGTATGTTTTTCCTTGATCAATCACAAGTTTTGAATTTCAAGAAGACTCAGCGTACGTCATTTTATACAGGGTAAAACAAAATCTGTTTTTTCGCCCTAACTTTAGAACCACCCCTGGTGTGTTCCAGTTGTTCCACTATGTGATTTCTCATTTCATCATCAAGAAACATCTTCTTTTGACAATTAAATTCTTTATTCATAACAGTAGCTCAATTTTAAGTGAAGATACAGGGTTTTCCGAAAACATTAAATGTCGCTAAGGCTACAACAGTTCTTCAACAAATCCAACCTGAAATTCTGACCTAATGAAAACAAACTGAAAACAAAGTCAAAAACATAACGTGTTTTCAACCCAGACGCAACAGGTGCAATTCATCCCCATTAATGTTTAAAATCACTTAAGTAGGTATGCGAAATCGAATTTTTCTCCCAGGAGGTTCCAAACATGCCCAACTGGGTTCAAATCTGGTCTTAGAGCGGGCCAGTTGAATGCTTGGATGTCAACCTCTGCTAAATACTCCCTGGCAATCCTAGACACATGTGGTCGGGCATTATAAAGCATTAGCACGAAATCATCTGCAATATACGGTGCATAGCGAACAACATGTCGCCCTGAAACTTCTCTTGTTTTATGTTTTCACCTAGTTTTTAGTTTATTTTGATAACTTTCGTATTTAAGGTTGAATCTGTGAAAGTACTTTTATAGCCATAGCGGAATTGTGAAGTTTAATGTTGCTCTGCAAACCCTGTATCTTCAACAGAACTTGAGCTTTTGTTATGAATGAAGTATTAAATTGTCAAGAGAAGATATGTCTTGACACGGTGGGAAAACTTGAACACACCAGGTTTGGTTCTAAAGTTAGGGTGAAAAACAGATTTTGTTTCACCCTGTATAAAATGACGTACGCCGATTTTTCTTGAAATTCAAAACTAGTGATTGTTTGAGGATGACCATACCTACAAATGAAAGAAAAAATTCAATCGAGTTGGACTTGGAATAACATATTTAAAAATCAGCAAACTACATCGATTTTTTGATTGGAACGATTATTTTCATTTCAAGCACGATCGTATCATTTGGGGGGGGCGAAGGGTATTTTTAGTAGAAACTCTTTTAACTTTCATTATTTTGCGAGATTTACATCATATTCATAAACTCTGATGTTTTTTCTTGAAAAAAGATGCTCTTGTATGATAACACTTAGATGCACCATTTATGAAAAAAAAAGATTTGAAATTTTCTCTCTTTTCACTAAGTCTTTAGAGTTAGTTAAATGATAAAAATATTTTTTCCACAGAAATGCTGCATCAGGGCGTTATTTAAAGGAGCATCTTTTTCCAAGAAAAACATCAGAGTTTATGAATATGATGTAAATCTCGCGAAATAATGAAATTTAAAAAAGTTTCAACTAAAAATACCCTTGGCCCCCCTCCCCCCCAAATGATACGATTGTGCTTGACATGAAAGAAATGCACTCAATCTAATCGATGCGTATTTTTGATATTAGCCAACGTTTAAACTTTCAGCACTTTATGTGACTCCGTTTTGCGAATATGTGGCAAAAAGTGTGGACAGGACGTAATCTTCAAAGGCCACTAGCTCCTTAACGAAGCAATTTTGCATTATATGATTTGGGTCGAATCTGTCTGAAATACGATCTATAATGTCCACTAGAAGTTTGTCGGTCTAATTACGGGACACCCTGTATTCAGAAACTGTAATTTAAGAAATTAAACTTTGTTTATCTGAATTATAACTGTAAAAGGTAGAAATCCGATCAGGTAAAGCTGCTCAATAAAGTTGTAACATCGATCAATTCAGATTCTCCATGTAGAATCCTTTATGGGCAAATTGCCAAGTACCTCACGAAATTCATGACGGTTGAAGGCCTCCTCAGTCATATCAAACGAAATTTGGATAATATAGGCTCAGGTGCTGTTTGCTGAGTGAAATTCCCTTCACATCAAATTATAAAATCGATTATAATCACACGGCAATCTCACGTTATGTTTATAATGTAATAAGGACCTTGGAATGGCACATCATGTTACATGTCATCTTACACTGAGGAGGTAATGACATCAAGAGGTTAGAGTGACAGCACAAAATTACGATTACGATTCGATTAAACTTGAGTTGTAAATGCTTGAATGCTCTGGATCATTTATGAATAATAGGTACAGCATCAAAGGAGTATTCAGTTTAGTTAAACACTTGAAGTGAAATACCTGTAATGCTTGAAAATGAAGGCATCAAGGCTTTTATAATTTTTTTATGTTTTGGTGAACTCATCCATTATGCCATAGTATGTGAGTTATAAGGAGCGTGAAAAAGTTCGTAGCGTTTTTTTTCTAAGTATTGTATCTTCTCACACACTCAACCAATTTTGACGAAATAAATTTTACCTGCAAGCTGAAACCATAGACTACAAATATTAGTTTATATTGAACCACTGAAGTAGGAAGGTGAACCTGTGCGAAATTTTAAACATGGAGAATTTTGTGCCGTCAAATGTGTTTTTGCGGGGAATTCTTTTACATTATTTCCATCAAAAGAAGAGTGCTGCTGAAGCTCATCGAATTCTTGTGGAAACTTACGGCGACTATGCAAGAATCAACATGCAGAAAGTGGTTCCAACGCTTCAAAAATGGCGAATTTGACCTCGAAGACGAAGAGCGTTCCGGTGCACCGAAAAAGTTCAAAGATGTAGATTTGGAGCAATATTTCGATGAAGATCCATGTCAGACACAAGATGAACTTGCAGAATTGTTGGGAGTTGATCGATCAACAATTTCTTATCGCTTGAAACAACTTGGAATGGTTCAAAAGCAAGGAAATTGGGTGCCGTATGAGTTGAAGCCGAGAGACATCGAAAGACGATTTTTTACCTGTGAACTGCTGCTTCAGCGTCAAAAAAAATAGGTTTTATGCATCGAATTGTTACTGGAGATGAAAAGTGGATACGCTACGAAAATCCCGTGCGTAAAAAAGCATGGGTTAAGCCCGGTGAGCCATCAACATCGACAGCAAAGCCCAATATCCATGGCTCCAAGCTCATGCTCTGTATCTGGTGGGACCAGCTCGGAGTTATTTATTATGAGCTGCTAAAACCCAACGAAACCATCACAGGAGACCGCTACCGACGACAGTTAATCAAATTGAGCCAAGCATTGAAGGATAAAAGACCGCAATATGCTGAAAGACACGACAAAGTTATCCTCCAGCATGACAATGCTCGACCCCATGTCGCAATCGTTGTCAAAAACTACCTGGAGAACCTCAAATGAGAAATTCTACCCCACCCGCCGTAATCACCAGACATTGCTCCTTCTGCTCACCACTTGTTCCGGTCGATGACGCATGGCCTGGCTGAACAGCGATTTTCTTCCTACGACGATACCAAAAAATGGGTCGATGACTGGATCGCTTCAAAAGACCAAGAACTCTTTCAGCGAGGAATCCGTATGCTACCTGAAAGATGGGAGAAGGTCATAGCTGCCGATGGACAGTACTTTGGATAATCTACGTGTTGTAGCCTTTCCAGAATAAAGCTCTAAACTTAGAAAAAAAAACGCTACGAACTTTTTCACGCTCCGATTTGTGAATGGAAAACTTTTTATATTTCATTATTCTTGTGGGAGAAGGAAAAATGGAAAAGGAAAGCACTACCCAAAACTTCGTACTAAATACTAGTATTTCTTAAAAACTTTATAGGTATTCGGAATCCTCCCAGAATATATTTCAATCGATATCTAAATACTCGTATCTTCAAATGTTATACAGATAGTTTTGAAACCACGATTGGGAACAATGCTGGAACCAAGAACCAAGACTGAACTATCAATTAACTCGTGTTCGAGTGTTTTTCAAGCAGAAATACATGCAATCAAAAGATACATTATTGCACCAACTACTTTGCAACTCTTCATTTTACACTTTTCACTTTTCAAATGAATTATTATTATTATTTATTCGGGTTAAAACATCCTAAAGATATTGTCCGATTCCCAATTGCCAATGCCCTCTATTGTTGTAGTCTTCAACATTTAGCCCTCCTTCACTCATTGATTTTCTTATTCCACTAATCCATGTCTTTCTTGGTCTTCCTCTTTTCCTGTTTTCCGGGGTATCCATTTCATCACTTGCTTTGGTAATCTAAAGGCTTCTATTGGTTTTTTTAACATTTTACCATTTTTATGAGTATCGAGGAGTTAGCCCGATGCCTCAACCCCCAACCTGGAGGGCCAGCGTTTGATTTCAGAGTATCGTTCTCTTAGGTAAATTGCTTTCTCTACAGCTAATGAACTTTACCTGCCCAGCCTGTTGGTCTTCTTACTACAGATATTTTTTCACACAAAAATAGCATAATACATCAATTATTACAAAAAGTTGGTGCTATAGGATCAAAAGGAATATTTTTATGCGATGTCCGTAAATCTAAACTTGGAATTTCATCTTATTTGGAGTAAATTATGAAGAATATTGACTTGCAATTTTGACATTCAACTGACATGAATTATATTGCACAAACCGCATTCGTGATTGAAAATTGCGATGTGGAAAGGCAAGCGCAAAGCCAGAATCAATTTACAGAAATTAAATATTGGGAGAAATGTTCTAAATGTTGTGAAATATAATTGATTTTCACTTTTGAAATTTGTTTAAATACAAAGTGCAATGTGAAGAGTTGCAAAGTATTTTGGTACAATAGGCCCCAGGTGAGAAACTATCAAGGTAGTGATATGATGATTTTGATTGTAAGCCTGCTATTAAACACTGAACTCCCCTATGCCATTGATTCAAAGCTATGCGAGTGCCGAAGAAAACTCAGCGAAGTAGGAAAGAACAACAAGGTCTCTTTAGTAAAGTTTTCTGATCAAAGGAAACGAAAATGTTAATACACAAGCCAGACACCCAGAACTTTTCTGTGATATAGGCCAATGCATCTATAAGACATGAATCCGCCACTCCATACCAGAATCAAAAAATCAACAAAAAAATTAGGAAAAACCCTAAGCAGGAGCTTTTGAGCGCTCGTTTTTTGGTGGAGCAATAAGACTACTACCTCAAACATATGGAATTTGAGATTGATACCAAATATATAAATGCAGATTCTCAGCACAATCGAAATTATATTCTAGAAATTATTTAAAATATGAAATATTAAGAAAATAAATAATTACAAAAATTTCATTCTATGAGTCTACTGATCCTCTTGAAATTCTTCATGAATATTCACTATATCAGTTTTGATTTACAGAATCAATTTCACTTGAATCTTGTATCGTGTTATGGAAATATAGAGATTCTCCTTTTCAATATTCCAATTTAATTTTCTATGGTTTTGTTGACACTATGGCCACAAAATTTCTTATGACGATTCAGTATGACAATTCACAAAAAAAATTCACTTGTATCGGATATCCTGTTCTGGAAATATAAATATTTATCTTTTCAATATTCCTATTGAATTTTCTATGGTTCTGTTAACACTATTGCCACAAAATTCAGCAGGAACGTTCAGTGTATCTATCTTCATTTATAAAATGAATGTCATCCGAATTGCATAAGTATTTCTTCATGAAAATATGAAGTTTCTTCTTTTCAATACCCCAATTGAATTTTCCATGGTTCTGTTTACACTATGGCCACAAAATTTTGTATGAAGCTTACTATGACCATCTTGCATATGGCCGCAACATTTCATTTCGATGGGTTTCATTTTGTCTTAGATATAGAGGAACAAAAATTTGAATTCTCATATTTATGGAACAACATATGATCGTCCTGAAAGTTGTTTCAATACATAAATTATTCAGCTTACTGAAATTACTGCAAGTACCGAAAATGATGTGAAAGCTAGAACTTCAGTTTTCAGTAGAATGTACTCAAACATTCATTTTCGATTTAGAAAGACAGAAAGGAGTTTTTATAGCTTTTGGCTAAGTTTAAGAACTTCGCGAAGTCCTGAGCCACAAAAAAAATTGAAAAAATAGTATTTGATTGGACTTTTTTGTTGTAATCGGAATTGGAAGGCGGATAGGCTAAAAATCATCGAAACCCGATAAACGGTTATTCTTCTTTTTTTTTGAATATTTTTATGGACGATTAAACTTAAAGATGAAATTTTGAATTAATTCTAATTGAATTTCCTGTGAAATAACTGCAGGTCGTGTATTTGTATTTTCAAAAATAGATTTGGTCTCATCACTGATGGAGTATTAACATTCGTCAGTATTGCTAGTTGTGCAATTTCCTGTTCCGGGATAAGTAATTTTTCTCTCCGCTCCTGAAAGTGTCTGCCATCTTTCTGGAATAATTTTTTTTATTCGAGGATTTAACAAAAAACTAGAATTGAGGAAAAAACCCTCAGGGAAAAGCTAAAATAAGAATTTTGAAACGTTGTCAATTATGTATTCAAGTTGGAGGAGCGGATTTGAGAATTTATTGTAGTGAAAAGTAATTTTTCAGTATGATGTAATAATTATTATCATTCTCAGCAATCGTTTTACTAAAATTATTGTGAAAATTACACGACCTTAAGTTGTTTTACAGAAATATCAATTGAAAACAATTTAAAATCCCATTTTCGAGTTTAATTTGAATTTTCCAAACCTACCTGGCAGAATACATTAAAAAACACTCGAAAGCTCAACTCGAGAACTACAAAAAATCGCATAAAATACGTGGGGTACTTTTGGATAGCCACAGGTCTGAGGAATCTAAGAAAAATATTGATACCCTCCATACAAAGATTTCGCTTAGGTTTCAGTATTATTCAACCACTCAATCTAATTTCCTGAAATTATAGATCATTGCAATGATCTAGACTTTCTAATCTACAAATTAGATTCATGTTCTCATTATTTTCCTGTAGATATAATTCGTCCAATTCGTATTATACCACTTACGATTGTCACCGACCAAATTAGGACTTTAAATGCAGTTCTGTAACAACGCAACGTTCCAAAATTGAGTTTGCAGATCTCGTTCAACTATTAAAACAATAGCGAACATGTGTTCTCTTTACCGTATTATAGAATCACTAATAGGATGGTTTTGAATGCATTTACAACTACTCGACTAATTCAATACATAATGATTAAAACCTCCTGCTTCAAGTTAGTATCACGAATTGTTTTAATGATTAGATAGCAGACATTTCGTGATTTTGAAGTAGAACATAACTATTTCAAATTGAATTATACTTCGATGTGGAAGTGGTTACAGGTTGTTTAAAAAAAATGTTGGTCCTCTCTCTAGGATAGAGAGAAAACCGAGAAATAAATAGGATTTGTAAAGTAAAAAAAATTCGTAGTGCCATACGTGTTTATGCTAGTAGGCTTTGAAAAATAATGACACATCTTTTAAGTTTCTAAAAAACTATTTAGGTTTTCACTCCCAGTCTCTGCAACAGAAATAATTTAAAAATTTCGAATTAAATGAAGTGCTCCTACAAACATCTTCTTTGCACTTATTTGTCAGGAGCAAATTGGTTTCGAAAACGGGAACATAAGAACAACATCAAAAATAGAAACACTACAAGATCACATATCACTGATCATGTATGTTCAACTAACAGAGATCTTATGATGAACTGGAACAGCACGATGATCCCAACGACGGAACCTGATAATTATAAAAAGGAAATTGAGGTATCCACATGTCATTTGTTAGATGAATTAGATAATTTGGTCAATTGTTCCGAATTGTGGAATAGATCGCATTTGGATTGATTTATTGAAGAAAGAAATGACATCAGGAAATATCAAAATTAAATGGATCAACATCTCTATGTGTTAGCAACTTTCAATGTCAATTAGACTGCAAATGAAAAAACACACAATTCCGAAGATTTTACAAGCTTATCTGTGGAAGGTGTCTGATATACACAACGAAACGTTACATTATCCTTTTCATTTATTTCCTTTTTTGGTTTTACTGTTAGGCAACAATTTTTGCAAAAACAATCTGTTCCTGACAAAAGAGTGAAAAGATGTTAGCAGGAGCACTTCATCTTAATTGAAATTTTTTTCATTATTTCTGTTTCAGAGACTGGCAGTCAAAACTTATAAAGTTAGAAGTGCAGAATGCTCCCAGATTATAGAGGGTGACTGGTGACGTGAGGGACAACAGCTAACTGGAGATAGAGGACCTCAAACTGAATGAGGATTGGGGGTTTGAATGTCCCATAAGCCTATTAGTATCAGAGATACAGGGTGTTTTTTGCAAAAGTGCAAAAACTATAAACTCAGCCAATAGGTGTGAGGGAAATGGCTTTCGCATATCGAGCATTTGTTTATTCGATTTTTTTATGAATCATATGTGCTATTGTTGATCTTTTTGTGTTTCTATTGTTTTCTGAAGTTTTCTTATAATATTGATAGAAAAATTATTTCAAGATGTGAAAGAATATACAAAATGCGACAGGGTTATTTAAGCATATCAAATTCAGTGTTTTTTCTATCAGAATAGTATGTTTCCTGAATTCAATATGAATAAATTGTAATATTCGACTTTCAACGTATCATAAAAATTTGTGCCATTCAAACTAAAAACAGATTTCTACTCAATGTTTTTTGCAGATTCCAATTTTCTATTTCAATTTTTGCTATCTTATATACCGAGTGATATTTCTCACCTGACACGGAAATTGAAACTTTAGAATACGGACCTGCATTTTTTGATAATTTTTTCTTCTCGATCTAATGGAGAATATGTATATAGTAACAAGCTTGCCAAATATCAGCGAAAAATTTGCCATACTGACGAAGATATGGGATTTTATAGTTTTAGCACTTTTGCAAAAAACACCCTGTATCTCTGAAACTAATAGGCTTACGAGACATTTAAACCCCCAATCCTCATTCAGTTTGAGGTCCTCTATCTCCAGTTAGCCATTGTCCCTTACGTCACCAGTCACCTTGTATATCAATCGATACATCTTTCAAGATTTTGCCGAAACTACCGGCAAAATTTCAATTAAATTTTATACGAATATGTTTTGGAAGCTGATAAATCCAATTAATTTGTTTTCATCTGATTGTCATAGAGGGTACTTTCAACAAGGTTCGTATCAACTAGTATTCAACATAACTTTTCAATATTACATTAATTGAGAAATATTTCAATTTTACACAGAAAAGGTTGTCTTGAAAGAAGTCAATAATGTGTACCGTTTTCGAAATATTTTTATTTGAAAGTTCAAGAAAATTAAAAAAAAATTGATAACATCAAATGAAATTCAATTAGAGTGGATGTTCAAAATTTCAACCATTTTCACGAATACAATAATCTATCTTTTTTTTTTCAAAAATTCATTAATGGTTGCGAGTCAGCTATGAATTATTTTCGAATGAAATAACTCAAAACGGTACACATTATCGAGTTCTCTCAATAGTCCCTTTTCGGTGTAAAATTAAATGATGGTTAAAGTCCACTTCAAATTTGCTCAATAAATTTTATATTAGGAAAGTAATGTTCGATACTACTTGGTACGAACAGTGTAACAAGCGCCCTCACAGGAAAAGAGTCTGCTGCAAAATTTCGATACAGTCGATACTTTTCTCGGAAAAAATAAAAACTCACATGTAGTTATGATCACTGTTCATTCCATTTCATCGCATGTTACGTAGAATGAATATTCCAAGATATTGTTCATGCTCAAAATTGGTTTTGTCAATTATGCTTATTGATCGAAAGAAAGTTTCATTTATGAAATAAAAATATTACGGATATAATTTTCTTTCGGAAATTAGTGATTAAACATTCAGAAAGATTGATAGCACTCTTATCTCTTAGAATATTAATTCTATTTAATATTCATACGATGAAATGGAATGAACAGTGATGATAACTGCTTGTAAGTTTTTATTTTTTCCGAGAAAAGCATGAACTGTATCGAAATTTTCTATTGGACTTTTTTTCTCCAGAATTGAATGAGAAACCATAGAAGAACTTTATTTTTCGAAAATGCATCCCACGTGAGCAATTTTTGAATGAAAATCATAGGGGGTTGTTATTTTCAATCCCTAATAATAAAGTTATGAGATCTGAAAAATTCGTGTGAGTAACGTCTACTTAGTGCTTGATATTATGTATAGTTTTATGACACAGTGTCTTTTGGAAGCCGTAAAAAAATTCCAAACTGTCAACTTGTCATCGCCTTCCAAAGGCTGTATCTTGTAAGGGGGGGTCGATTTCGAAAACAATTTATATGAACTGCCCCTGCTTGTTTTCATCCAGGAATCATCTCTCAAAGTCCCTTGCATTTGTTTATAGACATGTATGAAAATTCTATAGTTCATCATCGAGATGTCAAAATGATCATAGGTAACAATTGACGCAACCAACCCCGGTCGCATATTCATATCCCACGTACCGTAGCGCAATCGGAAGTGACCCGAAGCCGACGCATATTCCACGCGAGATACCGCAAGGTAACTTGCGATATCGAACGTTGTTTATGTATTGTGAAAGATCGCTCCAGACAATTGGTGAAAATTGATTTTGTACAAAAAAAATTCTTGTCACAACCTATTATTGCAGAAATAAAATGTTTTGGTGATAGACATGTATTTGTAATACTTTGTACCTACACATATATTTTATACATAAATGAAAAACTACTTGATATTGAAAACAAACATATTTATCACGATAAAATAACGAATCACTAACATATTTTTACTATGAATGATTCTGAGATGATGAAAAGTAATTTCAATTCAGAAAAAATGGCCTTCATCGCAATATGAAATATATTTGGTACGTATTTTCAATCCCTGAGGTATTGAAAGTAGTTTGTTAGCGTCCTAGCATTTTTCTTAAATGTTTTAGCAACGCTTTCAAGGCAAATCATCGAAATCAATAATTTCTTCAATTTATAGGCTCACAGAACATTTTTTTCCGTCACAGAAAAAATGTGACATTTTATCTCCTGACAGGTCACAAAATATGACTTTTTACGAAATTACTTTTCTCCCCGTCCAAAAAAATGATTCTCTATGTAGCTGGGAAAAAGTACTCACTTTTTTCCCAGGAAAAAAGTAATTTCGTGAACAGTTATATTTCTTTCTCTTTTAAATGGTTGTTTTTTCCGTCACAGAAAAAAATTATGTATTATACACGGAAAAAATATTAGATTTTAGTATAATAAATAACTAATTTCAATTTACCTATGTTTCAAAAGATGTTTCGCTACGATCTCCACAAAGGCAAAGACCTTCTTCTCCATTTCATTTCATCTGTATCGTTTAACATCATTTTTGGATGAAAAACCGATATGCTAACTAACAGACTCGATATTCTGAAGCTACAGCTACGAGTATATGATATTATTTTTTTTTCAGTTTTTTCCAGACCTGATTTGCATAAAATAATTTATAAACCAAGGGACTGAAGTTCTCTCAAAAGAACGGTGAAACCTTTTGCCTCGGGATTAGAAGTGTCAAATTTTGGAGGATATAACTCGTAATTTTAAGATTATATGAGAAAATAATTCGAAAACACTTCAATTTCACTCTCTGTGGTTAGTTTCATTCTATTCGTTTCATCGTTGATTTTCAGATAATCTGAGGTTATTTTTTCTACAAAATCCATTTAGAGCCGGTTGACAAATTAATGCGATCTTCAGAAGTTATAAACAACGTTCAAGATCACACGTGTCTTTGCGATATCGTGCGTGGAGTAGGTATACCTTACCTACGTCAGCTTCGGGTGAATTCGGATTGCGCTACGATACGTGAGATATGAATATGCACCCCGGTCTCCTCTAACCCACTGAGGTTTCTCCGTTTCAGCGTCCTGATGAAGGAGCCAAAAATAACTCCGAAATATAGGCGAGATAACCAACAGTTCTTTCAATACTGTATAGCTCTTGCTGAGTGCCCGAATCCCTCAAGTTATAAAATTTTAGAGAATACGGCAAAACTCCTTGATTATAAGTTGTTTTTCTTGAGAAATAGGGAACGAATACATCGAAATCAGCTCGAAATTTTCTCAACTTCGATTGCCCAGGAATAACTTGAAGGAGACACGTTTTCATTTCCTTATTACCAGTTTTAACTAACAAGAGTCGGTCAAAAGGGAAGTTCGAATCGGTCTCAGTGGAAACAGAAACGAATCTTTCTTTTTGCTCGTATTTTCCGAGTCGAAGAAGCTGCTGTAATAAACCACATCCGGGAAATGCAATCATTAAGTTGAGATTTATGTTCCGGTGCCCTAAGATGGCTAAAAAGGAGTATGGAAGTGATTTCACCGTATAACCTCTCTACATAATGCAGTATTACGAAAACGGAAGTTGCTGGATTCAATGTTATTTCGTGATTTTCCTGTCTTCTTAACCTTTAGCTACCGTGCGGGACGACGACGGCTTGAAGAATTGTGAGATTTAACCCTTTTTGGTGCAGGACAGCTCTGTATTGTTTCTGAAGAATGCAGGTACTGAGGTACAAGTTTAGTTGCATAGAGGATGTTGAGCCTGATCATCGAGATATAATAGAGAGGATATGACTTACAATTGGGTAAGGAAAAATAGTACCACTGGCAGGGCTTACTCGGTGACCAATATGGCACAAAAAGTTAAGGATCGAACTGAGTTGCCAGTTTTTTTCTGCTCACAAATTATCAGTTATCAGAGAATCTATGTTATATTGACAACATTGCATATCAATCTGACGAGAAAATGAACAACATAACCTTAAATTTAATATATGCCAAATTAATTGTCATGGAATACCGACGGCTCAACCTTTCGTGAACGGACTATATACAACATTTTTATTGGAGACCTATAAATATCACATAATACGTTATTACGACAATTAATCGACAACAAAATATCATGTACAAAAATGTCGTATAAAATTGGTCCTATTGACTTTTACATAACATTTTGAGAAAAAGATATATAAGTGTCCTGTAATTTTGTTGTGAGAATATTCACACGATGTCTTAAATAACTTTTCAGTTCATCAGAAATAAACGGTCCTTGTTAGAATATTTATTTGCTTCTCATTTGTGAACGCCACTTTTCAAAAACACAATATTAATCAAGAAAGTTTATTTTATCAAGTCACTAACTTGTAAAACTGACGATTTACTTGTAACATTTTTATAAGTTAGTAGCATTATTATTTACATTGAAGGTTGTCAAGTACTTGCTTCTAATTTCATTCATCCTTCTAATTTCAGAGTTCCTGGAACAAATGTATTTCTCAATAAACGTTCTCAAATTAACTATTCAAAAATGATATTCGTACCTTGTTTTATTCGTATCTATTCGTTTTCCTTCTCAAAATTGCAAATATCCTAGAGGTTTTTGACCTGTAAACTCACTGACAGTTGTAAAGTACTTGCTTCTAATTTCATTCATTCTTTTAATTTCATCGTTCCTGGAACAAATATTTTCAGTAATAAACGTTATAAAAGTATTAAAAAACGATATTCATACCTTGTTTCGTTTGGATCTGGCCTTTTTCGTCAGAAATGAGCAAATATTCTCGAAGGACTTCCTTTTCGTAAAGCCACTGACAGTTGTCATAATTTTCCGATGTCATAAATAATCATAAATAATCCATAGCTTACGACATTTGCGACAAATTATTGAGATTTTTTTTGGAAATGAGAAATAAATAAAATATAAAACAATACACGCAAGGTAACGGGTTTTACTGGCTCAAGGAGGTAACTGACTAGCCTGCGGCTCGTCAATTATATCCTCCATTCGCCAGTAAAAACCCTCTTACCTTGCTAGTAATGTTATATACTATTACATGACAGAAAAGTATTCATTATAACAAAAAAATTAAAGGACAATTTTGCTAGTTGGGCATGCACTTAACGTGTCAATCACTATCACTAAAGCTTTTATCCGACATTGGTTGGTATTTTATTTATACAGCGTCACGTCATAATTATGTGACATTTTGGCTGCCAAACATGGCACGCATTTCGAGGGTTGCGTTATTATTGAATCACCCTTAATTATCTTTCGAAATCAAAGTGGTAATCCTCAAGGACCTCTTTTCCATAATCGGCTTTTCAATTCCACAGTCAATTATGATTCAAATTCGTGGCCTATATGAATAACCATGCCTAGTAAGGAAATAATTGTATATCTCAACTATACTGCCGACTACAAACAATAACCATATATCAAGCCAAATTGCCACATACCCTGCAAATTTGTTGTTTCAGCATTTGAACGCGACCAAAACGAATCGAAACATTCCAATAGAGGTTGGCAATTGCCCGCTTGGAAGATTTTCCTGTAAATAAGTGAGAGATTTCATGCGAAGCATCGCCATGGAAATGAATAAACAATTTGAGTAGAGAATGATATTAATCGATTAAAATCAACCAATATTGAACATATACTGCTTGATACCACTTCCTTGCATTTTATTTTGAACGAGAATAGCTCCGAAGTATTTTGCATGAAGCTCATTATGAGCATCTTGCATTTGGCCGCAACATTTCATTTCGATGGGTTTCGTTTTATAATAATAAGCCATTTATTTCCTACAGGAAAAAAACAAATTACAGGAAATTATTCAGTATTGCATCATATCTACAAACAAAAACCCAAAACGAACAGAAATTAATAACTTGATTTTAAAAGTGAAACATACAACATACAACGGATCAAAGTTCACATCACTAACAGTAGATAAAGGATTGAAGGAACGGCACATAAATTCAACTGGAGACTGCAACAACAGATTGGTTTTAGGTGTACGTAAATAGAAAAGGTCCTGAGATCGCGAGCCTAGTCTCCTCGCTGGCGCTGTAAAGTTATAAGCATAGCCAGAATTAAAACACGTTTCTGTACTGATTCAATGTGCTGTTTATGGCAGTTGTAAAGAGGATTCCAAATCACAGAGCCATACTCAAACCTACTCCGTATAAATGCCTTGAAAAGGCATAAATATGTTGCTGAATCAATGATGCATCCACAACTGCGAATAACGAAACCATAAGTCCTCGAAACCGAAAGCACCAACTGATCTATGTGGGGAACGAATGTGAGAGCACTATCGAAAATCACACCCAGATCCCTCAATTCAGCCACCCTTGGCAATAGCTTGCAGTACACTGAATAGGGATACCTGATGGGCTGCTTACTCCTCGTAAAAGACATGGTATTACATTTGTCTATATTAAGGCTGAGTCTGTTAACGACACACCACTCACATACTCGCTCAATATCGTTCTATGAAGTCTACCGCAGTCATCCAAGCTAATTATCTTGCGAAAAATCTTTAGATCATCAGCAAAGACCAGCTTCTCACTTTCTGTGATCTGTCACATCAATAATGTCATTTATGAAGAGTAAAAATAACAGTGGGCCGAGATTGGAACCTTGAGGAATACCAGATGTTGAGGTATACTCTTCTGAACGGGAGCCCTCCACGTGAACATACTGGCGACGGTTGAATAGGTGGGACTGAATTACTGCCGCCAATGAATCCTGAAAGCCATATTTCGATCTGAGCTTTTCAATGAGGACCTTGTGGCTTATCTTATCCAAAGCCTTCTGAAAATCAGAAAACATTACATCCACTTGATGACCTCCATCCAGATTACGAATTAAAAACTCAGAAAAACAGCCCAGGTTTTGTTGAGATAGGTATTTGGAAACAAGAATTGCGAATGGCCATATTTAATGGAACACCCTGTACGATTTGACTGACTGACGAACTTAACCGAGCCATTTGGAAACCAAACTCACTCTGAAAATTTCAAGTCTCTAGGACAATCCCTTCGAAAGTTATTGTGCTAACGGCCTGGAGGCCTCACGGACAAAATTGAATTTGACCACGAATTCGTCATCAGGGAGTAGAACCCTATCGTTTGAGACCATTTTCGGCTAAAAATTCGAAAATTACTTACATTTGGAAAAAACGATATAGCACTCGTTTAGGTAGAACTAGCGCTCAAAAAGCCAGTGTGGTTGCGTAACTTTTTCTTACTTGGATCCAAATACTTTTTTGACATTGCAGTTCAGTCTATATACATCTCTATACCGTAATTTTATTATGGTATTTACTTTGAAGTTTGAAAAGTTTTATCTTTTTCCTATTTATCCTTCTCCCATAATAGACATGAAACAATATAATATGCTAAATTTTTATGTTTCATTCAATGGCTGCTGGAAAGCAACGAATCATTTCCATAAAGGTTGACACGTAAGTCTGTGATTTCTTGCTTATGAAGGATCTTCATCATCTCCAAATATACACAAGAATATGTTTAAGGTAAACCCACCACTGAGAACCAAGTCCCAAGACACCTATAAACATTTCTCAAACTGCCAACATAAAATTCAAACTAGATACAAGAACGCTATTCATATATCTTCCTAAGATCTTCCTATTGAGAAAAATGTTCATCTCGATAACCCACTCCGTTTATGCAGAATACGTTTCATCTATTCAGTACAAGATTTATCACCACAAGACTTTAATTTAATAAGCTGTTCTACCTTGATATTTATGGCACATCAGGGATTCTGCAAGACATAACATTTCTGATAATCTCATTGCGTAATATTGTGTGTACCCCCTGTAGAGCAATGTATTCTTGAATATCGATTCTAGTTGGAAGGTGTCAAAGAGTTCAAGATTTATATCGAAACTTGAGCATATCCTAGGAAATATATTGAATATTGAATTCAACAGAAACTTAGAGGAGATGTAGGAGTTACTGAATTCTAATCATTTCTCTTGGTATGAGATGAAAACATTATATTTTATTCATTTGCAAGGTAAAGTTCCTTCCCTCCTCGGACAGGATGTAAGTGAATGAGTTCGACAAACTTCAGGTGATTCAGCATGAAATAATTATTTTTGTATTAAGTTCGTAAAATGAGTGTTTTTCATGGCACATAAGTGTTAAAAATTCACTCGAATGTGCCATAAAAACACGAATTTTATAAGCACGAAATATAAACAACATTTTTTGTACAACTGTGAATGTGAATTTCCATCGTCTGAAATATAATTATTGAAGATGATGCTTTCAATATAAAATTTTTATGCATCCAGTGATCTTTCCGTATCGTTACTATAGAAACGACTCTTTTTAACCGTGAAGAAAAGTAAATTCTTTTTTAAACGGTGATAAAAACTTTCTTTAACAGTGAAAAAAACTCTATTTAACGGCGAAATAAATAAAAATCGTGATAAGCAAAAGTCTAGTTTTTTTGACAGTTGTACAAACAAAATTCAAGAAAAGGCTGAGCAGGTTCTTTCGAGCGCTCGTTCATTGGTGCGGAAATGAGGCTATTACTTCAAAATTCTGTACAGGACTTGATATCAATACTGAATACATAAAATTATATTTTGTTCATCTGTCTATAAAAACTTACTTTTCTCCATCACTATGGATGCGTAACTGATTTTTTTTCACTGTTAAAAAAAGTACCGACACAGAAAGATCACTGGATGCATAGAAATATTGTATTGGAATCTTTATCTTCAATAATTATATTTCAGACGATGTGAATTCACATTCACAGTTGCCACAATCGAGTAAATTTTCGGCCTCGACCTGAGGTCTCGAACAGAAATTGACACTCTCATTTTAAGCCCTTAATACAAAAATAACTAATTTTGCATTTTATGCAAAATTCCATCACGAACGGAATCATGTTATGGAAATTATAAGAACTTAAATATGTGGAAACCTCTGACAAAAAAAATTCTATGGTTCTAATAATGCGATCTTCTTCAAATTTTGCATGAACATTCAGTATATTCATACACAAAACGAATTTCACCAAAATCGGATATCTTGTTATGGAAATATGGAGATTCTTCGTTCCAATATTCCAATTTACTCTATGGCTAAGGTGATGCGATCTCCTGGAAATTTTGCGTGAACGTTCAGTTCATCAGTTTTTATTCACAAAATAAATTTCACTCGAATCAGATATGTTGTGTTGAAAATATGAAGTTTCTTCTTTACAATATTCCAATTGAAGTTTCTATGGTTCTTTTTTCACTATGGGCTATGGCTACAAAATTTTGCAAGAGGCTTATAATGAGCATCTAGCATGTGGTCGCAAAATTTCATTTTAATTGGTTCCGTTTCGTCTTATACAGGGTGTTTCCTAAACATGTTTTGTCCTTTGATGATTTTTGAAAAACCTCTTTGTTTCGAAGATACAGGGCGAACAACATTTTTCATATTTTTAAAATTAATAATAGTTTAAATAAAAATGCGTATCGCACTGTGTTTACTAAGTAGGTACAATTTATTTTTAAATTTGTTTAACAACATTCCAATTACTAAAAACGGCCAGTTTTTTGACTTAAAATTGATAAGTTCAGATGGTAAAGGAATACAAATTAAACACGGTTTTCATTTGAATTCGTTTTTTTTGGCTAGAGGTGGTCATTTTCAACAGTTTTTGTAGGTTAAGTTGAATTTTCATGTAATTTTTCTTAATAAAATGTTATTATCTAAAATTTTGTTTCCCCTGTATCTTCGAAACAAAGAGGTTTTTCAAAAATCATCAAAGGACAAAACATGCTTAAAATAGTCCAAGGAACAACCCCCTGAATTTTTGCCGCAAGTTTAGGAAACACCCTGTATATTGTGAAACAAAAATCTTGATGGCCATACATTATGGAAACACTTTTTGATTAAGCTTGTTAACGAACTTGACCGAGGCGTTTGGGAACCGACCTCAAACCTAAAATCTCAAGTATCTAGAACAATCCCTTCGAAAGTTATCGTGCTAACGACCGGACGGATGGCCCACGGACAGAATTGAATTTGACCATAGATCCGTCATCAGTGAGTCGAACCTTATCGTTTGAGACCTTTTTGGCTCAAAATTCGAAAATTACAGACATTTGGGCTAAACGATATAGCACTCGTTTAAGTGGAACTAACGCTCAATATTGACATTATGCAATATAACTTTTGTCCGCAAATTTCTTTTTTCAGATAAGAAGTGTTGAAGTTTCACTAGAAAGTTGACTTTTCGTTCAAGTATTGCTCTGACATTATCGAAATATTTTTTATATTTATATGACAAAACGTGGTATATCGAAAGCTTAGTCAGAACTAATCCTATTAAGGATTTCCAGCAGAATACCTCATCGAAATTCATAAAAGACATAAAAAAGATAACGAGCACATCAGAATCTAAGGCTTACTGTTGATATCCCTTGATTTACGATCTCGTAAAATTCGAACGGAGATTCAAAAGGCCCGTTGTTTGGTGTTTGGATGAACAATATCGTGGATTCAGCTTTCCTGAGTTCACGATCATGATTTTAACACTGCTGAAATTCCGAGTATTAGTAAATATACGATGAATATTCAGCTCTGTATTGCGAAGCATAGGACACACCAAACTTTTATGTATTTTTAGTATAATCATAAATAAAGATCAGAGAAAAGATCAATCAACTTGAATTTCTCTATGTGAAACTTTTATTTATTTATTTATTTATTATTATACAGTGTGTTTCATGAATAGATGAACATACGGTAACAGGAGCTACAGCAAGGCTAGCCTAAACTAAAAAACCCATATATCACACGTCTAATCGAGATACAGGGTGGTTCATATATTCATCAAACATTTCAAACTCCCATAACTATTGAACCAAACAATATAATCGGTGGATATTTGGGACCACTGATTTCCTTTCACAATTCAATCGATTCATATTTAAATCCATTAAAAATTCTGTGTTCGCATTAAAAAAATATGGAACTTCTTCCAAGCTGAGAATCAACACCGTAAACACCTTAAATTTGGAGAAAAAATGTTTTTTTTATTTAAGAAATCCTACAAGGTTTTTTTTTTAACTTTTGGTAGGTTATGAGTAAGCATCAAAGCACATTTTTTTCAATCGACCTCATTCCGAATAATTTTGTTGAAAAAATGTTAAAAAAAGCAATGCTTCTTTCAAATTTTGAATAATTTTCGTTATCACCATATAATTCAAAGTGAGACTTCCTTGAGTTTTCACCTGCTTCGAAAAATTTCTCATGAGAAATAAAATACTATTTCATTCAAGAGAATTCCGAAATTCTTTGGAACTACTTTCAAAATCGTCTTAATTGCGTCTACACGCCACTGATGAAACTTAAAATAATTTTTGATTGAAAATATGATATGTGTTGATGAGTATCCACAACCTACCAAAAGATGGAAAAAAATCTCGTTTTGCATACTATTTCCATAAAACCAATTTTTTTCATAAATTCAACATCTTGTATCTCAGAAACAATGCGTCAGATGTCATAACATCATTTAGGGATGAAGATCTCGAATTTACCGCACCTTATTCGGAAACACCCTGTACATATCAATCTTTTCCTGAAGCTTTCTATGAGCAAACTGGTGTGCGGGACAATAAAATCTACTGAAACCATTTAAAAATGTTTTGCTCTTTTCAAAAATCTCAATCAAATTCCAAAATTTGGATATTCAGGGTGTTTAATCTCAATTTGAAAGAGGTATCATGTTTTTCAAATACATTAACCACCCTGTATCTCTGTTATAGAGTTGATTTTAGACCTATCATATATGGATTTCTTAAACTCATCTAGGATAGCTCTAGCTGAGGTTACCGTATGTTCATTTACCAATAAAACACACTGTATATCATTTATTCCTGTGAAAACATAGTAAGGTTGAAGAAAATGAACGAACCACTTCATTTATATGTGAGCTAATTAGAAAAACATTAATTAGAACGAGGATTTTTATTGAGGAAATTTAAAAAGCAGTGACATCAATCAATGTGAATGAGGTGAAATATGATTTTTTTCTATGAAATGATGTGGCCTTCGGATTATTTGATTTCACGACAGAAAATTATTTCGAAGTTTGATCAATCGTGTCGAGAAAAGTAATATTAGCAAAATTACTTTTATCACCCCTTTTTATAAACCTCAAGTAGCATCCTTTGATGTTAAGTAATAGAACCTGGAGATTGACAAAGTTGTAGCAGAATTTTTCTATTCATCGTATGCCGTCCACGCTGTTAGGAATAATAAATTCTTCAGATCCCTAGTAGTCATCAGGCGACCCTATCAATATAAAAAAAAACTTTTGGTTTCAGACTGAAATTCCGCCTTGCTTGTAGAGGATGTTCAATAAAACATATGGTTTTCCCTAGCAACGTATGAAAAATTTGATAAATTTAGATAATATAGGTAGGTACATTTGTTTTACTCTTTTGACGAATTTTTCAAGAACGTTTTTGTATACATATAAGATAAGAAATTGTGTTTTTTTAAGCAAAAACACAAATTAATTTCCCTGAAAGCAGTGTTCTTTCATTATTCACAAGCTTCAGCAAATTCAGTAAAATAACAAACTAGAAAACAGTGTTTCTTCAATTGAATGCCTATGCTTCGCTATCTTCTTCAATAACTTCTCATATTTCGACCTAAGATTAAACTCACTTCACGAAAAGTGGCAATTACACTTTCACTTTTCAAAGCGCTCCTTCTACTCAAACGGATTTTGAGCCGAAAGGGTCTCAAACGAAAGGGTTTGACTCTTTGATGACGAATCCGTGGTCGAGGACAATTCTGTCTGTGGGGCCAGCCGTCAGTCCGTTAGCACGATAACTTTCGAAGGGATTGTCCTAGAAGCTTGAGAATATTAGGGTGAATTCGGTGCCCAAATGCCATAAATAATGGCCATTCAGAATGTTTGTTCCCCAATAGCTCAGATGAAACAAAACCAATCAAAATGAAATGTTGCGGCTCATAATAAGCCTTATGCAAATTTTTGTCGCCATAGTGTACACAGAACCATAGAAAATTCATTTGGAATATTGAAGAGAAGAAACTTCATATTTCAATAAAAAAAATATCCGATTCGAGTAAAATTCAATTAATGAATGAAGATTGATATTCTGAATGTTCATGCAAAATTTTGTGGCTATAGCGTTAACAATCTCATAGAAAATTTAATTGGAATATTTAAAAGAAGAATTTTTATATTTTCATAACAGGATATCCGATTTGAGTGAAATTTGTTTTGTGTAATAAGACTGATATACTGAATGTTCATGCCAATTTCAAGGAGATGGCATCATCCGAACCATAGATTTTAATTTTTTCCTAAATCATGAACTTTTTCGATTCGACCGAGCTGAAATTTTGGAGTTAGCAGTTCAGTAGGATCGCATCACCAGAACCATAGAGTTCAATTTTTTTAATTATTTATATTTTACTTATTTCATTTCTCGAATGATATCCATAGTATATTTATGATAATGCTGAAATTCTGCATTTATATATTTGGTATCAATCTCAATTTTCATAAAAAATTTTGAGGTGAAAGTCTTATTGCTCTACCAATGAACGAGCGCTCGAAAGCCCCTGCTCAGGGCTTTCCATAAATGTTGATAATAATTTTTGACAATCAAAACGCGTTGTTCTATTGGGTAATGCTCCATGCTCATTTACTCCTATCTGTAAATTTTCGATCTGTCACGTTGTAGTCATGTGACATTCTGACTGTCAAATTGGGCAAGAAATTTGAATCTCGCGCTGTCATTGGAACACCTTCAATCTCATCTTTTATTTGCCTGAGTGATTTTCGAAATCACTCCAGTTGAAATTGAAGTGATTTCGACATATAACACATGCCTTTTTCGAATGATGATTACTAAAATGATAATGTTTGAAATCAGAGTAACAAATAGGAATATCGACGATAGAAGAAAATTTAAAAAGTAATATGAATTATTCATTACTAGCAATGAAAACCGAGGATAATATTTCACTTTCTGTTATGTTTAGAAGTAAATTGTAAAACTTTTACAAAAATGTTAGGTTATGTTATTTTTTGATGAACTGAAGTGATCTTGGAAATTGAACTGATTTTGTCAGAAAGCAACGTCATTTGGAAATGATGCGCATCAGTTCAAAATCACAACATTGTCAAATAGTACGCTCATCAACTGATTTTGCATCAGTTTGGAAGTGATGCAGCTTCAAATAGAAAAAGCCTTATAATAACAGTAGAATAGACCGAGATAGTGAGATTTGAATTAGCGTTTCATCTCAACCTGAAAACGTGCATAAACTTGAAATTACTCCTCGCTTTGAGTTCAGTCATAATGAAATGGAAGCTGAGCTAATAAACTCATATCATGAATCTTCCTGGGATATTTCAAAGAGTGTAAAAAACTAAATACGTTCAGGCAACCTCAGAACAGTGGACGTGGATTATTTGATTCATTTTATCACGTTTATCTGCAGTGTTATTTTTCTCTTCCGGCCACAGTGCGCAAAAAGTTAAAATGTGGGTTTCCTGAAAAAATGCAAAAAGCGCTGGTTAAAGTATGCTCTTGTAATGCGATGGTATTCGTCAACTCTTTTCTGGTATGTATGCAATCTGATTATTTCGTTTTTGTTTTATTACTTTTCACTCAATTATAAGAGTTTAATGCTGAACATTCTTCGAACGAACTTTATTTTAAAACTTATAAAATACAGGGTTTCAAGATCATTGCAGGATAATTGATATTGATGTGAATCCTATCGATGAAAAGCTTAAAAGATTTAATTTGTGTTATTTTATCCTCATGAACCCGTTGATTTTTTCGATTTACACTTTAATTTAGTAGAATTTTTTATAAACATATAAAATATGAACACTAGTATTACTGCAATCTGTGTTTCTGGAAACCAGCAGAAATAGTGAAATAGACGAGCTTATATAGGCGAGGGACACCTGAGGTAAGGGGACAGTGGAGGCGAAATGGGTTGGCAATACTGTTGGTGATTTCTGGTTATTTTCTTTCTCACTGAATAAATTGACACTGCAAATTGATTTCTGATTTATCGTTCGTTTACATTCTATTGGTTTCGAAATTCAAATAAATTATTCAAATTCACGATATTTCATGAATAAGTTATTCATAAATCATAAGCCACTCAAATTTGTTTATTGCAATTCGTGAATTGTAAAGTTGAATTTGACAAAAGCATCTGCTTCTTTCAATAGAGGTGCTTAAAAACAAATGAAGGTTTATACTCAAATGAATGTGTAATTCGTCATTT
Source organism: Propylea japonica (assembly GCA_013421045.1). Classification (NCBI taxonomy): domain Eukaryota; kingdom Metazoa; phylum Arthropoda; class Insecta; order Coleoptera; family Coccinellidae; genus Propylea; species Propylea japonica. The sequence goes on from CM024244.1 coordinate 59,603,208, forward strand.
GTTAAATTTATTGAACTGTTTCATTGTCAGAAATTCGTAGCGTGAAATGAATTAGCAAACATATTAACCTCAATAAAAAAACAAGCAATGGGATATATGGCATTGGCAATAAAATTGAATGAATATCTTCTTAATAAATAAATATGGATGCTGAAAGAAAAAGTGGACTACCAGAGTGACGAAAGCCTATCTCATACAGAGAATATATGTTCAAAATAGAAAAAAATTAATTCCGAAGAATCAGAGAACATTGAATACAGTTTTGGTTAACTTTTTTAACTCTCTCATTCAGATTGAAGTCTATGTTTTACATGTCACAGTGATCTTCTTGTGTAATATTTACTTAATGAATGATATATATACATATTCTCAAATAAACATTGAACTTTCAATATTATAAGGTATATTAGGTACATATACAATTAATTGTAAAGACGAAATGTGTCAAGTTATTAAAATGTTCATTCGATATGTAGTCTTAAATCTGCTAAGAATATCATTAAAATGTTTTCGCTCTTTTTCAATTATTTTTTCATCTGTTGTACGATGATATTCAATCAATTAACTAAGAAAGCAACTAACTTAATTTTCATGTATTTATATATCGATGTGATGAAAATACCTTTGGTAAGCGATAAAATGTGACCAAACATTGTTAAAATGATTTATACCATTCCTCTGTTTTTCCTCAATGAACCTCGAGATCTAATGAATTGAAACTGATCAGTTTAAATTTTTCCGCGGACATTAATTTCAATATAATAAACTTCTTGTAATATTTACATCAGAATCCGCTACAATCTCGAATGTAAGCATGAGTAATTGACTGTTTTTTACAATGTTCACATTTTTTAATATCTCGCGCCAGTCGCCATTTACCTGCACAACATGTACGCGGAAATGGCTACTAAATCATAAAACCCTGAAAACCAGTTTATGATCTAAACTCGGGAGTACTTCGGACAAGGCCAGGTACCTACATTCGCTAACGTTGACTTTATTTTACCTTATGACAGTTATATCTGCCAACCTCAGATAAATAAACAAAAGCCTACATTGTACTCAATTATATCCGAACGGGGTCATTCTAAAATCTAAATGTTTCTCGCACAATGAAACCATTTCAATATTTACTTTTAAACCGTGCGGAGAATTGCATGTCAATGTGTTTATAAAACGGGAAAATCAATCGTATCCTTAAATGCGTGTCAATTTAGGGAATAAATATTTACACAGGATTAATCGATTTTGAGTTTCAGTCAGGTTGACTTCCATCCATTCCATTGAAGGATTCTCGACCAACATTAGATGCTTTCTCATCTGAGCTGCCTTTGTGTATCGAAGAATTTTTAATCTGCGATAGACAGGAAAAAGGAAGGGTCCAGAGTCTGGAGTCAAAGGAAAATCTTCTCCGAAAGGTTTTTGTCCATATCTATGCTAATCTCTGGGAATTCTTTACGTAGAAATATTTTCTGACTCTTCAGTTTTTGAGGGGATGTTGAAATGAGTCGAGTAAACCTAGAAGGGCAAATAGTTACTGTTATGAAACATCAAAGTGAAGCTATTGATGCAGTTGAAACAAGTCGATTTTCAATATCATGAGGGTAATCTGAAGGAGAACATTAAATTCGGATATCAATAATGATTGATATGATATTGAAATAGGCAGAAAAAAGAACAGGACAGAGAAGCTGCACATACCTAGCTTCTAGATTGTACCCAAAGGTGCCTACGGAAATAAGAGAGCTCAGAAACATAAAGAAATTCAAGAAGGAAATAAAGAACTGGTTGACTTCAGAAGATAGATCCATGATACATAAAATAATCAATTCAACATAAAGAATAACAGTAATAATAATAAAAAAAATTAAATATGAACTAAGAAAAATGAAAATAACCCGATTGTGACAGATATTCCCGAACGTGACTGTGAACCCGATGAAGACGAAATATATGTAAACAACGGCGTGACGAGGAAAGGGGACAGAACAAGATTTTTATTTTAGTATTTTATAAATTTGTTTTAGTTAGAGTGAAATTTATTTTAAACAACTGTAAACAGTTAGGTATTATAAATAACTCACAGTTTTTTCTAGAGTTTAAACAATCAATGTAATATTTGAATAAACTCATTTCTATTCTATTCTATATAAAACGAAGGCAGTCCCAAATTTATCCAACTGACAGAAAGATCCAAACTAAGTTCTTTCCATTCTCTCATTACAAAGGATATATTTGCCGACAAACTAGCACCAGACAACAGTTTTACTATTTTCATTTCCCAAGTCTTTCTGCCTTGATCTCAAAGCTAACCCAATAAGACCTCAGAGGGGTATCCGCTGGATCCTCCAGGCCATTTGATAAATACAAAATTGGGACAATTTTCTTGTCAGCGTTCAAATATCAGTTGGTTTGACTAGCACGAATGTATTTTTCTTTTTCAAATATAGAGGGTGTTTCAAACAGAAAGTATTTTTTAAGACAGGAATTATGGAGCATCATTCACATTTTAGTATTAAAGATATGAATTCTAATAATAATGTTTTCAGCTGAAGGTTTTGCTTCATTTGAAGGTATCACTAGTGTGTCGAGTCAATTCACCAAATGCTCGATAAATGTGAATTAAGGCGACGTAACACCAGCAGGGCTCCTTCAAGGATGTTTAAAATATTTTTTTCTCCAACCATCAAGAAATGTTGACATTTTTGTACTATTTTCAGGTGCAAAAGTCATAAATTCCCTTACCGTACAAAAATTCACTCGTTACTTAGCAACACTTTTAATCCTAGGATTAAAAACGCTACTTTCAATCTTTGGATTAAAAGTAATTGCATTTGACGTCTAGTTGACAATCACTGTCATTAGTATGTGTTCAAATTTATAACCAAATTATTAACGATTTTTGACTAAAACCAATTCTATTGTAATTTTGACTTGGTTAGAGAAAAAATAGTATATATAATTCGGACTAAAAGTGCCTATTTAAACTCGCAATTTTGCATTCGCTCGGCTGCGCCTCGCAACTGCAAATATTGCTCGTAAAAAAATATGCACTTTTAATTCTTTTAATAGAATAGTATATTATATTATAAGAATAAAAATATACTATTCTGTGACGGGAAAAAAATTTGACATTTTATATGACAAAATATGACTTTTTACGAAACTACTTTTTTCCCTGTCAAAAACTTTTTTCCTGTGGGCAAAAAAGTAATTTCTTGAAAGGTTATATTTCTTTCCCTTTTGAATGGTCGTTTTTCCTGTCACAAAAAAAATAGTGTATTAAACACGGGAAAAATATTAGATTTTAGCTTTCGATTTTTGTCAACATAACCTAGAGCTGAAATCTAATACTTTTTCCCTTGTATAATAAATAACTATAATCTCCTTGTTTTGCTCCTGTTTTGCTCACCTATGTACGTTTTGCTTCGTATTGTTCATTAATCTGTTCATTTTGCTCATTATTTGCTCATTATGCCTTGAAAGATTATCGCAAAAAAATTTGTTTTGTCTCGCCCTAGCGAGTGAAGCATCTGCGTTTTGCTTTTTTCAAATTTGAAATAAGTTCCTTTCTACGATCTTTCCTTACCGAGAAATAGACAATTCAGAGTGAAAAACATAATTTGTATTCATTCTTGAAAACTTTTTTTGGTAATTGGACTGAATAAAGAAGGAATCCTTCAATATTCTAATAGTTTTTAAGTGTTATTTTTGTTGAACCGGTGAGACAGGGTTTTTTCTACTGGAGTTTTTCCCTGAGCTCTGGTATCATACGAAAAAATAGAATGGTACCCCGTTTTGCACCAACCTCAGTTAGGGATTTTTATTTTTGTTTTATGTATTGTATTTAGCTCTTGACTTCAAAAGAATATATACAGGGTGTTTCCTGAACATGCGGCAAAAATTCAGGGGTTGTTCCTTGGACTATTTTAAACATGTTTTGTCCTTTGATGATTTTTGAAAAACCTCTTTGTTTCGATGATACAGGGCGAACAACATTTTTCATATTTTTAAAATTAATAATAGTTTAAATAAAAATGCGTACCGCACTGTGTTTACTGAGTAGGTACAATTTATTTTTAAATTTGTTTAACAACATTCCAATTACTAAAAACGGCCAGTTTTTTGACTTAAAATTGATAAGTTCAGATGGTAAAGGAATACAGATTAAACACGGCTTTCATTTGAATTCGTTTTTTTGACTAGAGGTGGTCATTTTCAACAGTTTTGTAGGTTAAGTTAAATTTTCATGTAATTTTTCAAAATAAAATGTTATTATCTGAAATTTTGTTTCCCCTGTATCTTCGAAACAAAGAGGTTTTCAAAAATCATCAAAGGACAAAATATTCTTAGAATAGTCCAAGGAACAATCCCCTGAATTTTTGCCGCATGTTTAGGAAACACCCTGTATATAGGTACAGACGGTCGCTCTTTCATTAAAACGGTCTATGACAATTTACATAATTGCGGCTCTATCTCACTTATGCACGAATAATTTCATCCTTCAGTTTGTAATGAATAATTCGGTAATTTTCCTCAACCCTGATACGAGATTTTCTCAACAAAGCCACCTAGATGAAAATGTGCCTCTACGGCAAACATGCTAGTTCTGTCCAAATGTCTGTCCGCGGGGCCGTCCGCCCGTCCGTCCATCCGTTAGCACGATAACTTTCGAAATGATTGTTTTAAAGATTGGAAAATTTCAGGATGAGTTCGTGTCCCAAATGCCACAGTTGAGTTCGTTAACCAGCCAAAGCATACAGAGTATTATATGAGATATGGCCATTCAAAATTTTTGTTCCTTATTATCTCAGAACAAAACGAAACCAATATAAATGAAAAGTTACGGCTAAATACAAGATGCTCATAACAAGCCTCATGCAAAATTTTGTGGCCATAGTGTGAAAGGAACCATAGGAAAACTCTGAATGTTTATGCAGAATGTCAAGATGATCGCATCGTCACACCATATAATTAAATTTGTTCAATATATATTAAGGAATATAAAAGAAAAAATTAATTATGTAAAGACATAATTAATTTCTTGAATAATTTCCAGGATATAATTCTGATTGTGCTGAGATTTTGTATTTATATGTTTGGTATCATTCGTAAGTAATAGTCTTATTGCTCCACCAATAAACGAGCGCTCGAAAGCTTCTGCTCAAGGCTTTTCTTAATTTTTTCATTCGTCATTCAACAAAATGAATCTGGTCTGTACAATTTTGATCTCTAGGGTTATAGTTTTAATCTTAACGGCCTTAAACAAAGGATTATAAGGATTCATTGTTTGGTGGGCCTCAAAGTTTCACATAGAAGATCCTTTCGTATTATTAATTCACTAACAACAGATACCCAACTTTCCCCTAACAGCTCATTTCACTTTCATTTTAGCATCAACTATTCATCTCAAATAATGAACATTCTACATTCGTTACTATGCAAAAATTCTCAAATTAAGTACCAACTAGTGTTACAGTGTATGAGATAATTCGAAACGTTCTTTCAATCTATTGAGTTTAAGTTTTGTTTCAAACTTCGATTTATTGTTCAGGAGTTTTGTTTTAGTGACAAAACTTACTATTTAACCCTGAGGGATGAAGAAAAAAAATACAACATCGCGGTTTCTTTTTTCGAGAAACTTACTATGTCGTTAATCTCATTGATCTATCTCATTTTGTTTTCGTGTTATAGGCCAAATTTGACACTTCAGCTATGTTACCTGTGGTACTTTCATCCGTTCTTGTTTGTTTCTTATGAACTCGAAACAAAAAAGGCCAAATTTGACACTTCAGCTATGTTATCTGTGGTACTATCATCCGTTCTTGTTTGTTTCTTATGAACTCGAAACAAAAACATTTTACGGACACTTTTTTGGTGAGAATCTAGATTAAACTCCCCCCTAAAAATTCTGGGCCCCAACTTCCTCTCTCTCTCCTAGCTTCGCCACTGACCTAAAGGCGATATATGACCTGTTATATATTTTTGAAACGAGAAATAAAGGTGATTATTTTGAAGTAAAAATGAACTATTCAAAACAATGTCTCTGAAATGTCTTCGTTTCAAGTTCATAGCACAAACAACGGAGATAATGATAAAATTTTAAATTGCCCAAATGTCTCGAAAACAAAAAATGACAGAACAAAAAGAACAAAAGAAAACCGCAATGTGCTATTCATTTATGAGTGCTTTATCGTTTTGTCCTTGTGTCTGTAATTTTCGAATTTTGAGCTGGAAATGGTCTCAAACGATAGGGTTCGACTCCCTGATAACATTGAGTTTAAAAATACTATTTTTAAACTCAGTGCTGATAATGAATTCGTGGTCAAATTCAATTATGTCAATGGGGTCATCCGGCCGTAAACACGAAAACTTCCCAAGTTTCTCGAGACTCGAAATTTTCATGATGAGTTCGATACCCAAATGCCGATTTCAAGTTCGTCAACCAGCCAAATCGTACAGGGTGTTCCATAAAATATGGCCATTCAAAATTTTTGTTTCTTAATATCTCAGACAAAACGGAACCAATCGAAATGAGATATTGGGACCCCTTTATATTTTCATAATAAGATATCCGATTCGAGTGAAATTAAGTTTGTGAATGAAAATTGAAATACTGAATGTTCATGCAAAATTTCAAGAAGATCGCATTTTCTGAACCACAGACAGTTCATTTGGAATATTGATAAAAAGAATCTCTATATTTCAATAACAAGATATCCCATTCTGGTAAAATTCATTTTGTTATTGTAGATTGATATACTTATTGAATCAGAACCATCAGAACCATTGAAATTATTTTTCTCTAATCGTCAAGTTTTTACTTATTTAAGTTTTTGATTAATTCCCAGAATACTATTCCGATCGTGCGGAGATTTAGCAGTTATTTATTTAGTATGTATTCACTCACCATTTTTTTTCATAAGACTTACGCAATATAAGTATGAGGTACAGTCAAATCTAATATGAATGCTAAAATACAAAATTTCGAAATACAAAATCAATCTCAAGTCCTGTGCAAAATTTTGAGGTGATAGCTTCATTGCTCCACCAACGAACGATCGCTCAAAAGCACCTGATCAGGGCTTCTCTTGATTTTTTTATTTCTCAGGGTTAAAAATAAAAATTATACTGTATTTTCTGTGGTTAAAAAGATGTCATTCAGGAATCATCCATTGTGGCCACCCTGTACATCAATTGTTCAAACGAAAAACTGAAAAATCCCTAAAAAATTACATATTTATCATCTTTCGACTAGACGGGAAAATATCCCATCATCGGAAACATATTCATTCAACGTTCTCAAAGTCATAAATTCGTGATAATAAATGGGAAAAGATTTCATCGGATTCTTTATTTCCGGAAAAAACAGAATAACTCTTCGATTTGTTAGGTGAGAGTGAAATCGTTTTTCATCTGAACCGATATATCTCACAGGTTCTTTTCCGAATAAGATTTATAGACCGGAAATAAAGGATATTCAGATGACTTGTTTTTACATTAATCTTTTTTGAAAGGGCTAAATGAGTTTTTTTTCCTGTTCAACTGCTATCCGGAAAACTCTTGAGGATACTGCCGAAAATTCGTTTTATATTGTTTTCACCAAAGTCAATTGGAACAGGAAAAATTGAAATGTGGCAATTTTTGTTGGCACATGAATAAAGTTTTACGCCAGGGTTGCTGCATTTTTTGTAGGTACGCTCTTTCAAATATTTATAGCGAAAGCATTGTAACTGTGAAAGATAAAATGCCAGGGTATGGGTATAGAAATTGACGCAGATACTTGCATATAAACTCTTCAATTTGCCGATGACCAAGTATTATGTGCGAATGATAAAGAAGATCTAGAATATATGGCGAGAAAGTTTCAAGATGATTATGGAAAATGGGGTTTCCAGATTTTTCCAGATTCCAGATTTAGTTTTCGATCAGAATGAATTGTTCACTTAATTTCAGAAACATAAAGCGATATTTCCCCTCAATTATAACGTTGCGTTCTTATATTAATCTTAGGGCGTTGTATTCTAGGATGTTCCATTAAGATTTAATTTTGGATAAGCGCTACAAAATTAGGCCATCCAGGAAAGAACGCATTACTTTTCTCTGTGAAAAGTTTCTTCACATGAATTCCAAAGGAATTTTTTTCCTCAATTCAAATTGCCTTATCCGTTACTCTAATTTATTATTATTCAAAATGATCCAGTTGTTTCAGGTTCAATTTGTGTCATTGGGAAATCAATTAATATTTCTTTCCGTCGAGCTCAAAATAAAGGGTTATTTTAATGAGTACGGAATTGATCATTAATGAACCATTTTAATGCTCTGTTTCTGCTATTTTAATGTGCAATCCTCATGCCAACCGTTCACGAAGTATTCGGAAGCACTACGAGAAATGTCAAAACTCTACTGAAACATAGAAGCATAGAATTTCATTTATGTCAAATGTATATCTTTTGCAAAATGGGAATGTGCCTATTTAAATCAAGAATCTATACACAGATCATGTTGACATCTTCGGAAAAATCTTGTTATCAACTCGGTTATTAATCAAGCAATTAATGCGTTCAAATATCTTGGCCATTTTGGTCTCTTTCTTTGATAACCTAGTTGATTAAATAACTTTTAGATATACTCCGTTCACGAAAGGTTGAGCCGTCTGTTGGCCATGAAAATTTGGCATATTCCACTGTGTATATTAAAAGTTTAGGTTATGTTCTTTATTTTCTTGTCAGATTGATACGCAATGTTGTCAATATTGCATAGAGTTGTCTGATAGATAGAATAGAATAGAATAGAATAGAGTTTATTGATTCATACATAAATAAACTCTTAAAAATTACTGTGAGTTATGCACCCTGGGGTGATATCTGTGTACAGTGTTAAAAGAAATCACAATTTGTAAACCTAATTTACGGCAATAAAGAAAACAAACTATATATTTTCCTATTTACAAGTTACCCATCAATTAAATGAGTTTCAACCTCAAGTTTTGTCATAGTGATAATTCGCAAGCTCGTCGGACGAGGCCGAGTACATTCGGCAACGTTGACTTTATTTTAATTTATGACAGTAAATACTGCCAACTTCAGATAAATGAAGAAACGCCTTCTCTGTGCTCAACCTTTCGTGAACGGACTATACCTATATAGGGTGTCTGTGAACAAATGCGAGAGAGTCAAAAAACTAAACATATTATGATTCATTTAGGAACTGTTACCCACACATTTTTTTTAATCCCATAACTTTATTATTAGGGGTTGAAAATAAAAACCCTTTATGATTTTCCTAAAAAAATTGTTTTCGTGGGATAGATTCTCGAAAATGACATTCTCTTATGGTTTCCCAAAATTTCGATACAGTCGATACTTTTATCGGAAAAAATCGTATGTTCCATTAAATGAATATTCTAAGATATTGTTTATGCTCAAAATTGGTTTTGTCAATTATAATTATTGAAAGAAAGAAAGTTCTATTTGTGAAATTAAAATAATAAGCATATAATTTTCTTTCTGAAATTAGTAACTAAACCTTCAGAAAAGATTTATAGAACATCTCTTCCTCCTGTCATAGACATATAATATTTTAAAATATTCATTTTCATTCTATTGACACTTATACAATGAAATGGAATAAACAGTGATCATAAGTGCTTGTAAATTTTTATTTTTTCCGAGAAAAGTATCGACTGCAGTAAAATTTTGCAGCAAACTCTTATTCTCCATAATTGATTGGGAAACCATAAGAAAATTTTATTTTTCGAAAATCTATCCCACGAAAACAATTTTTGAATGGAAATCATAAGGAATTGTTATTTTCAACCCCTAATAATAAAGTTAGGAGATCTAAAAAATGTGTGTGAGTAACATCTACTTTGTGCTTCATATTATGTATAGTTTTATGTGTGTTTAAGAAGCCGTAAAAAAAATTGAAAACTGTCAACTCGTCTTCGCCTTCCAAAGGCTGTATCTTGAAAGGGGGGTCAATTTCGAGAAAAATTTATATGAACTACCCCTGCTTATTTTTATCGAGGAATCATCTCTCAAAGTACCTCGCATTTATTTACAGACACCCTGTATAGGAAAACTGACTTCAGACTTCAGTCAACACTCGAAATAACATCGTTTTCATAAAAAAATTATTACAACTACTTACACCGCAGGTTACGGTTGTGGCAAACGAGTTGCAAAGGTCATCATCATAACTTTCCGGAAAATTTCAGTGTCAATTTTTCCTCATAAAACCCCAACTGCAGTTCTCGGAAAATTCCACCACTGAATCAAGAAAATCCATGATTATAAAAATCGTCCAAAACTCATCGAAACTTTTCAATCGAGAGTGCGTATAACGCTCGGAAAATCGGAAAAACCCAAGTGCACCAGCGCAACAGGCAGCCACGGTGCGCTTTTCGCAACTGAAAATAACGACGGAAGGATTTTCCGTGCAGCAGGCAGATCCTGAGCGAAGGAAGAGCAGATTTCACGTCTGCGCAATGATGCCGGAAAATGAGTTATCATCCGCCAAAATTCAGGGATCCAATAAACGTTACAGGTGTCAACTGAATTTCAATTTGGACACTCTGAATGAGGCGTCATCTACATGAGAACGAAGGATGTCAAGCAAATTCACGTTTATTCTTGTCGGGACAGCTGCACTCTTTGCAGATATTGTCAGAGTGTCTGGTTTTTGCGACTTGACTGATGTCATGTCTGATTTTCCTATTGCGAAGGGATAAAGTTATAGATTAGATTAGATTAGATAGTGGTCGATCGGCACGTTGATTACCCCTCTGCACTGCGACCAATACGGTATTTTGTGCGTTTCCATACTAAAACTACGTTTTCCCCAGGAATCTAACCTCCTTAGCAAAGCTGGTTACTTCCTTAGGAGACTTCGCTCTTATGTCGGCTGGCGTTAATAACGCGCCACCTAGTAGAGTAAGTCTGGTTTGCGCCAGCGCAGTGCATTGGCATAGTATGTGCTCGGTTGTTTCAGTGGCCGATTCACATAACCTACAAATGTCGGAGTTTTCTTTACCGATCTTGTGTAGGTGATATCTCACGGGACAATGCCCTGTGAGAAGGCCGATTAGCAGCCTTAACTCGTTTTTTGACAACGATAGAGCTTGTTGAGCCTTCTCTTTGGAAGGTTCGATTAGTCTCTTTGCTTGTCTTTGACCAGATGTGTTTATCCAGTAAGAGTGTTTCTCCCTTTTTTCCCAAACACCGACCTCTGCCCTAATCAGTGTAGGTGATACCCAACAGGAGGGCACGGGTCCGGTGAAGGGTGTGTTTGCTCCTCTTTTTGCAAGGGCATCAGCTCTCTCATTTCCCTCAATCTTCTGGTGGGCAGGTACCCAAGCTGAAACTAGCTTGTTGTACTCCGCCAGTGTTTTGAGGGACTGTTTGCAGTTCCAAATGGTCCTTGATCTACAATCAACGGCCATAAGCTGCCTCAGTGCCATCTGACTATCAGAGGCAATGCAAATTCTGGCTCCCTTGTACTGTCTGGACAGACAGACTTGGGCGCATCTTTCTATGGCCAGAATTTCAGTTTGGAGCGTTGTTATTGGCTTTCCCAAAAGCACCGATTCCCTGTATATGCCTATGCCTGCTCCTCGTTCCCTTAGGGACCCATCTGTGTACCAGATGAGATGGTTTTTACGAAGTCGAGACAAACCTCCCACATTTTCTTGGCGATCACCTATGATCACTTCGTAGTTGGTGTCAAGGTCATACTCGATTGGCATGGAATCCCTCGGTAGTAAAGGGAGTTCACCACCGAGTGATTTTAAAATATTTCCGTAAAGTTATAGATTAAAAAGATTTCCGATTGAAGCTCATACAGGAGTCCAGCGTCAGTGCACACTTGGTACTTGCGCCAGTTCCAGCTCCTGTAAAGTGCTTAACCAGCTGTATACAATTTTACTGTATTTTCTTTGAGGTTTTAGTCGTTCTGTTTCCGTCTCCATTACTCTTTTTTACTTAGAAATGTCCTTAGGTTTTTTTTCAGTGCTTATTTTCTTGATCATTACATCATTAGGGAGGTTCGCAGATAAGATGTAGTTGTTCAGAGAGGGCCAGACTCTCTGATTTTATGCGATGGGATAATCAGAAGTATTAGAAAAGAAAGGAAATGCTGAAGAAAAAGCAGATCTCACATCGGCACAATGTTGCTAGACGGTGAGTTATCAACTGAATTTCATTTGGATATTTTGAATAAGGCGTTACCTACATGAGAAATAAGCATGTCAAGCAAATTCACGTTTATTCTTGTGGAGATAGCCGCACCTATTCCAGTTATTGTCAGAAAACCTCGTTTTCCTGGAGTCATGTCCGACTTTCCTAATACGATGGAACAAACAAAAGTTTCAGCTAAGAAGGGAAAAGCTGCAAACTGCTCTTGAACTCCCTAAAATGAATATATTTCACTTCTAATTTTGCAACAAAGTGAGATATCATCCTTAAAAAGTTCTGGAATACATTTAGGTGTCAACCGAATTTCGATTTCGACACTCTTAACTAGACCAGTTTCATTGGAGCTCTGGAACCTTATAGATGAAAGGGCTTCAAGGAGGCTAAATCTGTATTCCTCCTCTCATTCTTTTGTCCAAGAAATTCTTTGCGCAAGCTCGCAATGGCGAGTAATTTTCTTACTAAGTGATCAAGAGTTCCCCACAGAATCTACACTCGTCACTTTATAAGCCTTTTTTCATCATATGCTTCCTAAGTGACCAGGAAGCTAGATTTAAGATATTTTTTGTTCTCGACTCTCTAAGATTCGATGGCACAGGAGTCATTGCTTCAATAGCGGCTTGACTATCAAAATTAATCACTATGTCACACTATGAGTTTAATATTATGAGTTTAATATTATAGTATACTGTTCCTCGCAAACGAACGTATACGTCAAAACCATCAAAGGCCCCGCAAAAAACTTCGTGGCGAATATATACGTCAAATGCACGGAGCAAGAGAAATTGTTTTCCGAATACATATATACGTCTTTGCCACTTAAGAGGTTAAAAATGTTTTTTCCTCAATATCTCAAAGAAAACGAAACCAATCGAAATGAAATTTCGCAGCCACATGCGAGATGCTCATAATAAGCCTCATGCATAGTGTGAATAGAAAAAGTTTTCTTTTCTGTGACAGGAAAAAAATTTGATATTTTATATCTCTTGACAGGTCACAAAATATATCTAACACTTACGAAATTACTTTTTTTCCCTGTCAAAAAGTGTGTGTCTATATGAGTACTTTTTTCCCAAGGAAATGAGTAATTTAGTGGAAAGTTATATTTCTTGCACTATTGAATGGTCGTTTTTTCCTGTTACAGGAAAAAATAGTGTATTTATACACTTCGCGTCGGGATACAACATAACCTCGAGCTAAAATCTAATACTTTTTTCCTTGTATAATAAATCATTATTTCTCTAAATGGAAAAATAATGATTCAAGTCTCACTCCACTGAAATATCTACGAAATGAATCATGAGATTTCTCGTATGTGTTCACAACATAAAAGCGTTCGATATAACTTTGTTCCCCCGCATATATAATACTGAATCATTCCTCCAAGATCATAATCCGAATTCTTCTCTTAAACACAATTCAATGCGAATTCACTTGTGCAATTTCGGCACTATTGTTATCCGGCATAGAGAAATGCAAGGACACACTTGCTCAAGTCAATATCAATTCTCTGGGAAACCATCGTCTACAGGCTCGAATGCAAATTCTCCACCGAATGCAATATTCGATATCTATGGCTGATGAAAGGAATTTCAATCAATGAAGAACTTTGCAGTGCTGGTTCCAGAATTTGCATCTTGTTGTCCCTTCCAGAAGGTGAAACAGCGCTTCTGATATGAATCGTACAAGGTTTCCACTTCCAATATTCGTAAATATGCTGATTGAGTTTACAGAATAAATCGATGATCCTGGAGAACTGTATAGGAAAGTTATTGGACACTTGGTTATATCACATTTTATTTTGAGTAATCGGTGTACATAGTTGATTGAAAGAATGTTTATGAAAGGATCCTTGTACAACAGAATTTGATATTTTCTTCATGGTACCGAATCGTTCAAGGTTTTTCCCTTGAAAATTTGAAAACCAGCAGATTGTGTTTCCAGAATAAAAAGTCAGAGAACCTGGCCCTTTTAGAACGCGTACACCTTATCAGCGAACCTACCTAGTGATGTTATGATTTATTATTATTATTATTATTTAAAAAAAGTCCTGAGCCGAAGCTTTTGAGCCCTCGTTCATTGGTGGACCAATACAACTATTACCTCAAATTTTCATATCAGGCTTGAGATTGACACCAAATGTATGAATGCAGAGTCTCAGCACAATCGGAATTATATTCTGGAAATCATTCAAAAAATGAATATGTAGGAAAAATAATTCAAAAAATTAAATTATATGTTTTTGATGATGCGCTCCTCTTGAAATCTTGCATGAACATTGAGTAGATTATATCAGTCTCCATATACAAGAGAAGTTTCACTGAAATCGGATATTTTGTCATGTCGTCATGGTAATACAAGATTCTTCTTTTGAATATTCCAATTGAATATTTTATTATTCTGTAAACACTATGATCACAAAATTCTGCATAAGTATTCAGTATATCAATCTTCATTCAAAAAATTAATTTCACTCGAATAGAATATCTTGTTATGGTAATATAAATTTTCTTCTTTTCAAAATTCCAGTTGAATTTTCCTTGGTTCTGTTCACACTATGGCCGAAAATTTGGCACGAGGCTCATTATGAACATCTTGCATGTGGCTGCAAAATTTCATTTCGATTGGTTTCGTTTTGTCTGAGATATTGGGAAACAAAAATTTTGAATGGTCATATTTTATGGAACACCCTTTACGATTTGGCTGGTTAACGAACAGAGCTATTTGGGAACCGAACTCACCCTGAAAATTTCAAGTCTCGTTTACAATCAGTTCAAGAGTTATCGTGGTAACAGGGGAGTAAAACCCTATCGTTCAGACCTTTTTTGGCTCAAAATTCTAAGATTACAGACATTTGGTCAAAACGATATAGCACCTGTTTAGAGAGAACCAGCGCTCAAAAAAGACCTAACTAACGAATTGATTCACAACTGCATAAGTCAAAAATAGATCAAAGTTATCTTTGATTGTTATCTGAGAACTGTCGAAAATTACAAACATCTTCACAGAGTCATGAAGTTACTTTTGAAAGTTAAGTGCCTCGAGTGTTTTCTCCTGACGACGGCTGGAGAATGCTGGCCGAAACTTTATAAAGAAGAAGCTATTAGAAATAGCTCTATATTTAATAGATGAATCATATTTCGTTTCACAGAACTTCACCTTAAGAACATCAGTTGTCACTTCAATTAGAGTATCTCGAGTTGAATTGCTACTTCCTAGTATTCATAAAGTAATATCAAAAGTAAGCAAGAGCGCAAACCACAACCGACTATTTACATAATTAGGTTTATTTGCTCTAGTCCGGATTTCTGCTTGAGATATGTGCTCTTTTGTTGTAGCATTTGATATTAAACCTCAGGGTAATGTGGAGCAGAACACTCTAACACGAATCTCACTAATTGTCTTATGTTTATTCTCAAACACCAAAGCGGTATGTATGTGTGTTTGTTTTACTGTGTCTGAGAATTTCTGATATTCTAATAAATACTTTGTCGGTTATGATACGGAATTATTAAGCATTACATAGTTTTTGGAATGTCGGATTCGAGATGTTCGAGGAGTTACTGTTGAAGTTGCCACATGATGTACAGTGCATCCCATTTTGGGTGAGACAGCCAGGTTTCTCGCTTGTTATGTAATATAGAGCCTTGTGGTTTTCACGTTCCTTTCCTAATTTTCGTGAAACTCAAGTTGGTCAAATAAAATTTTGCTTAACTGTTTCCGTTCAAGAGATACAGGGCGATTTCGGAAATTGATACTTTTCTATCTCTGAATCAGAAATCTGCTCAGAATCCAGTGGCGTACTCAAATTTTTTTTCGAGAAACTCATTATACCGTCCACCGCAATGCTTAATCGTATTTTGTTTTCGAGTTATAAAAAAATCGACATTTTCAATTTCAACTTTGATCATTTTCTCTGTTTTTTCGCTATGAATTTGAATCAGAAACATTTTTGTTCCTCATTATCTCAGATAAATCGAAACTAAGCGAAATGGAATGTTGCGGCTTCCCACCACATGCAAGATGCTCATAATGAAAAAATTTTCTTTTCTTGAAATTTTCTGCACGCCTTTGAAGAAGATACAAAAATCGGACCAAAAAAGTTTCACATGACCCACTTTCTTTATTGAAAATATTTAAAATATTTAGAGAGTTGATGAGGATGACACAGGGTGCCACAGCAATCTGGCATTGTCCACAGAAGACGTTAAAATTTGACTATAAAACATGACATTATTTAAACGTCCTGTACAACATGAAGATTTTATATTTTTGTTCTTCTGATCAATGGAGGAAATTCGACAATAACAGAGCTACAATTGAAAGAAAAAAACGTTAAAATCTGACTGAGGATTGGGAAGATATCAATTGTTAAAATTTAACGAAATTTTAGGTGGTGCGCTAATTTTGTCCATTAGTATAGATGCAAAATCTCAGCACAATGGGAATCATATTCTGGAAATTATTCAAAAAATTAAATATGAAACAATTAATAGTAAAAACAATTGAATTCTATGGTTCTGATGATGCGACCCTCTTGAAATTCTGGATGAAGGTTTATTATGTCAGCATTGATTCAAAAAATAAATTTCATTTGAATCGGTTACCCGGTTATGGAGATTCTTCTTTTCAATATTCCAATTGAATTCTCTATGATTCTGTTGACACTATGGCCTCAAAATTTAGCGTGAAAACTCAGTAGGTATAACAATCTTCATTCACAGAAAAAATTGCAATTGATAAAACAACCAATCGCACACGAATCATTGATGGTGCTTCATCTCATCAACTCATGGAATTGTCAAAAGTTATCAAATTAAACTGGTAACCTCGCCATTCAACAAGGTAACCAAACGCTAGGGATATCAAAGTAAACTGCTCTCATCAAATACTCTTAATTGGGCCACGTTTAGTGGTTGCCAAGGAAATGGAACGGGTTAGGAGTTCGAAAACAATGTTTCTGATCATTACCAGGTGAAACCATAAATTTAATGGAACTTTAATCTTGTAAATGGAAGTGTGGGAATTTAATTCTTCAGCTCCTGTGCAGGTTGATTCACTTATCTTAGTAACCTTATATTTTTTCGAAAGGGATGGATATTATTTTGTTCTGTTCACGATATTTGGTACAAATAAATGTTGACTTCAGATGCGCGTGAAAGTCGTAGAAAAAACATAAGACCCAAAATTTAACGGTCAAGGCTCCTAAGGAGGATGGCGGTTTTATCAAGGCCGTTGACAACCTCCTTGGTTTTCCATGAATGAGCAGGATAGAGAAAAAATGTGAGAAAAGCCCCGAGCAAAATCTCAGCATATCAAAATTTAATTCTGTATATTATCTAAATAATGACATATGTAAGAAAAGAATATTTAAAAAAATTAATTCTATGGTATCTTCATTCACAAAATAAATTTCACCGGAATCGAATATCAATATTTCAATTGAATTTACATGCCTCTGTTAACACCATGGCCATCAAATTTTGCATGAAGATTCATCATTTCAATCTTTATTCACAGAATTTTCAGTCGAATCGGATATCCTGTAATGAAAATATAAAATTTTTCATTTCAATATTTCAAATGAGTTTTCTATGGTTTCAATGAAACGATGGCCACGAAGTTTTGGACGAACATTCAGTATTTTGATCTCCATTCACAAAAAAAATTCACTCAAATCGGATATCTTTTTATGGAAATATGAAGTTTCTTCTTTTCAATATTCCAATTGAATTTTCTATGGTTCTGTTCACACTATGGCCACAAAATTTTGTATGAGGCATTTTATCAGCATCTTACATTTGGCCGTAACATTTCATTCCGATTGGTTTCGTACTGAGATATTGAGGAACAAAAATTTTGAATGGCCATATTTCATGGAACACCCTGTACGATTTGGTTGGTTAACGAACTTAGCCTAGCCATTTGTGATCCGAACTCATCCTAAAAATGTCAAGTCTTTAAGACAATCTCTTCGAAAGTTCTTGTGCTAACGGACGGACGGACGGAAGGACGTTCGGACAGCCCCACAGCCAGTATTGAATTGAACCACGAATTCGTCTAACCGGTTTGAGATCATTTTCAGCTAAAAATTCAAAAATACAAACATTTGGGCAGAACGATATAGCACTCTTTTAAGTAGAATGAGCGCTCAAAAAAGATCGTAAATTCTCGCAGTTCCCAGAAGGCTTACGAAGCTCCAATAACGCCAGTTCAAATAATCATAACATATTGTGCTTAGATTTTAAATATGAAGTGCCTTATTCCTAAAAAAATTATAGGTTTTTACTCCCAGTCTCTGAAAGAGCAATAATTAAAAAAATTTAATTAAGATGAAGTGCTCTTGCGAAAATCTTTGCACTTATTTTTCAAGACCAAATCGGTGAAAAAATGGTTGCCTAACAGTTAAACTAAAAAAGAAAATTAATGAAAAGGATAATGTAACGTTTCTCTGTCTATATCAGACACCTTCTTCAGACAAACTTGTGAAATCTTCAGAATTGTGTGTTTTTTCATTCGCAGTCTAATTGACTATGAAAGTTGTCAACACATAGAGATTCATTAATTTTGAAATTTTCTGATGTCATTTCTTTCTTCAATATATCAATTCAAATACGATCTATTCCAACAGAACAATTGGCCAAATTATCTACTTCATCTAACAAAATACATGTGGAATGTGGATCGATTCCTTAATTTTCCTTTTATAATTATCAGGTTCCGTCATTAGGATCTTTGTTTTTTTCCAGTTCATTAAATGATCTCCGCTATTTGAACATAAATGATCAGCGATTTGTGATCTTGTAATGTTTCTATTTTTGATGTTGTTCTTATGTTCCCTTTTTCTTATCTCTAAAGGTCTTGATGTCTCTCCTGTATAAGATTTTCCACATATACAGGGAATATTGTGAACACAAGTTTTTGATTTTTGTGACTCATTCATTGGTTTCGTTCTGGTTAGAATGGATCTCAAATCATTTTGTGTTTTGAAACCAGTTCTTCTGTTGAATTTGAAAAGAATTCTTCTTATTTTTTCTGAAAGGCCAGGAAAATAAAGAATGACGTTCATCAAATTTGGTTGTTCTTGACGGTTTTCTGTTTGTACCTGATCATCATTAGAATTTTGATTAGATATTTTTCGTTCTAAATTTGAAACTGTTCTTTCTATAAAGTTTTCAAGAAATGCAGAATCCTTCAAGATTATATTTAAATCGACTTCTAACTATCCCATGTTTATCGAATCGTAAAGAGCAACTACTGCCAAATCGATATAATACGAACGTTTAGAATTTCCACTAGTTCCTCCTCCATTTGAAATATTTGCTAGATACTTGCGATTCGAAATAAACTTCCTCCATTCTCCGAATCCTTTTAACTGTGGCGAAATTGAATTGTCTCTCATCCTCAATTCGACAACAATGAAGATTCATCTCAGCGTCTCATCCTTGAATATTTAACGATAGATACAAATAAATTCCGAAGTATCTCTTAACTCAATTTCACAATTCATGAAGTTTGTGTTCGAAACTGTCTGAGAAAGGAATATATAAAGCCGACAATAAAATTAATAAATCTTTTGAGGGATGAGAAAAATCGTTAAGCATGATGAAGTGAATTCTTTAATACAACAGGCCTCTTGGGCACGTCTCAAGACAATGTAAATTTATCATCATTAAATATTTCTGGCGAGCGCGTTAAGAAAAAAAATGCGAAAAAAAAAGTTATTAATTTTGTTCACTGGGAGGACCATTATAAAACTTTTGTGGTGGAAACAACTCTGAAAATATAGGTTTGGCCTCTTATGAATCCGATGTAATGGATAATTCTGAAATGTCGAGATGAACGGTATTTATTAAAATTACTGTTTCTGATCGGAAAATAGTTTTCTTTGCTACTCAATACACTGAAGATTGATTAGAATATCGATGGAAATATTTTCTGGGAGGATTCTGCATTTCTAAAACTCTATAGGTGTTCACTCCCAGTCTCTGAAACAGAAATAATTAAAAAAATTTCAAGGCCAATTTGCTCCTGACAATTAAGTGCAAAAATTCTCGCAGGAGCACTTCATCTTAATTAAAAATGTTTTCATTTCTGTTTCAGAGACTGGGAGTGAAAACCTATAAAGTTTTTTAAAAATGGAAAATTACTTTCTCCTAAACTGCTTTGGTATATACACTTCTTATTTCGAATTTAATCACAATTATGTTATGATTATTTGAATAGGGATCATTAAGGCTCCGCTAGCCTTCTGGGAACTGCGAGCATGTAGATCTGTTTTGAGCGCACATTCTACTTACAAGAGTGCTATATCGTTTTGCCCAAATGTCTGTAACTTTCGAATTTTGAGCCGAAAATGGTCTAAAACGATAGTGTTAGACTCCCTGATGATGAATTCGTGGTCCAATTCAATTCTGTCCGTGGGACCGTCCGACCGTCCGGCCGTCCGTCCATCCGTTAGCACAATAACTTTCGAAGGGATTGTCCTAGAGACTTGAAATTAATTAAGTTTATGTTCTAATTCTATAGTATTAAACATACAGGATGTTTCATAGGTAAATGAACATACGTTAACTAGGGTTAGAGTTAACCTAGGCAGGGACTGGCCCAAGGGAGGGGATGGGGGTACGATATCCACTGAATGTTGAACAGAGTTGGCAAATTTTCAAAGCAGTTGATGAATTTTCGAAACAGTTTGAAAAATTTTCAAAACGGTTGGAAAAATTTCAAAGCGGTTTGAAAATTTTTAACACAGGAACGGGTCTAATGTTGATCAAAATTGGCAAGTTTTCAAAGCAGTTGGTAGTTTTTCGAAGCAGTTGGCAAAATTCTGGAAGAAAATGGAAAAAATTTGAAATAGTTGGTGAAATTGTAAAGCAGTTGGACAATTATCATTGGTGTTGGTTTAGGGCCGTGCCTTATATTGATCAGAGTTCTCAAATTCTCGAAACCAGTCGGAAAAATTGTCAAAGCTGTCGCAAAAATTTAAAAAAAGTTTGATAAATTTCTTTGGAGTTGATACAGGTCCGAATGTCGATCAGAATTGACAATTTTTCAAAGTAGTTGATAGTTTCTCGAAACAGTTTACCAAATTTCGAAGCCGTTCACCCAATTTTGAAGCAGTTGGAAAAATTTCAATACAACAGGTGAAATTTTTAAGCAGTTGGACAGATGTCAATGGAGTTGTTCTAAGGGCGTGCTCAATATTGATCAGAGTTTACGAATTGTCAAAGCAGTTGATAACTTTTCGAAAAAGTTTTTGAATTTCCGAAGCAGTTGATAAAATTTTAAGGCAGGCGGAAAAGTTTTGGAAGAATTCGGCAAAATTTCAGGACTGTTGAAGAAATTTCAATTGGAATACCTACATGTTTCCAACAAATTGTCATAAAATATGAATGGAATTGACTTATTCAAAAATTTTTTTTAAATATCGGGCAGTATTTTTCGCTTGTGGGAACTAGGTCAGCGACAAGATAATCTGTCCTACATTTCGTCAGAATCGAATCATCGAAAGATTCTGAAAAAAAATAAAACTCTTGCTAGTATTGCTGGTCTGGAATTAAACACACATAACGAAGGAAAGAGTTTGAATGTTCAAATTTTCAGCATAGGCGTGAGAATTGAATGTTTCATTCGAGTTCTTTATTGGGTTAGAAGGACTGTTCAGTAGTTCTCCTTATTTCAATAACTGCTTACCCCAGCGATATGAAAATCATAATTTAAATGCGAATTCTTGAGGTGCTCTTGTTTGCTAAATTCCATGAAACTGGAGTAATTTTACGACTTTAAAAAAATATTTGTTGGCAGATTACTTATCCAAACTTATGAATAATAATTTAAAAACTTTCTGTGATAGTGTTTTGTGGCGATGATATTATTAGTTGACATCTCTGAATAAAGGACCCCGCACACTTACTTAGGAAAAGCGGGTCCAGTGAATTTTCCTCATTTTTACATATTATATTTATACAAACCTTAAGAACAATATATCAGATTTTCACGAAGGTCTTACATCTGGTTTGTTCTATAGGGCGTTCCACAATTGCAGCTACGGAAAAATGAATCTTTAAATTTTGATGATAATTCTTCTAATTTTCAAAATTTTATCATGATGCTTTGGGTTCTGAATAACAAGATGTCACAGATATCCAAACACTACCCACCACGTTAAGGTTCGTTATACAGGCTGTTCCATGAAGCTGTATAAGTAACTGAATGTAACTTTGTTAGTGACTTGGGGACCATCCTGAGTTTTTCAAAATATGATTCCATGATGTATGTCCACTTCTGTAGGAAGTTTCATTAATGTACAAAGAACAGTTGCAAAATTATTCAGGTTTAAATTCGGATTTCATACAATTTTTCTTTAAAACTTATCTGTAGTTGAGATTACTGTCAATTATTTGAATTTTTATGAATTCTGTAGACTACTCTGTGACCTTTCAAAGTGACGTTTTGTGGTGTTGTTTGAACAGTTGGTTAGCTTTCCTTCTGTTAAGTAGTTTTCAGTTAGTTTTTTTTAATCGTTGCGACCATTACCTACTGGTATAAAGTTATTTAAAGTTAATGTGAAAAGATAGAAATGAATGCGCGAAATAGATATGCATGTTTCCTATGTGATCATGAGTTTCCATTTAATAACCTCAGACGAATAGATGTAGAAGATGATGTCGATAAAAGAAATCAGGCTGTTTTGAAGCGTGAAATATTAGAATTACCGGTAGTTGAAGTAACCCAATTAACGAGATTGTGCATTTATTGTTTAAAAGAGATGACTGAAGAAATCAACTTACATAAATGATGATTCTACAGTATCAGTTAAATTAAATACTTTGCGTCAAACTCCAAGTCATGCGTGCTTCATGTGCAATGAAGACGATGATGATCTTTGCAGGTTAACACTGAATTGCAGAGCAGGGGCGGCTTTTCAGGTGAAGGGAGTGAAGTGGCTCTTCACCTAAAAATTCCTAGAGTCGGGGTCACCTAAAATGTTCATTGAGGATGATAATTATTATTCATTATTTATACAATAATTTAATCGTTTCATTAGCTCCATGTCAGAACTCAGGAGACGTTTGTTATCGAATCACGAAACTCATTATAAATATCTTGTCGCTGGCCGCATCGAGAGAAGAGGTTTGTCACGGAACTTGCACCTCGATCGCTGCGTTACTATGGTAACGGGTGACGTCACCGGGGCTTTCTATTACGTTTTCTCGCTGTATTGAAGAACTCCAGTAACCCTCTGCAGTCTGCACATGTTACGTCGTCGGTTACTGTCCGCTTTACTGTCCGCGCATCGCCTATAACTGTTGTTTACTTCAAGTGCTTCGGCTTCGATATTAAAAATGAACCCCATTAATGACATTGTGTGCAGTTTAATAGAAACTCCGTTTCATCGTTGGAAAGACGAAGACAAAAAGGACATCTTAAATGAAGGTCGGCCTACTGTTGACTTGAAAATTTCTACAAGAAAAAAAATGAAAAATGGCAAATCATATAATATTGCCTCAAGAGAATAAAAACTTATTTAATAAATCTGTATCTCAACACAGGCTTTCCTCTTTGGCCAATATTTCCATTCAAAAAGAACTTTTAATTCAACTAACAAACAAACAAGCATTTTATGAAGACATTACGGACAAATTTGCTAGTTTAAAGGACCGAAGGTTAGATCTGATATACAAAAAATAGGTGAGTTTACATAAAAAAGATGTTATTCTAGATTTTTCTGCTTGTTTAGCTCTTCACCTCTTTTTTCACCCACGAGCCGCCACTGTTGCAGAGTGAAAATTTTCATAGCACATGACATATATGAGGAGATTAGTGACACCACATTATGTCCATCCTGTACATTCCAGAAAAAACACCTTTGGACCGACCTATCATAATAATTATACGGAATGAAAACCTATATTCCTTGACAGTAATCTCAACTACAGATAAGTTTTAAAGAAAAGTTGTATGAAATCCGAATTTAAACCTGAATAATTTTGCAATTGTTTTTTGTATATTAATGAAACTTCCTACAGAAGTGGACATACATCATGGTATCATATTCTGAAAAACTCAGGGTGGTCCCAAAGTCACTAACAAAGTTACATTCAGTTACTTTTACAGCTTCATGGAACAGCCTGTATACCGAACCTTAACGTAGTGGGCGGTGTTTGGATATATGTGACATCTTGTTATTCAGAACCCAAAGCATCATGATAAAATTTTCAAAATTAGAAGAATTATCATCAAAATTTAAAGATTCATTTTTCCGTAGCTGCAATTTTGAAACGCCCTATAGAAAAACCAGATGTAAGACCTTCGTGAAAATCTGATATATTGTTCTTAAGGTTGGTATAAATATAATATACAGAAATGGGGAAAATTCACTGGACCCGCTTCTCCTAAGTAAGTGTGCGGGGTCCTTTCTGTTGTAGTCATCATAAGAGTCAAAAGTCTTCTCACTTTTATTCGTTTCGAAAGAACCTAATTATTTTTTCGAAATCTCCTTCAATTATGAGTATATTCATCAAAAAATCATGTAATAATTTTAATTGAGAGTATATTTGTCAAAAAATCGTGTAATAATTCGATTTTCATGAAATTCTGTTGATATGAGTTCATCATACACAAATGATAACAAATACCGTGTAATCCTGAAGAGTGTGTTGATTTGGTAATGCCGAATTAAAAGAATCTCACCACAAAATTTTCAATTATTTTTGATGCTTTCGGAAAAAAACATTGAATCGCAAAATACCACCCCTTCCACAATCGGTTTTCTAAACCTTCAATACACAATTGGCAAATTTCGTTACTTGCCCACCTGATCCTAGGCGAATCTAAAATGCCCATTATATGAAAGGTATAATCGATTTCATAACCGAGATACAGGGTGGTTCATGCATTCATAAAAACTTTTGAATTCCAATCACATTTGAACCAAGCAATATAGTCGGTTGATATTTAGAACTTATAATTTCCTTCCAGAAGTTTAGAATTTAAAATGATTTTCGTAATCACCACATAATTTACAGTGTAAATGGTATCTCGAATTTTTAACTTACGACGAGTCCTACTTTCTAAGATGAAAAATAAAATGCTTTTTCATCTAAATGAGTTACGATATTCTTCGATTAGGTACTTACGAAATCGTCGGGACACATATTGAAGGTCGATCCACACAACTCAGCGACTTGACGTAGGTACCGTAAAGTGACATTCAGTGAAAAAATATACCGGAAAATACAAAGACGGTAGCGTATTCAAACATGTCAGATGCAATGAGATTCCGGCGATCACGGCGCCCTGCCGTCATGAGAATATTTCAATTTTTGCAAACGTCATATGGAATGAACCATGTGTCATCTTTTCTTTCCTCCTTCCTCGTCTAAAAGTCAGATCTTCAGAGCAGCCATTCATTTCGCAAGACAATAACATTCACGTCGATACCAGCTCCAAACTGAAAACGCGCTTAGAGCGGACCCAGCAAAGACGGAAAAACACTGACACGGATGATACGGTACGTTGCTGTGTGCATGGTGGAAAATTCATTTCCGTTATGTAACGGCAACGTTGCTTTCAGTGTTGCATTCTTTGCAAGGTAATCCGTTATGAATTTTTCACCATTCTCACAGCAACGTAAGGTGTTGTCCGTGTCAGTGTTTTTTCGCCATTGCTGGGTCCACTATATGGGCTTTTTCAATTTGGATCTGGTATCTTACGTGAATGTTATTGTCTGGCGAAATGAATTGCTGCTCTGAATATCGTGCTTTTGGAAGATGAAGAAGAAAAGAAGAGAAGGCACTGGGTATATCTCATATGACATTTGTCAGAATTGAAATATTTTCATGAAAGCCGTGCACCGTGATCGCCGGAATATCAATACTTCGGACATGTTTGAATAGGCCTCCGTCTTTTTCCTTTGCCTCAACTAGACATTCGTATTTTCCGAATTATTTTTTCACTGAATGTCACTCTACGGTACTTCACGTCACGGAAATGTGTGGATCGACCTTTACACTGAAGGGAGCGCAGCACTGACAGGAGCGTTACCGTCACATGACTGAAGTTTGTGGATCGACCTTTAAGCCTGGTTCTCAGAGCTTCGTAGTGTTTCCAGCGACAGCAATTCAACCAATCAGAGAATATCAACAATACTTCCCCTGACCCCCTCCTTTTGGCTTCTGGTTGTCAAAATCTGTCGCGACACATCTCTTTTGTAGTTGAAATAAACCAACTTCACTTGTATTTCTGCGGCAGCGAGGGAGAAAATAGGAGTAGTGGGGATTGTCGCTGGCTTCACGTCAAAGCTCTGAGAACCAGGCTTAAGGCGGCTCAGTGCCTTTATTTTCAAAATAAAATGTCGTGCATAAACCAAATCCCATTTCTTTTCATAATAAGAACATTTTATAACAAAATTGGTGCCCTTCCATCAGAAAATCGCCAATATTTAATCTACTGGGTAGGAAGAAGGGTCCAACCAAATGATCACCAATTATTCTAATCCATACATTTACAGAAAATTGGCCCTCGTTATGAATTTCTCTAATCTTTCGTGGATTATCATCTGCCAAAAAAAGGAATTTAAATGACCCAGCTGCCTTTATCCGTGTCTGAACGTTTTTCAAATTACCTAATCGAAGAATTTCTTCATTCTCTAAGATGAAATTACATTTTATTTCTTTCTCAGAAATTATTCGTCGCAAGTAAAAAACTAGAGATACCATTGTGACTGTGA
This sequence comes from Propylea japonica, assembly GCA_013421045.1. Classification (NCBI taxonomy): domain Eukaryota; kingdom Metazoa; phylum Arthropoda; class Insecta; order Coleoptera; family Coccinellidae; genus Propylea; species Propylea japonica. The sequence continues at coordinate 59,630,133 of CM024244.1, forward strand.
ATTATGTAGTGATTACGGAAATACTACAAAATTTATTGGGACAGAAGTCTGTACGATGCCACTGATAAATATCAGAAATAATTTCTTATTAACAAAAATGTGTTTTGATGAGTAATCATAACCAACCAAAAAGTAAACAAAAATCTTCTGAGATTCCAGAAATATTTATCAAAATATCAACATCCTGTATCTCAGAAACAATGCGTCAGAGACCCATAGTTCCTAGGATGACATAAAATCATCGAAGAACGGAGATTTTGAATTTGATGCACTTTGTAACTACATATCAATCGTTCCCTGAAGCTTTCTTTGAGCAAACTGACGTGCGGGACAATAAAGTCAACTGAAACCGAAACCTATTGAGAATTTCCTGCTCTTTTCAGATATCTCAATCAAATTCCAAAATTCTTATTACAGGGTGTTGAATCTCACCTTGAAAGAAGTTCCATATTATTGAAATACTGACCTGGAATTTTGGGGGTATTTAAATATAAATCTATTGACCAGTAAAAGGGAATCATAAATTTCGAATATCAACCGACTAAACTGGGTAATTCAAAAGTTATGAGAAATTGAAAAGTTTGGTGAATACATGAAACACCCTGTATCTTGGTTATGGAGTTGATCAGACCTTTCATACGTATATGAGATTTTTAGACTAGCGTAGGGTAGCTATAGGTCAGGTTATCGTAATGTTCATCTACCAATGAAACACCCTGTATACTTGAAATTTCAAGTAATCAATTCAATCATGATTTTTTAGGGGTCCATTATTTCTGAATAATTGTTTTTTTTTGGAAATATTCCATTGATTTCAATAAAATATAATTTCATTTAAAATATTAATATACAGTATACCGCGAAAAATCTCATTTTCACACTCAATTATTCAACATTTATTGAACTCGTGGAAGATTATCAACTTTGAAAAATTTGAGAAAAGCCCTTAGCAGGAGATTTTCAGCGCCCGTTCTCTGGTGGAGCAATGAGACTATTACCTCAAAATATTATATGTATTGGATTTGGGATTTATGCCGAATATATCAATGCAGAATCTCAGCACAATCGGAATTATATTCTAGAAATTATTCAAAAAATAAATAACAGAGTTCATGCATCGGAGGTAGGTGTTCGTAAGGATCCCAAGAGATGGCGTTTGGTTCTGTTTTTCTCAGAGCTAGGTGACATTTCTTCAAATAAGGGAACCTAAAATGCCTTTCAGACGGAGCTCCTCCATACTGAAAAGCCCCAAATAGGGCGAAATACCTATCTATGGATGCTCCCAGTTCCGAAGTGTGGGTTTGATATTGGTCGATTTTAAATCAATTGATATTATTCTACGCTTTCATTATTTAGAATAAATAACGTAAAAAATAAATAATTACATGAATTTAATTCTATGGTTCTTTTAACACTATGACCCCAAAGTTCTACATGAATATTCAGTCTATCAATCTTCATTCATAAAATAAATCCCATTCGGATCGGATATTATTTTATGGAAATATAAAGTTTCTTCTTTTCAATATTCCAATTGAATTTTGTTCGGTTCTGTCTAGACTATTGCCACAAAATTTTGCACGAAGCTTATTATGAGCATCTCGCATATGACCGCAACATTTCATTTCCATGAGTTCCGTTTTGTTTGAGATATTTAAAAACAAAAATTTTGAATGGCCAAATTTTATGGAACACCCTGTACGATTTGGCATGAACTGACCCTAGACATTTGGGATCCAAACTTATCCTGAAAACTTCAACTCTCTGAGACAATCTCTTCGGAAGTGATTGTGGTAACGGACGGCCTCACGGACAGAATTGAATTTGACCACGAATTCCTCATCATGGAGTAAAACCCTATCGTTTGAGACCGTTTTCGTCTGAAAATTCGGAAATTACAAACATTTGGGCAAACCGATATTACGCACTCGTTTAAGGAAAACAAGCGCAGAGAAAAGAAGAAGAGAACGTTACTGCATCAGCGCGGAAATCTATGGTTAAAATCTATATACAACCAAAACTAAAACTAAAAAATCACTCAGTATAGTATTATAAAGATCAATCAACAGGTGTTACGAACATTCGATAACCGTGCACGGGGGAATCAGTAATCTATTCTAAATTAGCAATTATCCGGTCTGTAATCGAATATGCCGGCATGTCATCAACGTGTGAGGTCACATAATCAGTTGCAAATCACAACTGAACTGTAGCTTTGAGGATCATGGGGAAACGGATTTAGGAAAAGCCTGCATTTACAACTTCGAAAAAAGTTATAGTCAATTTTCCAGTCAATAATATAGAAGGTGTCTACTTTTGAAGTTTACAAACTTCAAGGGAGATTACATGAGTGATTTACTGATTTGCAAAAAAAATATCATATAATATAGAGTCGAAATGTTGACGGTTATTCTTCAATTTCGCATTTCTTGATTTCACGAAATATTTCGAGTTTTTTCCATAAAATGATGATCATTCAGCTTTCCTGATAGTCTCATCAAATTTGACCACATATGCGGAAGGGCAATGAATTGAGTATGTGTGCAAAAAAAAACTCTTATTGCGTGCGTGGTAAGGAGGTGAATATCTGGATTCTGAAGTTGAGAAAATTAGTCCTATTTTTACAATGTTTTTTTCGATGAAATATTAATAATTATGCACACGTTTTCTTTTCTGAAAAAAATACCTCATGTAGTGTACTTTCGAATGACATATCAACTTTTGTGGTAGCAGCTCATCGTCCGCCACAATATCATGGCAAATATGATAACAACGAAAAAGTACGAAAATTCCGAACCTAAATTTGTTGAAGCTCTTCATTATCGAATATTAATGTTATTTCATGAAATCATCAATTCATCTTGAATCAAAATAATAACGAAAAAATGAACCTCCTTCTTCAAGACATTTGACACATCGTTTTCGTACTGAATCTACAACTCTGCAAAGTTCTAAGCGTTTCTGAAGCATTGCTACACCACACAATTTTATTTTGTCGATGAGATCCTTCAGAGTCTGAAAGCGATTCAGATAAACTTTCTCTTTCAAAGTATTCTAGACATAAAAATCATAACCTAAAAAGTTATTCAGAAAGAAAAAGACCAAAAATGTGTCATCAGTTTTCTTCTAGCTACTATGGTTCTCGAGATCTTTTCAGTCAGTGTTGCCAATGTGCGTGTAATCACACGAAATTCGTGTTATTTCATTGCGTTGAGTATATTTCGTGAAGTGGTCAAACGCCAAACGGATGTTTTTTGAGTGTGATTTGAATAAAGCAATTCGAGTGACATAGACATTGTTTCACAGAACCGAAGTTGACTCAATCCTGAAAACATATATTCACGTTCTATGCATTCATGAGCCCGTGCACAGTTTGAAATGAATATTTGTTAATAATCCCAGCAGCCATATTGAAACAGCTGGTCGTGGCAGATTGTTTGACTGCCCTATTGTGTGATCAATTTTTATTCTACCTCATATAGTCCATTCTCGAAAGGTTGAGCCGTCAGTTGGCCATGGAAATTGGGCATATTCCACTGTGTATATTAAAATTTTAGGTTATGTTCTTTATTTTCTTGTCAGATTGATACGCAATGTTGTCAATATTACATAGAGTTGTCTGATAACTCGCAAGCTCGTCGGACGAGGCCGGGTACATTCGGCAACGTTGATTTTATTTTACGTTATGACAGCAAATACTACCAACTTCAGATAAATAAAGAAACGCCTACTATGTGCTCAACCTTTCGTGAACGGACTATAGAATCCGAACATTGTCGTCATTTTTGCATATATTATTGTCCAATATTCAAGTTACGCAAATTAACATCAAAGAGGTGCTATCAGACGACCGTGTGAACTTCATTCATATCATGAATATCAGCTACACTGGTGCAGCCAGGGGGGGGGTCTTTGGGGCTACAGCCCCCCCCCCCCCAAAAGAATAATTTCTTCGTTATTTCTTTCCTCTTCATTTTTTCAGTTCAGCCCCCCCCCAAAATAAAATCCTGGCTGCGCCACTGATATGCTATCCAGGGTTTTTGAATGAATCATATATGAACCCTGCAGCTATCTGATTTAAAGTTATATCGATAAGAGAAAACCATAGAAATAAATATAATAATTATAAGTAAATCACAAACATGGAAGAAGAAATCAGTTGTGTGCTTTGCGTTCACAGGTTGTGGGCAAAAACGTTTAATTTGAGCATTGAAGTCGTGTAATTGTTTGTATGTTTGGTGTTGGCAACACTGTCTTTAGTAGACAACCGATTCTTCCACCATGTATATTGGATTTTTCGATGTGAATTCCCAAACCTGTATATTTGTAGCCACCACGCCGAACACTTCTGAAACTTCATCATTGAAACTTTCAAATCCATCTCCAGCAATCTTCCAAAATATTACGATATTAATTAGACCTTCACATTCAGAAACATAGGTAAACATACGAAAATAAAGCCGACATTATTCCTAGTGCTCTCGAACGGACAGCCGTTCTTCTGTTTGATCAGAAAGATTCAACGAGATGGAGGAAAAGGAATTTTTCGGCTTGTGCAAATATGACCAACTTATGCGGACGCTGTTTCCGCTGACGTATACGATTCGAGTCGTATACGAGAAAAGTGTGTGCTTTGCGCGGGTTAAATATTCCGTGTCGAGTGGTTTCGGAGTGATGTTTGATGTGAACGTATCCCCTGCGGTTTTTGACTGGATATGAAAGCTTTTTCATCAATTCGGCGGAATGTAACCTGTTGGGAATTATTCTGTGATGGAAAAAATCGTATTTGGAATGAAATGTGACAATTATTGCCTTTTGATGTGGGATATCCCAGCTTGCCAGAAATTTTTTCGTGTGTGCTGAAATTGGCATGTTCTAGACCTCAAAAAATAAATGGTGAGCATAACAAAGAAAACAAATGTAGTCCTCTTTCAGCTGGATAAACTTAGTTTAACGATTTTCCCAAATTATGCTTCAGTTAACCATTTGACCTCTTAATACGTTTCAAAATTTTTCCCTGGAGCCATTTTTTCGAATCTGGGAACAGATAATAGTTGCTGGGGTCTAAACATGGGAAATACGGGGGATGAGGAAGCAATTCGAGGTGTAGTTCATGGAAGTTTGCCATCGTTTCCATTGACATATGATCTAGTGCATTGTCTTGCAAAAAGAATCAATTTATTAATTGGGTAAACGATCATCTAGGAGGAGCGAAGCGAAGAGCAGCGAGGAGGCGAGTCGTTTGACGCGTGAATGATCCTTGAGGCGGTCCTCAAGGGCTGCGTTCACAAACTTACTCCGAGCATGCTCTGCTTACTCCGAAGCATTCAAAAGAGAGATGGCTGATGCCATCGTTTAAGGAGAATCTCCTTAATAAATGCTGATACCTAATTTTATCGGTAATAGTTACGGACTGTTACTGTGACAGAGACGACCTGTTACAAATACCTGTTCTGTTCCAAAATACTAGTGGTACTCGGTACCAGATCCAGATTTCGATTTCAATGTTCCAGGTACATGAGTTACGCCCAGCTGCACAATAACAGCCAGTATTACTGTAACTGGTTACTGATCCGATATTTCACGAGAATATTTGAAATACTTTTGAACTCGAATTCTTGATCGACGAGCCAAACCAAGCCGTTCTAGATAATTTTCCGCCAAACATCATCAATTCACCACGCTTATATCATTTAAAAAATAATGCTTCAAGATAATTTTGAATATTACCACAAGGAATGAATTGGAGAATTATTTGAAAAAAATAATGTCATCCAAATGATGACCGTTGCGGTGCTGGCACTCTGCTAAACGGGAACGAAGATTGGCGATAACACGTTGACACATAGCTATTGATATTGCTGCCATTTCTGACCTGATGTTTTGCTTCATCTGGTTTCGATTTGTCGGATTATTTTGATAAAACTTACTTTTAAGGTATCCCTATGCAAAATAGTCAAACGGGCTAAGGTCGGGGCTTCTGGGAGGCCAGTTAATGTTACCCCTTCACGAAATGACTTGTTGAATCGCTGCAGCTTTTCGTTCGGAAAATCAGTCGATTAGCATAGTCCGCATCCTTCAATTCTTGAATCAATTGAACTTCATAGGTTTTTAGATGTAAGTCTTTCTCTGCAAATCGAAAGTAAAGACGATTTTTAGATGTAAGCGCTTGGCTTCGCTTTCGGATGGATGATGACGGATTTTGACGAACCGACGCCTCAACTTCTTCAATTGTTTCTTCATCGCAAAGTAAACGAGGACGACCAGAGTTTTGAATTTTTATTGTCGCACCTGTATTCTCGAACATCCTGATCCATTTCCTAATGCTATCGTCATTTGGCGCGTGGCGTGTAGATATTCCGCACGATAGAGACGTTGAGCAGTCACTATTGAACCACCATTACGATAATACGCTCAAACGCAGAATGCGGGATGCATTCCGAGTACTGTTCCATCGTGACTAAAACTCCACAAAATGGTGGACGCCACGAACCCCTTCTCGCTCCTTTTAGACGTTCCGTTCTGAATATGGCGTGAAAACAAATACCCGATACCCTTTCTGGACACCCTGTACTATGGGTAATCTAAGTTGTAACAACGTCACTCTTCTCACTACAATAATATTCGTATTCAGATTATTCGGAAGTGAGAATAAGTATTCTGGACAAGTGGAGAAGTGATCTTTCAAAGCGTATACGAACTTCATTACGTGAGTCCCTCTTTTACCTGCAAAAATGTTCACCGCGCAATGAAGTTCGTATTCGCTTTAAAAGATCACTTGTCGAGAATACAGCACCAGATATTTTGCAGGTATGCTGCGTAACAACTGTAACGTGTAGTCTGGTATAGACGTTACTTTTGGAAGTGGTAATTTTCAAAATCCATGCTTATTCCAACTGTTTTACGACCGATACCTGTTACAAATACTTGTTAGGCAAATACTCGACCATCTCTAGTTCAGATTTTCAGAAACTCACTTTAGCCTGTCATAGTAGGTATGTACACTCGATCGTTCAGAAAGTTTCTCGGAGTAAGCTCCATGTACCCTAATTTTTTGCAGAGTATTCGGTACTCTAACAATATGTTTGAATTGAGGGAATATTTCTTGGCTTCAGGACTGTGGGGTGAATTATACACACTGTTTCAAATCGCCGACGTTTCGATCCTTTTTTGGATCTTCTTCAGGGCTGCAAGAATATTTATTTTTTAGTCTTGAGAGAGTTTACAAATATGTGTGAAATACAATTTAAACTTTACGGTTCACGAACTCAATTAGGTATATGAGACACTATTACAAACAAGCTACATGACACAGATTAGAAGGAGACCAACATTCAGGTGGAATTTGCAATTACAAACTTTTTTTGTATTGTTGTATTGTTTTATTAAATTTTTTTTTCCTTTATAATTTTGTTTATATTTTTGTATCATACAAACTCATTCCCCATTATTGATCACATAATTGCATTTCAATTCTTACCAATTTGGTCTGGTGTATTTGGACACGGTGGATGTTTAGTTTCATTTATTCGTCTTTGTTTACGTGTCTTGTTGGTGGTATGTTTCCGTGGCCAGTCACTATGATACTGATCGACGGAGTTCTCCGTCTCCTGTTATCAATTCTTGAATACGGTTCTTTTTCCGTTAGTTCGTCATGATACCCCTTTCAATTATATTTCTCTTAACAGGCCGTTATAAATATTATTCAAACCTTGTATGTCTGATCTGACGTTTATTGTTTTATTAATGGATATATGTATTATTTCGCTAATGCAACTTTTTTGATAATTTTTTTCTATGTCAAGTATTTTTACTGCATCAAAATCGAAGTCGTGTTTTTCGTTGAAATGGTGTATAGCAAGAGCAGTTTTCTCGTTTTTGTCTTTGTTATTTTCTCCGCAGTCGTATTTTTGTTGGTATATTCGGTTTTTCAAATATTGTTTTGTCATGCCAACATAAGATAAATTGCAACCTTTACAGGGGATTTGATAAACTAAATTAGATATTGTTAACTTTGGGTAGGGATCTTTTAATTTTTAGTGAAAGGTGTTTAGTTTTTCCAGGGGGTAGAAAGCTAGTTTAATGTTGGTGGCGTTGTTTTTCATAAGGTTTTCGACTTTTTCTGATAGTCCTTTTATGTATGGAAATTTATAATATTTGATGTTCTCTCTTTCGGTTTGCGCGTTATTCTCGAAACCCGAATTTGTAAATTTCCGCTTGTACTGTTGTATAGTTTGGTTGACTAATGTTTTGGAGTAGTTGTTCACTCTTAAAATTTCTTTAATCTTGATTTTACTACTATGCCAGTACTCTCTATTGCTCAGACAATAACATCTAGATAAAAGGTTTTTTATTGTGTTAATTTTTTGTGTTTGTGGATGAAATGGCAAGTAATTTAAAATTCTGTTAGATGAGGTGGGTTTTGTATACCAATTCGTTGAGATTGACCAATCGTTGTTTCTAGTGAGCTGAACATCTAAGAACGATATTTTATTTTCTATTTCTGTCTCTATGGTGAATTGTATTCTTTCATGAAAAGCATTGAACGTGTTTAAAAGTTCGTCTATTTTGTCGTGTGGGACTGTGGATGATACGATATTTGCAGTCCCACACGACAAAATAGACGAACTTTTAAACACGTTCAATGCTTTTCATGAAAGAATACCATTCATGGAATAATATTTTCACATCTGTTGAAATTCTTTCGACGATAAAAGGAACACTTGAAGGTGTAGGTACAGTACAAGGTAGCCATTCGGCATCCTGGAAGGTGCATTAGAAAATTACAAGTATAACTGTTTGATCTTGATTTAATTTTCTCTCCCAAATTATTTTATTGATCATTTGTAATCGATATGCAGAGTTAATCATGTTTTTGCGAGTGAACGTGTTACAAACGGTATCTGAGAGTCTACTGATTGAATAATTAGCAATCTTTGAAGAGCTCTTTATAATATACTAGCAACCCGCCCTGACTTCGCACGGACTTCACATTAGAAACCTCAAAAATAACAGTACTTCTCCACTATTTAATGGATGTTATTATACATATAAACCTTCCTCTTGAATCACTCTATCTATTAAAAAAACGCATCAAAATCCGTTGGGTAGTTTCAAAGATTTAAGCATACAAAAAGACATAGGGACAGAGAAAGTTTGTTTTATACTATGTAGTGAAGATATAATATTATAATTGTCTGAAATAAACCAAAAGTAGTAGTAAAAAGGTGACAGTAACCGATAATAGAAAGTTCATCTTATTCTAACTTAACCTTACATTAGTCTCGCGAATGACATTTGTCAGAGTATAGTTTCTGAACAACTACCAAACTACATTTACTCCGTCAAACTCCGCCATGCTCTTACTCTACTCTCAGAGTAAGAGAGGCTTGAAAGCTAGAATATCAGTTTGTGGTAGGATGTACTCAAACATTCATTTTCTATTCAGCAATAAGTATAATAGCTTTTTGCGAAGTTTGAAAACTATAATTGAAATAGTGACATATAATACTTTTTTTAAATCAGCAAAAATTTTGGAGCCAAATGAAAAAACATTCGACTATAGTGTACATTTGAAAAATCAAAATTCCTTGTCATTTCTCGAGAATGGCTGGAAATCACATTTGAATCACTCCTCAAAAAGTTCCTGTAGAACGTATTAACGGATTTCGAATACGGGTTCAAACAAGAGAGTTTTCAGCATCAATGAAAATGACAAAATCAAAATTTTCGTTCATATCTCAAAATATATGAAAGATAGGATAGATCCGTTTTCAGAATTGAGTTAGTCAGGAAAAGAGAGCCTATAAATGTGTCATCAGTTTTCTTTCAGCTGCTATGTATACAGGGTGAGTCTTTGACTTGTACATATATTTTAACCGTATATTCCTGGGGTCGAAAGAAACACTTTTTTTCCTCTACCATTTTTTCCGATTCGGCCTAAATAAGAAGATATAGCCCTTTTTTGTTTTCAGAATGAGCTATACCGCAACTGGTAAACTAACCACTGAATTTTTGCAAGTACGAGAATTAGCATTCAAACCTTTGAAATAAGCTATTGTATCAAAGAAACGAGTAGATATACCATTCGATATTTTCAAATAAGCTGCTGTATTTAAGAAAGAAATATGAACTCACTTTTTCAATACCAGTGGTAGGTATATTTTCTAATGCAATTGATTGATTCATCCCAAATTTTGCTAGTGATGAAAAGCAGAATAATCTCTTCTTGATGTATACTTCATTTTTGATTATATCGGATTAACTTTTAAACCACCTATTCTAGTTATAGCATTCATTTCCAATATCTCTTGAAATCTTCCGTACAAGAGTTTCCAGAATCAAAACAACAACTCAACCATAACACGCATGACATTTCAGGTTCATAAACACCAGTTGGGGCGATTGAATTTCAAGGGGTGTCCGCATCATAGAACAAACTTTTCTCTATGGTCCACATGGTGAAAGTCACAGACGTGACACTAGATTCTTTGACATCGGTGTTCTGTGGTTAGTTTGTTTTCAAAATCATACGACTTCATGAATAATTAGTTATTAAGGTCATTTTAGTAGTAATAAATATGATGAATAAATGAGAAATGAACGTATTCTAACGTAATGTAAATTTGGATCAACGTATGTCAAAGCTCAACGAAACAAAATTGCAATAGGTACTTCGAAAGTGGTGTGGAAATTTGCTTGAAAAGATAAGGATTTTCACTGAAGAAGTATAGAGGTGAGCTTATTCATTGTAACCCCATTTTTAAAGAAAATCCGCTAGTTCTCTTACCATTTATCATTCCAGATAACAAATTCTCGAATTATTCTTGAAATTTGTCAAAGTGACCACATAGGGAAAATTGAATTCTGTGAATATTTTCGACAGAGTTGCATTCAGCCAAAGTACACAATTTTTCGAATTTCTAAGTTTTTTTTTTCTTTCAACATCGAATTACTCGCAATTTGTAGTCGGAAAAGATTAATCATATTCATGAAAAACTATGTTTCAAAATCATTTCATTTGAAGGAATCGTTTGCGAGATATTACTGAAAATTTATGCTTTTCATGGATTTTCAACAGCCTGTATCTTTTTAACTAGGCCGAATAGGAAAAATGGTAGAGGAAAAAAGTGTTTCTTTTGACCTCAGGAATCTACGGTTAAAATATATGTACAAGTCAAAGACTCACCCTGTATATATACAGGGAGTTATATTTGAACTAAATTCGTTTCCGGTAGAACCTGAAATAGTACCAGCTTAAAAATATTTCACAATTTGAGTTCATGTACTCTCAAACAAAATACATAATCTAAAATTGGTAAAACAATTCCACTTGAAAAAAAACCTGTATACCTGCATTGCTTGTGTTTCAGACATTATGCGACAAAATTTGAGAAAGCTTTCAGATGGATCCATAAAACAGTAAAAAACAAAACAAGTTTCCCTCGAATCTTGGAAAATTGACACCGTGTAATTTGTATCTTAAATAAAGAACGAAGCTCAAATTAAATCTGGTCAATCACACGGTGAATGCCAGCCAATTTTCCGCCCTCAATTCAGAATTTTTTCAACGAGCTCGAACTTGATGATAGGCCACTTCGTTCCGAGCTCAGGGCGGAAAAAATTTCCTTAAGAAAAAACAAAGCGTGATGTATAATTATATATTCGGGAATTCAAGATGAAAGAGACTGCTTGCGTGTTAGCCTACGTATAAAATGAGCCTTCGAGTTGGTGGAAAATTGCCCAATCTGGGAGATTCTGGAATGTAGCATGAATTCAGGCAGTAAAATCTGCATGTTGGGGACCTGATCTAATAAAAACAGTGAGGTGTATCTTTCGAGGAAAGGTAACATTTGAATAGCTAGCAATTCAAGCAACCGTCACATCGGTATTTTGACAGAAGTTTGTAGAGCGCTAGTTTTACTTTAACGAGTGCTATACCTATCGTTTTGCCCAAAGGTTTGTAATTTTTGAATTCTGAGCCGAAGATGGTCAAATGCTCAAATGCAGCGCTTAAGTTGGCTAACAAGTCAAATCATAGAGAGTGTTGCATAAAATATCGACATTCGAAATTTTTTTCTCAATACCTCAGACGAAACGAAATCGATTGAAATTAAATTTTGCGGCCAAATGAAAGATCCTCAAGATAAGCATCATGAAAATTTTGTTGTCATTGAACCATCGAAAATTCGATTGGAACACTGTAAAGACGAAACTTTATATTTATACAACAAGATATCCGATTCGAGTGAGATTTATTTTGTGAAGGAAGATTGATATTCTGAATGTCCATGAAAAATTTCAAGAAGATCGCATCATCTGAATCATAGAATCTACTTTTTAATTTGTCAAGTTCTTACATATTTTTACTCTCGAATTATTCCCAGTAAATCATTTCAATCGTGCTGACATTCTGCATGCATGTACTATCTGGTATCAATCTCTAGTCCGATATAAAATTTTGAGGTAATAGCCTCATTACTCCACCAATGAACGAGCGTTCAAAAGCACCTGTTTAGGGCTTTCTCAAAAAATTTTATCATTATTCCGATAACGAATTTGATATTCAGAGAAAAATGGTACCACTATTTTAATCTATAGGAGATTATTTTCAATATTCTGAGTCTGTAGACATTCTCTCGAATATCTGAAGTTCTGAAAGATTTTTTCATTGAAAGCTAGAGCTGGTTCGATCAACCGCTTTGGCTTTAGAGCAGCCTTTTTCGAACATCGAAAAATTTCAACGAAAAGTTTGAATGTGTCTGTAATTTTCTTCCGCTCATACTATGAAATACACAAACTTTATTGTTTGTTATACGAGAAATTTTGTATATTGAACATTTCATTTCGATGGGTTTCGTTTTGTCTGAGATATTGAGGAGCAAAAATTTTGAATGGCCATATTATATGGAACACCCTATAACATTTAGCTGGTAAACGAACTCAACCGAACCATTTGAGAACCGAACTCACCCTGAAAATTTCAAGTCTCTAGGACAATCTCTTCGAAACTTATGTACTAACGGCCGGACGGCCCCACGGACAGAATTGAATTTGACACTAATTCGACTATAGTTTGAGATCATTTTCGACTCAAAATTCGATAAATACAGACATTTGGACAAAAATACATATACTTAGACCATTCACGCGCATAGTAGGCGTTTGTTTATTTATCTGATGTTGGCAGTATTTGCTGTCATAACATAAAATAAAGTCAACGTTGCCGAATGTACTTGGCTTCGCGTCCGATGAGCTTGCGTGTTATCAGAGAATTCTATGCAATATTGACAACATTGCGTATCAATCTGACAAGAAAATAAACAACAGGACCTAAAATTTTGATATACACAGTGGAATTGCCACATTTCCATGGCCAACCGACAGCTCAAATTTTTGTGAACGAACTAAAGATATACTTCTAAAAATGGTTATCGTTGGATATTTCACAAGTGAAAACTATACCGTTACTGAATTTCTCAGTAGGCATAAAAAACCCGTTGAGTTTTGAACGATCGTTCTACTCAAACGAGTGCTACATCTTATGCCGAATGTCTGAAATTTTCGAATTTTGAGCCTAAGTGGTCTCAAACGATAGAACTCGTGTTCAAATTCAAATCTGTCCGTGGGGCCGGCCAGCCGTAAACACGATAACTTTCGAAAAGAATGTCCTAGAGACTTGAAACTTTCAGGGTGAGTTCGGTTACCGAATGCCATATAGTTAAGTATGTTAACCAGCCAAATCGTACAGGGTGTTCCATAAAATTTAGGCATTAAAAATGTTTGTTCCTCAATATCTCAGACAAAATGAAACCAATGAAAATGAAATTTTGCAGTCGTATGCAAAATGCCCATAATATGCCTTAGTGCTAACAGAATCATAGAAAATTCAATTGAAATATTGAAAAGAAGAATCTTTACATTACCGTATCAAGATTTCCGATTCGAGTAAAATTTATTTTGTGGATGAAGATCGATATACTGAATATTCCTGCAAATTTTCAAGAGAATCACATCACTAGGACCAAAGAGTCAAATTTTTTTAATTATTGAATTTTATATATTACATATTTAATTTCTTGAATAATTTCCAGAATAAAATTCCATTCGCTGCTGAGATTTTGCATTCATATACTTAGCATGAATCTCAAGTTTTAGGTTGCTCCACCAATGAACGAGCGCTCAAAAGCACCTGTTCAAGTCTCTTCTCAAAATTTTCATCATTTTTCCGAAATTGAATTCGATATTCGGAGAAAAATACCACTATTTAAATCTATGGGAGATGATTTTCAGTAAATGAACTGTTTTTATAAACTCACCTGTCTTTAGAGAAGCCTTTCTCGAATATCGAAGGAAACATTTGAATATGACTCTGATTAACCTCTGTTTATATTAGGTAGTATAAAAACTGAAATTTTCGCTAGATTCGTTCTACTTAAACGACTGCTATATCGTTTTGTCCAAATGTCTGTAATTTTATAATTTTGAGCCGAAAATAGTCTTAAACGGTAGGATTAAAGACGAATTCGTGACCAAATTAAATTCTGTCTAGCCGTAAGCAAGATAACTTTCGAATGAATTGTCCTAGAGGCTTGAGATTTTCAGGGTAAAAATGCCGCGGTTAAGTTAGTTAACCAGCCAAATCGTATTTTGTGGATGAAAATTGATATACTCAATATTTGTGCAAAATTTCAAGAGGATCGCATCATCAGAACCATAGAATTGAATTTGTTTTTTTAATGATTGATTTCTTACATATTTCATTTTCTGAATAATTTCAAGAATATGACTCCTATCGTGCTGAGATTTTCTATTCTTATACTTAGCATGAATCTCAAGTCTTTCCTAAAAATTTTGAGGCAATAGTTTTGTTGCTCCGCCAATAAACGAGCGCTTGAAAGCCCTTCCACTTCTTTGCGTCACTCTCAAATTATAAGATTAGTGAAATATACACGTTTGTCCTCGACTACCATATGATCTAGCCATTTTTTTTTAAATAATATCCATAAATCAGAAGTGCTTTATGAGATATAATTTACTGCTGTCAGATTCTTCACAGATTGAGCTCTGATGAATATTCATTAAATTGGTATTTCTTCAGTATCCTAAAGTACTCCAACTAACAAATATGGGTGACATTGTCAATCGAGGGACAAATTTACTTTTATTATATAAATTAAAGCATTTTTATTACTAAATATACAATGACCAGTTCTCCAAAAATTTGTTATGTGTCAACTTGACTTTTTTCACGCTTGTCATAGAATATAGTATGCTACTTGCGTATAGATAGATAGATAGATGTTTATTTGGAAAACCTCATACAAAACAAATAACACAAAAATTTTTTCTCTTACAATATCTGCTGGTCACTAATAACTTAATATTTACCGAAAATACTTCACAAACAAACATTAGATACCCACTAAAACCGAAGTTGTGCGTGGGTACTCATTCGCTGTTGAAAATATGTATTCTTCTCTTCATCCAATCATATGCGCTAGAAGGTATGAATTCAACGCAACCAGTGAGACACAGTATGTTGTTATCTGGCATTATTAGTTGTTATTTTATTTATTTATCGTATGGCAACATCACAGGTAAATACTTAACAAGAATAATAAAAAATAAATAAATAAAATTAGTTGTTATCAACCTGTGTACGATATTCCTATCCATTTCAAGCATATATCCTTTGAAAATTTTCTTCAGGAGATTTATGTGGTTTATTTCACGTATATACTTCTTATAGAGCACTAGAAAGATAGGTATGCCAGACAGGCTGACTGGGTCCAACCATAGACTCGAAAATTACAGATGGTAATGTCAATTTCTCAGTTATTGTGCTCTATTGTTAGTTGCGTGCTTTTTTTGAAGAATAGTTAATAGAAATTATTGATTTTTTATTCAAAACAATAAAGTTGGAGACTAGACAGGTAAGCATAAGCATTTATCGATTACAGATTTCATTTCATTCGAATTCTTCTGTAATTTTCAAGTCTGTGGTTGGACCCAGCATGGCTGTCTGGTATACTCCCCTTTTCAGAGCCTTACTTCTTATATGTTTCGGGTAAGTGATTAAATATTTTATCACTCAAATAGAGATTTGAGTGCTGTCCAATATTTTTTCTTGCTAAAATCACTTGTACGTTGCCCCCGGACTTATTTCTGGTATCACAGCCATGTGCCAGACTCCGGAGGGTAGGAGGGTACTCTTATTTTTGTATATATTATGTACACTTTAATATTATACATGTATAATTGACGTATATCTAGTACCTTTGAATCTCTAAAATCATAATGTGATGGATAATCTTTTCTTTTGAAGTACATGATCTTTAGGATTCTTTTCTGTAATATTTCTAATTTTTTTAAGTGAGTATCCAGTAGGCCACCCCAACTGAGGATAGCAAATTGTATCCGAAATTGCACCAAGGAATAGTAAACCATTTTCAGGTGAGTTGCATCAAGAATAGGTCTTAAATATTTGAATTTATATAGCATGTACCTGAGTGTTTCCGAAACTTTGTTGAAACTTATTGCTGTAAAGAGAATGGCAGTATCATCGGCAAAGCCAAAGATTGAGCCTTCGCACTTCAAGGTCAGTAGACTGTTCACATACAATGAAAACAACAGTGGGCCCAAAACCGTACCCTGTAGTATACCATACGATATTTCAGTTTCTGTGCTCTGGACGTCGTTGATCTCCACAGTTTGCTTTCTTCCATTCAGGTTATTATTCGCTCGTTGTATAATATACTATTCAGCATGTAACTAACTCACCCTACTCTAATCTGACGCACTCGAGAATTTCAGATGATCGATATTTTATTAACCTGATCCCTTATTCTTTGGTGAAAGTACTTAACCAGGTTCAAGGTTTTCCCCTGTATATTAATCTGCCGCGCTTTATATAGTCAATCTCGAAATCTCCGCGTGGGCTCCTTTACTATTTCACAAGTGAAAACTAATACAATCCGTTACTGAATATATCGTTAGGTATTAAAATTTCCTATGATTTTTTTCAATTAGGTTGGATTCTTATCAACCTCAAATGATCTGAACAGATAGTTTGCATTATTATTTCAATTTGAGTGGTTTATTAAAGGGATTAAAAGGCCTGAAGCAAAATTAGGGAAGTTGAAAGGGGCGAACGTTGTTATCTGACAGTGTAATGATGTTGAATGTGATATTAAAAGCAAGACAGAACATTCCAACGAAATATAAGCAGGGCAAAGGCAACGAAAACTGACAGTTTGAGAAGGGATCTGATGTGATGAACTTCAGCTTGTTGCGTAAGGAATACTGCTACTAAGGAAAAGAGACATTTCTTCCCGACTGGCTTAAAACAACACGATTTGGAGTGAACTCTCTCATTCTGTGGCAATTTCGTTTATCCTGCCATTCCTAAGCTGAAGAGCAATAGGCCGTATTCATAAAAAGAAGCCTCAGCTTTTTCTTCCGAAAACATAAGCAAATCCTTCAAGATACGAGTATACAGGGCTTTTCCAAATAGGGTGCCGTTAATTCGAGATCTTCATTCTTAGATGATTTTATGACTCTTAAGTCTCTATCAACTTTTGGTATATTACCAATTGTATTGTTTATGATGTATATTTCTGTTTACCTTTTGATGTATGGTGAGTTCTCATCAGAAAAAATTTTTTCAATCAAAAATTATTTTCCATTTTTATTCTTGAGTTTTTTACCTGCGACGAATAATTTCTGAAATAAAAAATGCTATTTCATTTCAAGAGAATTACGGAATTCTTTGATTACTTACAAAAAGTCTAGGCAGCTGAGTCCTTTCATTTCCATTTTTTCTTGTAAGAGAATAATCCACAAAAGATTAGAGAAACTCATTATGAGGACCAATTATCTGTATATAATTATATTTTTCCTCTCTCGAACTACGTTTTTAAAAAGACAACTTCTATCTATCTATTTAGAAAGAAGTTTATTTGGTGAGGGTCTGAATAATAATAATGAATACAATTCCATTTTCACATAAAAAAATCTCGGTTTATAAAAGTGCTGAAATAGCAGAAATGATCTTGCCTAGATACTTCCAGGAAATCGATAGAGTGAATTCACATTATACAAAAGGTTTTCTAAGCCTATGATACGTACATAATAATACCTATGTATGGATTTGAATAATTGCTGATTATTTCGCTAGACCTCTCTTTCAATCCAGTAGGGTCATATTGACGATTTCTGAATGGAAGTTCACCAATTTCGTTGGAAGATATCCCCATCATGAATAGAAAATGGTTTTTTTTTATTGAAGGCTCTAAGCCGCCTTAATCTGTGTCTTGACGATTTCAGAAGTAGGTAATAAAAAAATTTCGTAACTCTTTTAGATGAAATAGCATTTTATTTTTTATAAAAAAAGTATTCGTCGAATGTAAAGAAATTAAGATACTGTACTCTCTGTAAATTATGTGGTGATTACGAAAATAATTTCAAATTTGAAAAAAAAAAGCATTGCCATATTATTTCCTTCAACAAATTTATTAGGACAGAAGTCTGTGCGTACGCGATTGATACGTAGCCATAACTTACCAAAAGGTAGACAAAAATCTTGTAAGGTTTCGAAAATATTTCTGAAAAACAAATTTTCTCTCTGGATTTCAACACCCTGTATCTCAGAAACAAGTCAGGGACCCATAGTTAAAAACTTTATGTCATAAAATCATTTAAGGATGAAGTTCTCGAATTTACGGCACCTCATTCGTAAATACCCTGTATGCATAAAAAAAGCGGAGTAGAAGGATTTGCTTTGAGGTAATAATAATAATTACCCCTCAGGGACTCTGGAATGGTAATTTCTTGAGTACGGGCTTAGCAAATCCGAGGTACCCGAGCTAAACCTGGTAGTAGGTATAGAATGCAACCCATAATGATGGTGCAACTAAGGAATAGAAATATTGAGTCGTTAGGGCCTGTCTGGAGCTGGCGCTGGACATGACCCCATGCGGAACGTCAGTCGCGGGATGCTGAGGAGGCGAGCCCCTGTCATACAAAACACTACAGCTCAACAGGAAGAACCAAGGAGACAAACGACAACAGTGTCACTCCCTACAGAAAGTACTACTCAAGCAGGGTTTCCCAGAATACGCATGAAATGGACAAGTTGTATGAAATGATCATGCGCATCTACTATAAAATAACACACATGGGTCACGAACTAACTGGATACAGACAACAGTTATTCAATGTCAATGAATTCAAGTGATGTTTTCCAGATCTACAAGTAACTGAAAAGAAAATAGCTGATCAGTATCGCGTAATCCTTAGAAACAAACTCATCTCTGAATATAAGCTTCAGGAAATTAAAAATAAAGTTTACACTATGACCACGAAATTTCGGATGAACATTCAGTATATAGATCTCCATTAACAAAATGAATTTCACTCGAATCGGATATCTTGTTTGTTTCTTTCAATATTCCAATTGAATTTTTTATGGTTCTGTTTCACTATGGTCATCTTGCATGTGGCCACAAAATGTCATTTCGATTTGTTTAGTTTCATCTGAGATATTGGGGAACAAAAGTTTTGGATGGTCATATTTTATGGACACCCTTAATGAAGAATCAAAGAGTCTGGTCCTCTCTGAATGACTACATCTCATCTGCGAACCTCCCTAATGATGTAATGATCAAGAAAATAATCACTGGGAAAAACTTCATGACATTGCTAAGTAAGAGAGATGATTGGAAACGGGAATACACCGACTATAATCTCAAAGAAAAAAACCGTAAAATGGTATACAGATGGTTCCTAAACCTCTACAGGAGCAGGTGCTGGGATATGCGGGCCAAGCACCAAGTGTGCACTGTCGCTAGGCTCCTGTATGAGCATCTTTTAATCGGAAATCTTAGCTATTCAAATATTTCTAGATATAAATCTAGGAAGAAACTATCAGAAGTGTGATATAGCCATACACTCAGATAGTCGAGCTGCTATTAAAGCACTGAGCTCCTACGTCATCGACTCTAAAATGATCTGGGAGTGCCGGAATAAACTCAACGAGGTAGGCAAAAAATAAAGCCTTTTTAATCTGGGTTCCCGGCCACTCGGAAATCAAATGAAACGAAGAGGCCAATACACTTGCCAAAGAGGGCGCACAAATGTCACTCATTGGCCCCGAACCCTTCTGTGGTGTAAATGTACCTATAAGAAGGAGTTTCTGAAGAAGCAGAAAGCCGAGAGGGAAAAACTCTGGCGGAATCTCTCAGGGATGGATCATTCCACTGAGTTCCTTCGGAACTTCGAGACAGCGGAATCCATAAGATATCTGGATCTTCGTAAGAAGTAATTACACCTCCTCACTGGCTATCTTACAGAACATTGTCGCCTCAAGAAGCACCTGTTGAGGATAGGATTATCGGATACTGACGAGTGTAGGTTTTGTGGGGTGGAGGAATAAACCCCCATTCACCTAGTCACGGAATGCCTTGGGCGAGAAACTTGTAAGAGTAAGGAACTAGCCTCGCTGAAGCCTTCACAGTTATTAGATTTCATTAGATCTCTGGAACTGGAAGGCGAGCTATGAAGGGTTTGGCCACAACAGCTCTGTAACGGGGCACAATAGACCTTAAGGTCGCAGTGAACTGTAACCCCTCTTTAAACTAAACTAAACTATGGACACCCTTTGCGATTCAGTTGGTTAAGGAACTTAACCGACTGAAAATCTCAAGTGTCTAGTCCCTAGGACAATCCCGTTAAAAGATATCGTGCTAACGACATCGACAGAATTGAATTTGAACACGGATTTCTCATCAGGAAGTCGTTTGAGACCATTTCGGCCTCAGAATTCGAATATTACAGATATTTGGGCAAACCGATATACCACTCGTTCAAGTAGAACGAGTCGAAAAGAAAAACCCTGTATATGGGCCAATATAAGAACAACAAAAATTTCGATAATGGAATTTTCACGGCCGGACAGAAGTCGAAATAAAATAGAGATCTACGAGGTAGATCTAGAGATCTACGAGGTAGATCTCTATTATATCGAGAAAACTTTGAGGGAAAATTTCTTCTCTACCCAAAATACCCCTGCTGAATTTTCAAATCCTTTTTTTCTTCGAAAAGAACCATGGAAAATGAAGTGAAGCATGAATACAAAAAAATGAACCACAAGTCAATCTTTCGAATAATAATAACACAAATTCCATCTGCATATCGGTTGATTACAGTCGAAAAAAGATTTACAAAGGATAATATATCCTCAGTTCACCAGCCAACCATTAAATCAAGTAGACTAATTCGTTTCAACTTCTGTCACTGCCGGGATACAACTTTGCGAGTTTGAAAATTTGCGTGCTGAATAATGTAAGCCCCTAAACTGCGTTGTTTCAAAAAGCAACGTGACATTTGTTTGATGTCGCTTTCAGTAGGCCACTTATGTAAGTGACATTTAGCTGTCAGGAACATCTATTTATCACCTTGCTAGAGGGCAGTAAATCATTCGGAGGCATACACTAGCAAAACAACATATTCCACTGGGTTCGCATTAGAAATTGATGAACAAACGATGTGTCAAGATGAAGACATTGCGAAGATTGCTCCATCTGGTGGTCTTCTGTCACTAGCTGAATACAGGGTTGCCATATGTCAGGATAAAGCAGGACATAGTCAGGATTTTTATTGCGTGTCCGGCCAAAATATAGGATGTCCGACCCATTTTGAGATTGCTTGTCATTAGGATTTTGGGCGCTCGTTCTACTCAAACGAATCCTATATCGATCTGCCCAAATGTCTGTAATTTTATAACTTTCGAACGTATTGTCCTAGAGATTTGATATTTTCAGGGTGAGTTCGGTTCCCAAATGCCTGGTTGAGTTCGTTAACCAGCCAAATCGTACAAGGTATTCCATAAAATATGACCATTAAAAATTTGTGTTCCCAGATATCTCAGGTAAAACGAAACAAATGAAATATAGTATAGTATACACAGAACCATAGAAAATTCAATTGGAATATTGAAAACAAGGAACTTGATATTTCCAAACAAAAATATCCGATTCGGATGAAATTTTTTTTGTGAATGAAGATTGATACTGAATGTTCATGCAAAATTTTGTGGTGATAGTGTTAACTGAACCAAAAAAAATTCAATTGGGATATTAAAAAGAAAAAACTTTACATGTATTCCTATCAGGATATCCGATTCGGGAGTTATTTCCACACTTTTCCAGCCACGGTTTTTGACGTGGATACTGTCCATGTTGGCATAGAGGACAATCGTGCGTTATTTAGTCACAGTGTTGCAAAATGTATCTCATATATCGCACCCCCGGTGCGACACTGTCACTTATGCAGGAATGTAGTTTCTCAGGAGAAGCTTTTTAAACTTTGACACGTCACAAAACAATAACTATAGAAGATAGAGATGCGACAAATAGCTTTTACTACAATGTCAACTTTTAACTTCTTTTTTGGTTGAATAATGATCACTAAATTATTTAAACATTTCAACCCTCTCAAAAGTGACGTTGTGGCACTATCGAAAAATTATAACTGTAGTTGTGTCACACTGAGTTATGAAAAAACGAGTACAAAATGTTTACTGATTTTTATTTTAAATCAAATAATGCACAGTTGTTAATAAAATAATCAAAAACTCTTCGAAATGAACATAAACTTTTTAACAGTTTTTCATTGATGTAGTTCAAAAATATTTAAATATTGGAGAAATAATGTCACAACTACTGCATCTTGGGTCACTATTGCTCCAGAATCGAGAAAATATTATGGCACAATTACCTTAGTAACAGTGTAGCTCCCAGCGTAACCGTGTTTCGCTCCAAAACCACAAAGACACTGTAGCCCTCTTAGGAATCTATGCGTACTACAGAAGTAACGTTATTGCACCAAGTAAAGGGGTGCTTTAGGACAACTAATACATATTTAACTCAATTTTGCATTTTTTGCATAAGTGACAGTGTCGCACCGGGGGTGCGATATGATAATGAGATTAATAGCAACTCACACATGGAAAAGAAAGAACAGATGATTTGTTTTTTATCATCTTATTATCAATATCTATCATTTTTTTAGTGTCCGTCGAAATATAATGGTCAGTTTTCGATTTTTTTCTCAAACTTCGACAGGCGCTCAAAAAAAGTCTCATTAGATTTGATATCTGTGTTCGAAATACTATACAAAAAAATTTTTGTTGAGAACGCACTGCCCCCTATAACCGCCCTACACAGTATTCGCTGAAACCGTGACTGGTCAGTTTTTAATTTGTCTCTTATATTTCGACGGACACTAAAAAAATGAGAGATATTAATTAGATGAAAAAAATCATTTGTTCGTATTTTTTATGTGTAAGTTGCCATCTCATTATCATACATGAGATACATTCGGCAACACTGTGGCTAAATAACGCACGATTGCCTCTTGTAAGTTGCCATCTCATTATCATACATGAGATACATTCGGCAACACTGTGGCTAAATAACGCACGATTGCCTCTATCCCAACATCGACAGTATCCACGTCAAAAACCGTGGCTGGAAAAGTGTGGATAAGTTCACGTGTAACAAACAATTCCGATTGTGCTGTGATTCTGCATTTATATATTTGATAACTTAAGTCCCATACAAAATTTCCAGGTTATAGTCCTATTGCTCCTCCAATGAACGAGCGCTCAAAAGTTCCTGCTCAGAGCTTTTCTAAATTTTTACAATTGCAATTCGAAATTTACTTAACCAGAAGGTAGTTTCTGTCCACGAAAAATTATGTTCAATTTAATTTCATTGTTAACCCTTTGACTACCTTAATTACAATTTGTTGGTGAATTTTTGAAATCATCCTAATGTAAGGTTGAAATGAATCAAAAAAAATAGTACATATATTGTGGTTTCACAAAGTAACCACTGGGAGTTTGCGAAAAATATTTTTATTGAATTATTTGGTGTTATATTTTACAAAACAATTTTTTTCACTGCTGATTGAGGAGCAGATGGTATTTCCTCAATCAAACCAAAAATCTCATCATCGGTTATACTCAAAAGATTATGGAAAGACCAACATTTTTTGTTTCCTGGAAAAAAATATTTTCGATAAGTCCCAGAGGTTCCACAGGGTAACCACAGGAAACGAGCCGCATGATTTCGAAAAATTGGATGATAAATGAAATTTTTCGAGAATATTCAACGCATATATCTTTATTCTATCGATAAAAGTGCTCAGCATCCATTGCACACGCGAATCACCACTTTATTTTCAAGTAAAACACCGAAAATCGTCCAAAACAACACACGTTACTGTAAACAGTTGAAAATGTGCTGCCTGTGAAAAGATCGACAAATTTCAGGTGCTGCTTTTAATGCTCATCAATAGATGACACCACATGCGAGCAATTCAAACAGCGGTTTCAATGATATACCACTGGTATTTGAGAAACAAATTATCGAATATGCGATTTCACCGCGAAACCTGTGGTAGCGAAAGGGTTAAACTCAAAGAGTGAAGAATTTATATCGTGTAAAAGTTGTGTTTTTTTTATTGTTTCATCATTTTGTTATGTTGATGAATTTGTTATGTTCATGTACGTTTTTTCTTCAATTCTGTTTGAGGGCTCTATCCGACTGATTGATGGTAAAATATTTTAACCAAGCTTCTTTTTCCTTATTGAATTTCAAAAAACCATTGAAATTATATGTTCGATAATTGTCTATTCGCGCAATTGTTACAATTATCAGAAAATAAAATATAACATCTAAATACTTTTCCAGTCTAAAGAAAAAGTAAATCTTTCTTCTCCTTTCCTTATTCCGACAAAACCTGATACAGGGTCTCCATGAATGATTTAGCAGCGCAGTTTGCATTGAACTATTATAAATATTTATATTTTGATGTAAACTTCAATTTAAACAAATGATATTGTGAATTTAGGCTGGTCATTCCAAAAGAAATTGATTTATGTACCTGGAATTATAAATTTGTAGACTTTGCATAAGAAACGATAAGATGAAAATTTTCCAAAGCAACCTACGATGGTACAATCATTTATGAAGACCCCATTCAACAAAAAATAATCAATTCTGGTGCAATTGTTTGGATTCATTGCGATTATTCATTATAGCGATATTTTCTCTTTTATTCATATAGATTAGGTACAATTTAATGAAATTTATTTTGATTTTACACACATGTTTCATTCGTTTTATTGATACGGAGATACAAAATTTTGAATTATGTAGGTTGTCAGGATTTTTCATCCAAATGTCCGGAAAAAATGAATGGTCTGTCCGGCTTTTTTGGTTTGGTAACCTGGCAACGTTAGCTGAAGGTGTTCAAGATTTCCGTTTCATTCGGGACATCTCTTGGGTATTCTGAGGTTGTCTTTTCTACCGTGGTTTCTAGGAATGAAAGATTACTCAGGACTGTCTAATTTTCTTTTAATGGTCTCGGAGGTATAAGGAATTATCGCCCTAGCTCATCAGTTCATCTAACAAGAAAATTGCCCGTAGGTATTTTGATTGCAGCAATTTGTATCGACTTGGTCTCATTTTATTATTCTGCTCTCTGTGACTCTTCAAGTAATTTCCATAAAGCAAATTGTAGTAGATATTTGAATCCCAAGAGTACTCGCTTATTTCTTTACAGTTCTTGAAACTGTGAAACTTATTGTTCAAGGGTCAACACGTTTTTGTTGTGGCTCATGGAGTGGAGACATCAATGACCCATATTTTTTTGACAAAGAGTATAGCGAAACCAAAGATTTTAATCATAGACTAACTAAACGGAGAATAGATGAGACACTAGTAGAACAAGCTTCAACGCCATCTGTTTTTGTACAACTAATTCGTGAAAAAACCTCAATTGAAAAAGGAATCTGTATCGTAAAGCTGCCGCAAAAAGAATTCTGTAGTGCACATTTTGAATAGGTAGGTACTTCCATATAGGCAAAAAGTTAAGTTTTTTGAAATTCAATTTCCAAAAAGATATCAGAAATGGATTCGTGCAAGTTATCGATGAGTGAGGACATTTATTCTCATGAAAATAATACCTGCAACGAACTTTCATCTGATTTTCTTTTGGAATCGAGAAATGAGGATCAATAATCAAATTCTGGATAGAATAAAATTTATTAACTGAAATAGGTATCTCCAATTGAAAATACAGATTATTTCATAAATATCTAATCAATAAACTAATAATTGCATTGAAAACATTTTCAAAAACTAACAATAATGAATTCAATAATACAAAATATGAGTATTTACATACTAAACTTATTCAAAACATGAAAAACTTTTTTGAAAACTATGAGTATCTTAATTCTTATAGGTAACAGAATATACATAATATATATTTTATAATTACCTTCTTGCATCCCGATTTTAACATCCAATAACACAGCAGTCTTTACTCTTGCAGGCATATCGAAATTTATTATATTTCAAAAAGAACGTGTCAAACCACTCCTTGTGTCAGTTGACAATTCAAAGGTTTTTTGATAATAATGATTTAACATACTTACTATTTTCTCGATAGGATTTCCATTAATGCAACGACATCTAACTCTCAAATTGAAAATGATTTTTTCGTGTATTAGTCTCCTCCTCCGACAGAAGGCGCGGAATATACGAGTGGCTCATCTAATTTTTTAGTTTGTCTATGATTCTAATCTTTGAGCGAAACCATTACGGTTCACAGGGTCGATCCCAGCGGGTGTATAACTGTACAGGGCGTGCCCCACACGCGGGCGACCAAGTATAGGGGACGCTCAGAGTAAGAAATAAACGTAGAGATGCCCCTACGCGTGAATAGTACTGCATTGTTACCAAAACCAACCAAGCATTTCACTGCCACACTGGGGTGAAGTTAACAATTGGTCAGATTTGCATATCTCCAATTCCTGAACATAATACATTTTCGTAATTTTGTCCTAGCTAAAATTAACGGAATAGCCTTAAGTAACAATATACTGCCACCAAATCATTGAAATAATTCACTTTATGAACGTCAAATGGAAATAAAAATGTAAACACATCGCATCAAGAAACTAAACACTGACAGACAATGCTGCCAAACTGACAGAATTATCTGTAACAGACGCAAGCCGTTAGTATCAGAGTAGTGGAGCGGTAAACCAATGATCCCATTACGGAATAAACATAAGGCACGATTTCGCCACGACGGAAGTTTGTTCGCGCGTATGAACCGATTCTACTTGGCTGCATAATAAATGTGTGAAGGCAACTCAAGGTTTACTTTTTACTCTGAGAGGGGACGGCTGTAGGCCGCCACGATGATTTTGAAGGAATAGTTCTATTCACCTATTTCTAGAGTTCCTCGGAAATATCTACGCTCATGGTGTGACGAAAGTACACGTTCATCGAATGAGTGATTCCGAGAATTGACTATGCGAGTGCATGATTTTCAAATTACATCCCCTTTTATTCACTGAATTGATTAAAAGAGAAAATATTGAGAATTTATGTATTCCACACCTTCGTTTGTAAGCTTGTGACCATAATGTTAACATAACCATAGAAAATTCAATATGCATATTGAAAGGAAGAATCTTCATATTTTCACTACAGGATATCCGATTCGAGTGAAATTTCTTTTGTAACTGAAGAATGATATACTGAATTTTCATGCAAAATTTTGTGGTTATAGTGTTAACAGAACCATAGAAAACCCAATTGGAATATTGAAAAGAACCTTTATATTTCCATGACAGGGTATCCAATTCTAGTGAAATTAATTTTGTTTATTTTTTATATCAAGACTGATATAATGAATGTTTATGCAATATTTCAAGATATTCGCATTATGAGAATCATAGAATTAAATTTGTAAATTATTTATATTTTACATATTTCATTTTTTGCATAATTTACAGAATTCCGATTGTGCTGAGATTCTGCATTTATATATTTGGCATCAATCTCAATTCCCATATAATATTTTAAGGTAATAGTCTTATTGATCCACCATTGAACGAGATCTCAAAAGCTCCCGCTTAGGGCTTTCCTTGAATTTTTTTACATATAGGCGAATCCTTATATTGATTGGTTTGAAAATTTTACACAGTTGTGCTTTTTTTTGGGTCGCCTTTAAAGACAAGTGCTATGCTGACAAACAACAAACAATTAAGCATTTAAAGGCAGTGGCGTACGCCAATGCAACCAATGCGGTGGATTGGGGCGCAGGCCTTCAGGGTGCGCAGCGCCTTAGGGGGGCGCAAAAAACTGAATTCTACGGAATTCAGAACGTACCTACGAAACCCCCTATTGTGTTTGGTGACTTTTTTTGACGAACTTCCTAGCGACTATGAGTTTAGTGATTCTGTGCATTGCTTCAAAGTTAAGGTATTTTTGAAAGCTGTTGATATTTTAATTTCACAGTTAAACGAAAGATTTAAATCTATGCTGTGTATCAATCAATGTCAATGAAGTAATGTAGTCTATGACGATATCAAAAGTAAAAAAATAAGCAAAATCGGTCAGTTGGCTGATTATCTATTGAGTAGGAATAAGTTCATTGCATCAAGTGTGCCAAACGTTTGTACAGCATTTATAATGTTTCTTACATTACCCGTAACTGTCGCAAGCAGTGAAAGGTCTTTCTCTAAACTGAAACTTATAAAGAACTACTTAAGGAATTCTATGTCCAATATAAGACTGTGTGATCTCTGTTCAATTAGTATTGAACATGAAAGAGCTCGTTCTTTAGATGTAGAAAAGTTAGCAAGACGGTTCCTAGAAACAAAGAGCCGTAGGGGCTTTGTCAGGGAATAATAGGAATAAACGTACAGAGTTGACAATATGAGCTGTGTTGAGTAATTTAATGTTGCTTTCAATAAATTTTTTGAATAATTTTTTTATAGGTACTTAATTAACTTTAAAATTATTTTTCCTTGAATAATCTTTCTCTAATTGGATAGAGCTTGTGCAATGTCGTGTGTAGTGAAATAGCATCCAGGAAGTGTGGAAGTACGGAGAAAATGTGGTTGTTAGTTTCGTTGGTGGTCGTGAGGGGGGGGGGGTTGTAGAATGAGTCTTCGAATAGGGGTGCACGGCAAATTCTTGCATTGGGGCGCAGGTCATACTAGTTTAAAGGCCAACATTTGTGAAGCCATTGCCGAGATACAACCACATTAACTGTAAAAAATTCTCGAAAATTAGTCCCATCAAAATGGATGAAATAATATTCCATTTTTATCGAAACAGTAATTATTCTTCACTCCGAAAACATTTTTTTATTTTTTTTATTTTTGAATTCAAACATTTGAATGCTAATTCATGAAAAGATAAAATTTGTAGAATACTTTTCATAATTAAAGCAAATTACAATACACTTCTGTAAATATCTGGAATGTCAACAATCTTCATCAAGTTACTTCCTTTTGTTGTCACTCATCCTGTTGTATCTTACTTCGATGTTCCATAAAGAAACACGAATGATTCCCTAAGAATTTCACGAACTTCATGTCAGATTTCAACTAAAAGAGATCCCAAAAGAGAAATGTTCTCCTCAAAGCATTTATGGACAGCACAGTCGGTTAAAATCTCGACTACGTCACACTTCTGGTGAGATTCCAACAGGAAGTACACTGCAAATCTCTGCTGAAGTAATTGAAACCGACATCTGATTCAGTGGATTTTGTTAGATTGGGACACCACCCACTCCCGAAATCTTGCAGAAAGGAGCTTTTTAATGAAGTGGAATGTTGGAGACGTCGATATTACATTTTGTGGTTTTGTAGATAATGCAGAAAATTATTCATTAGGAAGTGAAGTAGACTTGTTGCGGCTTCACTGATATTATGAAATATAAATAAAATAATATAAAGGGTGTTTCAATTACAGCGCAAAATTTCAGTGTTCAAAGAAAAAGATTGAGAAAAAATACGATTTAGGAAATACTAGGTGGCCCACCACTGACACTATGGTCATTTTGAGGGTATAAGATAAGATAATGTTTATTAACCATTAAATACAAGGAAAAATAAAAAAACAAAAAAATTCGGCAATAACATAATCGTTAACAAATATTTAAACACCACAAAAGTGCCAGGCACTTGTCCGTGGTAAGAATTTCCGTTAACCATATAAACCTAAACATAGGTACACACATTTATTATGCATGATGGTGAGTGATCAGCATTTTAAGCACCAGCAAACAAAAACAAAAATATCCACAACAATCAAACAAAATTATTTATATTCCAGAAAGTTATCCAAAAATTCCAGTGTTGGCGTTCTATCCAGTGTCTTATCTGTCTGTTGTAGCTAGAATGAGACTGAATGTCCTGAATGTATATATGATGATATTTTCATAATTTTTTTATGGTAAGTGTAGCATAACCAAACGCACAAATTAAAATTATTTTCATGTAAAAAGGGTGTTCCAATACTAAGATTCAGACCAAAATTACCCTTTTTAAATGTGTAACCCTGTTTATGACCTCAAAAAAGGAAAGGCAAGCTCAAATTATGATGAGTTCTTTCAGATTGCTCTATACGTTTGTTGCACAATTTACGAGACAATCGTGAAATGTTTTAAATATGGAGTCATTTTAAATGATAGTTTATGACGAAACCAGTTACGCAAGAGATACACACAATGTATTTTTGAGTAGAAATATTAACTAGTTCCATAAAGAGAAAAAAAATTGAACTCTGGAATGTACAGAGTTATCCTAATTAATTCTCAAACATCTACACTACTGGAAAAAATTAAAGGATCAAAAAAAAATTCCAATTTTTTCTGCCATTTTCAACATGCCGTAACTTTGAAAGGAATGGTCGTATAAGGAATTTAAAAGAAGGAAATTGTAGCTCCGAGAGTCTAGTTTTTGGATTTGAACTTCAAAAATTTTAAGATTCAGTGGTTTTCGAGTAATGATGGAAAAATCAGCAACAAAAAAATTCTCAAAATTTTACAACTTTTTTTTTCTTGTCTACGAGCGTGGAAATTTTATTTTTGCATAATCGTTATAATGATGGGATACTTTGTTAATTCAGCTCCAATTTATTTTTTCATTGACCTCAATACGTCCACTTCTCGCCGAGATATCGGTCTTCAAATGGAAAAGGATCCATTTGTCTTTGATTATCGATTTCTCAGCAACCAATGATCGCACAGAAAATTGAAGGAGGGTTTCAAGACTTTAAATGAACTCCAATTTATGAACAACTATTGCTTGTTCGTAGAAAAATTTTTTCTTCATGTCACATCAATATAAAAATTTAACAAAGAAAGGGCTTTTGGTGATTTCTTGGAAAATCTACCACTGCGCTGCATCGAGAATGTTTAGGAAACCAATAATGTTAAGTGTGACTTTCACAGTTCAATATGTTGATAAAAACCTTACGAAGAGTCAACTCAATCCAGCGAGCCTTTTTTTGTTTAACTCGATTGAATTTTTGAAAAAAATAAGGATCACGTTTTTTGCTCTGAGGAGCTCATAATCTTCAAAAAAGGCAAAAAAGGATTTTCTCGAGCTTTTTCCACATTTTAATTGCAGATAGTACATAAATTTCAAAAAAAAAAATAAACTAAACTAACAAATAAAATTTTTATTAATTTAATAACGGAAAAAAATGGATCCTTTTCTATTTGAAGACCGATATCTCGGCGAGAAGTGAACGTATTGAGGTCAATAAAAAAATAAATTAAAGCTGAATTAACAAAGTATCCTCTCATTATAACGATTATGCAAAAATAAAATTTCCACGCTCGTAGACAAGAAAAAAAAAAGTGGTAAAATTTTGAGAATTTTTTTGTTGCTGATTTTTCTATCATCACTCGAAAACCACTGAAACTTGAAATTTTTGAAGTTCTAATCCAAAAACTAGACACTTGGAGCTACATGGTGCAACAAATGAACAGAGTGATCTGAAGAAACTCATCATAATTTGAGCTTGCCTCTTGCCACTCTTTACGATTGCCATCTTTCAATATTTCAGAAATTGAATTAATCATATGTACAGACTAGAGAAATTTCAGACTTTTTCTATTTTCATGAATATTGGAACAAAAGTCATGTTTCTAGATCACTCTGTATGACAGTGACAAGTATAGATTTTGAATTTTTTGACATTAATTGATTCTTTGTGGTTACGAAAATGAAAAAACGCATAATGTTTACGTACAGGGTGATCCAATATCAACCAAAATAGAGAACGTCTAAAGTTTTTCTAGTCCGGATCTGATTTATTCAATTTCAGAAATATTCAATGATGGCAATCGTAAAGGGTGACAAAGCTTCCAAATTTTAAATTATTCGGTTGAATAGTGTAAGAGTTATTGAACTTTGAAATTTCACTCATGAGGTAATGTTTTTTTATCACTTCTTGATCAAGCAGGTATATTGAATTCCTCTCAATAATTGATATTTTGTGGTTACGAAAATGTAATGAAAACATAATGTACAGGTACGGTTTCACTTTGCACTTGCGTTTCCACATTGCACTTTGGTGCAATGTGGCCCCTGATTTTATCAGTTTCTGAAATATTAAAAGATGACAATCGTTAGGATTGACAAAACTTCGAAATTTGAAATCATTCGGTCGAATAGTTTAAAAGTTATTGAACTTCGAAATTTCACCCTGTTTATGTCAAACAAAGTCCCTCAAACGATTGAAACCTCTTGATGCGAGTCCTCCCTGATGTACTTGATTTATGGTATTCGTTTGTCGCAATTTTCCCGGGACACCCTATATAGTGTTTCTTCACGGTTTCCGAAAAAATAGTGTACGCAACACGTCCGAAAATTGTTTTTTTGACTCGCTGACTTCCAGGACTCGTCAACGGCTCTTCCTAGAATTTTGTCTACTTATCCGAAAAAAACTACTTTCCGGTTACGTAAATTACTATTGCGAGCTCACAAAGGCATTCATTTCTTCCTCTCATTCTAAAGGGAATTGCAATCATGGAGAAAGTTATTGGCTTTATCCTAACGCTACTGAAAAATGGACCACACCTCAGGGAACATCCCGTTTATCCTGCATTTGCATCATATTTTGATTATTCAATCGAAAAGAATGACGGCTCTAAACTCCAGAGTCCTAAAGTAAAAAGATAAAATTCATGAGTTTTGTTATGCATATTCAAATATTTCTGTTTCCGTTCCAGCGAAAGAGAAATGGATCCGTAAAATTCAGGCACGCATTGTAGCAAAATAATGATATTGTCACTTCCAAGTACGAATTTTGGGGGAAATATTAAATTATTCGTATCACGTTTGTACTCCCTCACTGCCACTTGTTGAAAATTTGTCGTAATAAGGCAGAATTTATGCAATTGGATTGGTCATTTCTCAGAAGAATTACGATATTTCGAAATGAAGTGTTATTTTTCGAATACGGTTATTTCATTTCTTCGTACTATTCCTTTTAAGTTGTATCTACACTACTGGAAAAAATTAAAGGATCCAAAAAAAATTCCAAATTTTTCGGCAATTTTCAACATGCGGTAACTTTGAGAGGAATGGTCGTACAAGGAATTTAAAAAGAGGAAATTGTAGCACGAAGTGTCTAGTTTTTGGATTAGAACTTCAAAAATTTCAAGTTTCAGTGGTTTTCGAGTAAAAATAGAAAAATCAGCAACAAAAAAATTCTCAAAATTTTACCACTTTTTTTTCTTGTCTACGAGCGTGGAAATTTTATTTTGCATAATCGTTATAACGATGGAATACTTTGTTAATTCAGCTTTAATTTATTTTTTTATCGACCTAATACGTCCTTTTCTCGCCGAGATATCGGTCTTCAAATGGAAAAGGATCCATTTGTCTTTGATTATCGATTTCTCAGCAACCAATGATCGCACAGAAAATTGAAGGAGGGTTTCAAGACCTAAAATAAAATCCCCTTAATGAACAACCATTGCTCATTCATAGAAATTTTTTTTCTTCATGTCGCATCAATATAAAAATTTAACAAAAAAGGACTTTTGGTGTTTTCTAGGAAAATCTACCGCTGGATCGAAAATGTTGAGGAAACCAATAATGTTAAGTGTGAGTTTCACAGTTCAATATGTTGGTAAAAACCTTACGAAGAGCCAACTCAATCCAGAGAGCCGTTTTTTTGTTTGACTCGATTAAATTTTTGAAAAAAAATAATGATCGCGTTTTTTGCTATGAGAAGCTTATAATCTTTAAAAAAGGCAAAAAAGAATTTTCTCGAGCTTTTTCCACATTTTAATTGCAGATAGTACATAAATTTCAAAAAAAAAAAGTAAAATAAACTAACAAATAGAATTTTTATTGATTTAATAACGATCGATAATCAAAGACAAATGGATGCTTTTCCATTTGAAGACCGATATCTCGACTAGAAGTGGAAGTATTGAGGTCAATAATTTCCACACTCGTAGACAAGAAAAAAAAAGTGGTAAAATTTTGAGAATTTTTTTGTTGCTGATTTTTCTATCATTACTCGAAAACCACTGAAACTTAAAATTTTTTGAGTTCTAATCCAAAAACTAGACACTTGAAGCTACAATTTCCTTTTTTTAAATTCCTTGTACGACCATTCCTCTCAAAGTTACCGAATGTTGAAAATTGCCGAAAAATTTGGAATTTTTTTTTGATCCTTTAATTTTTTCCAGTAGTGTATCACAAACGAGATCAAATATGTATGTTTTCTTTTAATTTGATTGAGCTGCAAAATTTATTATCAGAAAAATTATCGGTAAAACCCTGAGCAGGTGCTTTTGGGAGCTCGTTTATTGGTGAAGCAATGATGCTATTAACTCAAAGTTGTGAATAGGACTTGAAATTCGTGCTAAGAATGTATATGAATGCAGAATCTCAGCAAAATCGGAATTAAAATATGGAAATTTTCCGAATAAAAAGATATGTAATTAATCAAAAACTAAAGAAAACTGAATTCTACGTTTCGGCTGATGCGATCCTCTTGAAATTTTACATGAACATTCAGTAAATCAATTTTCATTCACAAATTAAATTTCCCTCGAATCGGATATTTTGTTATGGAAATATAAAGATTCTTCTTTTCATAGTCTGATTGAATTTTCTATGGTTACTATGGCTACAAATTTTGCGGAAGGCTTATTATGAGCAAGAGCCAAATTTTATGGAACACCCTGTACGATTTTGCTGTTGAACGAACTTAACCGTGGAATTTGGGAGCCGAACTTACCCTGAAAATCCTAAGTCTCTAGGACATCTTCTTCGAAAGTTATCGTGCAAACGGACGGCCGGCCCCACTGACAGAATTGAATTTGACCATTCGAATTCGTCATCACCTGTCGAAATTGATCATTTGAATCCATTTTCGGCTCAAAATTCGAAAATTAAAGACATTCGGGCAAAACAATATTGTTGTTTGTTAGCTCTAAAATGGGTATCTTTTTATAATTTGAACGGAATAACTTATAAATTGAATTGACAATGCTTATTTAAAATATATTCTGTCAAATCTTACCAATTAAAATACAAAGGGGAGATTTTACAAACTATTCCCAAAAAATATATCACGCTTAGAAATCCTGAATATTCTTTTGAAACGACATAATCTTTTAATTTTTGTGAATATCCTAGAAGGGGAATTTTTTACCGAATATTTGCGGAACTATACATTGTAAAGAAATCAACCAGAAGTGCCTCCTTTTGTCTAGAAAACATTAACGGTTCAAATGGGCGTCTCAAAAGCCGTTGGTTTTCAATAAGCATAAAAGTTCTGAGGAAAAACACCTACTAACTCTTGAAAACCTTCACCAACCCGCACGTCTTATTGTGAATTTAGAAAGAAAAGATTCCAGAGATGTTCTCAAGAAACGGAGTCTATGTTTCAATTTTGAAAATATTGTATTTTATAAGGTTAGTTGATAGAATCCTTTGGTTCTTTGGACGAGCTATAACATCCTGAAGTATGTCGCACTCATTCACTAACACCCTGTACAGAGTGGCCAGAATTGGTGATCCCTGAACTACAACTTCTTAAGCCTATGACATAGAGAAAAATGAATACCACATTACTGTCATCCATTTTTGAGAAACGCATTATGCCCTCAACAGCATTGCTCTATCGTCTTTTGTTTTCGAGTCATAAGTCAAAATTGACATTCGGGGAGTTTCAATTTTGATCATTATCTCCGTTGTTTTTATGCTTTAAACTTGAAACATTAACCAGAAACTTTTGGATAAGAATCCATCGGCTTAGTTCAATTTTTACTGGGGGGTTCACTTCCTGACTTATTACATGTTTTTTTTCTTCTTATGAATACAATAATATATTTTCACTCGAAGATAATCAAAGCTTTTTCCTTATTTCAAGAATATTTAACATGTCATACATAGCTCTTAGATCAGTGGCGACGCAAAATTTTTATTTCCTATGCTCAAAAAAATTGTACCAATTCATTCATCACCTACCCCACTGAAAACTCTGGTCCACCCCTGTCCCCTAGCGTCGCCAATGACCTAAGAGCGATATAATGACATATTATACAGAGTGTCTGCAAACAAATGCGAGGGACTTTGGGAGATTATACCTTGATGAAAATAAACAGGGGTAGTTCATATAATTTTTTTCGAAATCGACCCCCCTCCTTAAAACACTGGGGCATAAAACTATAGGTACATAATATGAAGCACTAAGTAGATGGTACTCACACGATTTTATAAGATCTCATAACTTCATTATTAGGGGTTGAAAATAACAATCCCCTATGATTTTCGTTCAAAAACTGTTTTCGAGGGATAGATTTTCGAAACATGAAATTCTCTTATGGTTTCGTATTCAATTCTGGTGAAAAAAAGTTTCTTGTAAAATTTAGATAAAGTCGATACTTTTCTCGTAAAAAATAAAAACTTAGAAGCAGTTATGATCATTGTTCATTTCATTTAATTGTGAAAGTGTTCCATAGAATGAATATTCTAAAATATTGTATGTCTATGCCAGGACATAAATATGTTCTATAAATCTTTCCGAAGGTTGTATTACTAACTTCCGGAAAAAAAATATCTCCATAATATTTTAATTTTACAAATACAACTTTTCAAAATGAGTACCTTCCGCTCAAATACTGGCCTCATAGACCTTCGTATTCTTTCGAATATCCCAGTAGTATTTCTTATGGTTTCACGCGATGATACAATTCGGCCAAACCGTAGCAAAAGTTCATATCTACCAAATGCAAATTCGAAGAAACTACCATTTTTAGAACTGAGTTATTCTTTTTATTGAAAAATTGAGAAATTGAGAATTCTAACAAGAATCACATATTTTTTCTTCTGATAAAAACAATTTTGAGCAAAAACAATATCTTAAAATATTCTATGGAACATACGTTGAAATGGAATGAACAGTGATCATAAGTGCTTGTAAGTTTGTATTTTTTCCGCGAAAAGTATCGACTGTATCGAGAAATTTTGCACGAGACTTTTTTCTTCTGAATTGAATGGGAAACCATAAGGGAATTTCATTTTTTGAAAATCTTTCCCACAAAAATAATTTTCGAAGGAGAATCATAAAGAGTTGTTATTTTTAACCCCTAATAATCAAGCTATGGGATCAAAAAAAATTGGCGAGTAACATCTACTTACTGAATCATATTATGTATAGTTTTATGACTTAGTGTTTTCAAGGACACCTAGAAAAAACTTAAAAACTGTCAACTTCTCATCATCCAAAGGCTATATCTTGGAAGGGAGGTCGATTTCGAAAAAAAAATTATATGAACTAACCCTGCTTATATTCATCGAGGATTCATCTCCTCAAACCCCGGTGATAAATTATTGTTTCCAGAGAGAAACAGAAATTCAAGCTTAAAACTCGATAACAAAAGACGATAGAGCAAAGCAGTTGATAGGATGAGTTTCTCGAAAAAAGATGACCGCAATGTGCCATTCATTTTTCCCATTCATTCTGGCCTCCCTGAGCATCCGGATATTGAGAACATATGCGCAAAATAAAACAAATACTAATTGGTAGACAAGCTCTGACTCCAAATCAGCCTAGTCTTCATAATAATCAGCAAGCTTTTCAGTTAATCCATACGGATTTAATAAATTGCAGAATAATTTTCCTTAAAGGGGCGCATTTCATTGGGATGAAGTAAAAGGGTAATGAATCTAGCTCATAAATCCGAAATATATTTCGTTCTCCAATTTCAAAGTTGCAGACATTCGAAGCGTGTTTTGATAAGGCAGATTCGTTCATTTAATAATATCCCTTGAGGTGAAGTCGGAATCTTCTAGGAGCTGGGTTAATAAGATAAAGATGAGTATTCAGTAGGAAATTCTTCGAGCAAGAAGAAGAATTTCGTGCTGAATACTGTTATTCAGCTTATTGGATCATATTTCAACTACCATCATCAAATTTTACCTGCTTCTCTGGAGCTTTCTTCCTGTTTGAATTGAGAAAAATACTGTCGTTCAGGTCTTTTGAAGAACAAAGAAGTTTTGAATTATCTTTCTTAGTAATTGACTCATTTCTGTTAATTGGAGTGGATTAAATTTTAATGACATTGAGAATATTTAATAAGTTTCAGTCTGCGTTGAAATTATTAACCAATACCAGAGCTGTGCCGAAGTCTTGTGCTTAGTGCTAGTGAAAGCACTCGAAGCACTTTTGTGC
This sequence comes from Propylea japonica, assembly GCA_013421045.1. Taxonomy (NCBI): domain Eukaryota; kingdom Metazoa; phylum Arthropoda; class Insecta; order Coleoptera; family Coccinellidae; genus Propylea; species Propylea japonica. The sequence goes on from CM024244.1 coordinate 59,668,718, forward strand.
TCGTAAGCACAGTGCTCGCGAGCACTAGAGTGAACAAGTGCTTAGTGCTTGGTGCTTCGCGAATTTTTTGAAAGGGCTTAGTAATTCGACAAAGTTCTCCTAAGCACTGAGCCCTTTATGGACTTGTCAGAACATGAAAATGACGGACTTTCGCCTGATTGGAATAGACAAAGAACTAAAATATTAATTTTTTTTCGGTCAACCTCTATGGATATCTGAGTTGTTAAATTTTTTTTCATTATAAATCTGGTGTTGAGAAAAAATCTCGCTGTATGTTATGGACTGAAACAAGTCTTTATGTTCTCATTATTTTGACACAGAAAACAAATTGCTATGTTATATGGCGAATTTTTTTCTGGGAAATTCTATGGAGCAATGCGACCTTTTTCTGGAATACGATGAAAGTTTCTATAATCATGCTTTCAAGTTATATATTGGCGAATATTCAAGTTACAGTCTGTTCACTTAATGAATGACATAAAGAGCTCAGAAAACGTTTTTTCATTGCAGACAGCATTTTTTTCTAGCTTTGCCACAAGAAAACTTTCCATCTTTTTTGTTCTCAAGACGTTATTGTCTTTCTATAACTTTTCGAATTTTATTTTCTGTTTCGAGACCACATGCTATTCTTCCAATTTTTTTTATTTGATGTCATGGCACCTTTATGTTTGTCTGTGAATGACAATGTTGGACTTTCTGAGAAAAAACTATTGTCAATTTCAATTATGCCCAGCTCAAAACACGATAACACTCGAAAGAAAAAATCAAGAGATTAAAATCAAAATTTCAAATTAAGAGACATTTGGATGGATAATACTAAGGTTCGTTTTGAAAAGTGCTTAGTGCTCGGTGCTCGTGTAAACGAATTACTTTCTTAATGTGATTAGTAATCGCGAGCATTCTTTTAAAAATATGGGCTTAGTGCTCGAGATTCCGGAGCACTTTTCAATAGGGCTTAGTGCTTTGTGCTCGAAGCACTTTTCGCGGCACAGCTCTGACCAATACGGTCTTTCATTCTAATTGAATCAGTGCTAAAGACGAAAACAACACTCAACAGCAAAATAATCGATCTATTCGATAAAGCGATGAATTTTGTTAATATGTTATTTCGTGTCCGATTTGATTGGCTTTTTTTCAATTGTAGGTAAGTTCATAAGACATCAATCATTAGTTTTGAATTTCGAGAAAACTGGGCTTGCGTCATTTTATACTGGGTCAAACGAAATCTGTTTCTAAGCGCTCGTTCTACTTAAACGAGTGCCATATTGTTTTGACCAAATGTCTGTTTTTTTCGAATTTTGAAACGAAAATGGTCTCAAACAATAGGGTTCGACTCAAGGTGAGTTCGGTTCTCAAATGCCTCGTTTAAGTTTGTTAACCAGCCAAATCGTACAGAGTGTTTCTATAAAATATGTCCATTCAAAAATTTTGTTCCTCAATATTTCGGATAAAACGGAACCAATCAAATTAAATTTTACGGCCACATGCAAAGATGCTCATGATAAGACTCATGCAATATTTTGTCGCCACGGTGTAAACAGAAACATAGAAAAATCAATTGGAATATTGAAAAGAACAAACTTTATAGTTTCAACAAGATATCGAGTGAAATTTATTTTTTAAATGAAGATTGATCTACTGAACGTTCACGCAAGATTGTCGCAACATCTGAACCATAAAAAATTCAATTGGAATATATAAAAGAAGAAAATCCATATTTCCATAACAAGATATCTGATTCGAGTGAAATTATTTTTGTGTATGAAGATTGATATACTGAATGCTCATGCAAAATTTAAAGAGAATCGCATCATCAGAACCATAGAACTCAGTTTTTAATTGTCAATTTTTTACATATTTCAGTTTTCGAATAGTTTCCAGAGTATAATTTCAATCGTGCGAGAGGTCAAGTACAATTGTTCAGGACTTTCTTGATTTTTTTCATTATGTTCGGTTAAAGTCGTCAAGCTGTTTCTTGGTGATTGACTAAGGAATCACACGGTAGTACAATTGGAACACAGTATAAAATGACGGGAGCCCAGTGAAATTCTGATGATTGATTCCATATGAACTTACCCACAGTGGAAAAAAAAAATTAAACAAATCAGACTCAAAATGACATATTTATGAATCAACAAAATTCATCGATATATTGAAAGGATCGATTATTTTGCGGGTGTCTGTAAACAAATGCGAGGGATTTTGGGGGATGATTCCTCAATAAGAATAGGCAGGGGTAGTTAATATATTTTTTTTCGAAATCAACCCCCTTTCCAAAATACAGCCCTTGGAAGCTGATGTCGAATTGTCAGTTTTCAATTTCTTTAACGGCTTCTCAAAAACACAGTCATAAAATTATAGGGGTTGAAAATAACAACCCCCATGATTTTTGTTCAGAAATTGTTTTCGTTGGGTAGATTTTCGCAAAATAAAATTCTCTTATGGTTTCCCATTCAGTTCTGGAGAAAAAAAGTTTTCTGCAAAATTTCGATACAGTCGATTCATTTCTAGGAAAAAATAAAAACTTAAAAGCAGTTGTGATCTCTGTTTATTCCATTTAATCTTATAAGTGTTTCATTAAATTGATATTCTAAGATATTGTATGTGTATGACGGCCAAAAAAGATGTCTTATAAATCTTTTTGAAGGTTTAATTACTAATTTCCGAAAGAAAATTATATCCGTACTATTTTGATTTCACATATAGAACATTCTTTCGATTAATAAGCATAATTGACAAAACCAATTTCGAGAATAAACAATATCTTAGCATTTTCATTCTATGGAACATACGATGAAATGGAATGAACAGTGATCGTAACTGCTTGTAAGTTTTTATTTCCTCCGAAAAAAGTATCGACTGTATCGAAATTTCGCAAGAGATTTTTTTTCTCCAGAATTGAATGGGAAAACATAGAGGAATTTCTTTTCAAAAATCTATCCCACGAAAATCATAAGGGGTTGTTATTTTCAACCCCTAATAATAAAGTTATGGGATCCAAAAAATTGCGTGAGTAAAATCTACAAGGAATCATATTATGTACGGTTTTATGAATCAGTGTTTTTTAGGACTCCTAAAAAAATTAAAACTGTCAACTCGTCTACGCCTTCCAAAGGCTGTATCTTGGAAGGGAGGTCGATTTCGAAAAAAAAATTACATAAACTACCCTTGCTTATTTTCATGAAGGAATCATATCCTTAAGTCCCTCGCATTTGTTCACAGATCCTGTATATCTTACAGAAAATATTCAGTATAATCGCAACACTGTCACTGAAATTTGCGTTCGGATATTATAGATACGTAATGAACAAAAGTTCTTGTCAGACACGCCTGAAGCCATGATTTATAGCTGAATTTTAGGAGTAATTCCGCGTAACTCGAAAGTGAAATGCATAAATTTCAAACTGACTACGCAGCATGATTTACAATTCAGTTTCATCTTCCCAGCTAGCGTCGTTTTATGTTCAACGGTCTACACATGCTTCTTCTTTCTTTCTGAAGTTCCCTCTTATCATTAAGTTGCTACATATTTTACAGGAAGAGTCATTTAAATTATGGCTTGGAATATTCTGCGTTTTTCACGTTCTCAATTTCACAATTTTGTAGCTACACACACTGGAAAAATTATGAAAACTAACAGAATTTTACGGGATTTTGATTTTGAATTCTAACACGATTCTTTGGGTACATTTTTCCGATTTGTCTTATGTTTATGTAGGGAACAAAAGTAATGTTAAGGAAGATTTTTTCGAAACACACTGAGTAAACAGTAACAAGGTGTTTCAGAATAAGTTGCACCAAGTTCGGGATCTTCATCCTTAGATGATTTTATGACAGTTTCTTCTGAGATTTGTCAATTCAAAATTATTTTAATTTCCACAAGTGGCTTCCGTACATAATTCTGTCCGATTAAATCTGGTGAGGAAATTAGTTCGCTAATGCTTTTCATCAAATTTGAAATAATTTTCGTAATTCCTACATAAAGTTAGAATGGTATCAGAAGTTTTTTACCTGCGACGAAAACTTTTTGAGTAAAATAAAATGTTATTTCCTCTAAGAGAATTACGAAATTCTTTTATTACATTCGAAATCATCTAGACAAAGATTAAGGCGGCTATGTGACCTTATTTCCGAAAAAAATGTCATGCATGATTCACATAAGGACTTCCCCAAAAAATTGATGAACTTCCATCCGAGAAGCGGTGATAGGAATCTCCGTTTAATATGTAGGAAAAAATCAAACCAAATAATCACTGATAGAGTATATGCATGATTTTTGAAAATACGTTAATATGATTGTTTAGCTTCTGAAATTATTAGAAGCATTAATTTCATGACTTCACGTTACATATTTACTCATAGAGAATAGAGAAATAAACAATATCCATGACGTGTTCTGTGATTACGTCGTCCATAACCTTAGAAATCTTATAACATTACCATAGATTTAAATAAACTGAACATAATTGATTCTGACGTCATCTATACGCCATCAATAGCCTTTGGTTTGAGTGTTTTGAATTTCGCGGATATTTTATTTTTCATCTCATAAAATATTCTTCACAGTAAAAACTCAACAAACCAATCTACCTGCGAATAATGTAGTGACCGCAAAAATAATTCAAAATTTGAAAAAAAACAGTGGCGTACCATTTTTTTCACCAGATTTATTCGAACAGAAGTCTGTACGAACGCCACTTGTTAGAATTGAATATAATTTTTAATTGAAAGAATTGTATTTTGATGCGTACTCATTACCTACCAGAGGGCAGACAAAAATCTTGTAGGCTGTCTAAAATATTTCCGAAAAAACCATTTTTTTATTTGAATACCCTATATATCGGAAAGGATGAGACAGAGACGCATGGTTCATAGGAATTTCATGTCATAACATCATTTAAGGATGGAGGTCCTCAATTTTGGACGCCTCGTTCTGAAACACCCTGTATATAAAATGTCTACTTTTGAAGTGGCCAAACTCCAAGAGGGTATTATACAAGTGATTTGCAACAAAAAATGTCATATAACTATATGATTTCCTTATTATAGTTATTTGCTCTGAAATGATCTTTATTTAGTTTTCCTTATAGTCTCAATAGCAATAAATTTGCAACAGAAAAAAACTCTTATTGCAGAAGGTGGTATGGAGATGAATATCACGATTCTGAAGTTAACCAAATTAGTCCGATGATTTTTTCGATGGAATATTAATAATTATGCATAATAATTAGTGTTCTTTCAAATGGCATATCAACTTCTGTGCTAGATGCCCATGCTCCGCCATAATATCATGGCTAACATGATAACAAGGAAAAAGTCCAATAATTCCGAACCTAAATTTGCTCTATTTCGAAGCTATTGGTGATTGAATTTGATGTAATATTATGAAAATTATTCATTCATCTTGAATCAAAATAATAACGAAAAACTGAACCTCCTTCTTCAATAGGTACATTCGATACATCGTTTTCGTACTGAATCTACAATTCTGCAGATTTCATGGTGTTTCTGACGCATTTCTGCACAACACAAGTCTCACCGGTGGCCATCTGACCGGATCTTCCAATCATATTGAAATATATTTTGATACAATATATTTATTCAATAGATCTTGACATTACGACTATTATGTGCTGGGCATCCATTCATTTGAAACCAGACATTTTATCTGTTAGACAGGTGCATTTCATCCAATATGTCTGTCTAGTTGCTTTGGAGTACCCTACCTAATGAATTATTCAGGATTGAAGTGATCGGTTAGTATAACTGGTCCAAAAGTTCTCCACTTAGGACTGCCACCGTCACGTTGATACTTTCAAATCATGTTGGAAATAATGAGAAACAATAGTCGTGTGAGAGTTTCACAGATTTCGTGAATGAGACCCATCAGTCCATAATATCCTATGGTCCCCCCACTCTCCTGAATTATTCCGGTACCACCTCCCAAATATAAGTCTGCTCTTAGCATCTACGGCTTACAGATAAATTATTAATTTCCATGAAATAACATAAAGATCTAATCACGAAGAGCTTCAAAATAGACCGAAATCAGGTTCGGAGTTTTTCGTGTTATCTTGTTAGCCATGGTATTATAGCGGAGGTTGAGCAGCTAGCAATAAAGTTGATACTTTTGAATGAGGTATTTTATTTTTCACTGAAAAGAACACGTGTACATGATTATTAATCTATACTAATATTATAAAGAGGAAAGATTTGTATGTTTGTGTGTTTGTGTGTTTGTGTGTTTGTGGCGTTGATATGACATCACTCATAAACTACTGGACCGATTTCAATAATTCTTTCACCCTTAGAATGCTACATTATCCTTGAGTAACATAGGCTATACTTTTCATCCGAGAAAATTGGGGAAACCTACTATAACTTCAATGATAATAAATATGAGTACCAAAATCAGCTATTTTCAGGTGCGCTGCGAAAACCGTAAGACGTACATGGAAACAATGTATGACGGAAATGTACCTCTTCAATAGTTCTACAAAAAAGTCCGCGATAGCATATATCTATCTTTCAAGGTTTACTCGGTATCACCTTTTAAAGGTATCCGAATGTTTCTCAAAATTATGCATTTTTTGGGAGTATTTTTTTATGAATACGCTATTGATCTTTATCCAATTAAATACGTCCTTCATATCCAGTATTTAATATAGAACGAAATTGCCTTTTACATCATTCAATTATGATGAATACATCAAAAGATATGGCAGGTTGAAGATGAAATCGCACCAAAATCGAATTGCGTGTCCGAGCACGATATACACTGGTATGCCGACGCCCACCGAGATGTGACGTCACAGCGGAGAATTTCCATTGCATTTGCGGGATGAAGTGTTAGAACTCGAGGGAATGATTGGAATAATGCAATTAATCGCAAGTTTCATTGAAAATGCAATCAACTAACTATTTTAAATGAAATTTCTTCGATGTCTTTGTTTGTTGATCCTGGAATATATCAATGAAGTTGTATAAATATGGATGTTAGTGCTAAGTATTTACGAGTATTTGTTAATAGAGAATAAATTATTCAAGTGTCATTTAAAAACTTCGAATAAATGAAAATATTTTTATCATATTCAGGAAATTTCTATGAATGTCATTTATAATTCGTGAATTTGGAAAGTTTTTTGTTCATTTTTTTCTTCATATTCTGAAAACTGATCTTATTCAGATCCCGGTGTCTTAAGTTGGTACGGATTCTGCTCAAAACGGTAGGTTTTAGAAAAAAGTGGTCAATAGAGCGTTTGTAGAGAATTAATTAACCTATAAAATGAGTTATCAATCGTCCTGATCGAATGAGCACAGACCGATTTATTTTCATTAGAAGATGAAAAATAGTATATTATATTATAAGGATTAAAAGCGCATCTTTTTTTACGAACAATACTTATTTGCAGTTGCGAGGCGCAGCCGAGCGAATGCAAAATTGCGAGTTAAAATAGGCACTTTTAATCCGAATAATATATACTATTTTTTCTCCAACCAAGTCAAAATTACAATAAAATTGGTTTTAGTGAAAAATCGTTCATAATTTGGTTATGAATTTGAACACAGAATCATGACAGTGATTGTCAAGTAGACTTCAAATGCATTTACAAGGATTAAAAGTACCGTTTTTAATCCTAGGATTAAAAGTGTTGCTAAGTAACGAGTGAATTTTTGTACGGTAAGAAAATCTATGACTTTTGCACCTGAAAAGAGTACAAAAATGTCAACATTTTTTGATGGTTGGAGAAAAATAGAATTTTTCATCTCCTCCCAACTTTATTCGAGATATTTTCAAAACGATAGGTTATAGAAAAAAGTGGTCAATAGGGCGTTTGTAGAGAATTGATCTCTATCTTTACTAATATTATACTTATACCTATATTATAAAGAGGACAGATTTGTATGTTTGTGCGTTTGAGGGTTTGATACGAGTTTACTCATAAGCTACTAGAGATTTCAATAATTATTTCACCCTCAGAATGCTACACTATCCCTGAGTAACATAGGCTATACTTTTCACCCGAGAAATTTGAGGAAACCTACTATAACTTCAATGATAATAAATATGAGTACCAAAATCAGCCATGATGAATACATTAAAAGATATGGCAGGTTGAAGATGAAATCGCATCAAAATGTCTCCGAGGTAGGCACAAGGCGGCTAGGAGATGGTACTTAAGTGTGAGGGATGTTTTGTATGAATGTATTTTGGATTGCCAATGACCGTATGTTTATGACCACACATCAGATCAACAGATGGCGCTGAAGTCGTTATTCAGGTTATTCATCCACTCTGCAACTAAACGGCTCGATCGAATTGAATGAATTTTTGTGTATACAGAACAACGTCTGTTGGGTCTGCTAGTGTTCCATAAAAAAAACATTGAAAACATAGGACTAATTTTGTTAACTTCAGTAAGGTGATATTCATTTCCTTAGCACGGCCACAAAAGAGCATCTTATTGCACTTTCTGAATATGTGGTCAAATTTGAAGAGACTACAAGGAAAACTGAATAATGAACTTTTTAGGGGAAAAACTGGAAATATTTCGGGAAATGAAGAAATGTTAAATTGAAGAATAACCGTCAACATTTCGACCATGTGTTATATGACATTTTTTGATGCAAATCACTTGTGTAATCTACCCTTGAAGTTTGGCCACTTCAAAAGTAGACACCCTGTATATAAAATGTTTCGTAATATGTCTTCACATAATTTGTCATATATAAAACAATGTAGCATCTGACGAAAGTCAGTAGAAATACCACGAGTAAATAATAAATGATACAAATATCACCTATATGCCACAATTAACAGTCAAATTCTATCTTTTCTAGGCGATATCTGAATTTGAGTTTGAATTCGCTAGCTTTTCAATGTTTTCTCAAGAACCTGACTACGCACCAAGAAACGGATAATCGCCATGATTTTCTGAGGGTTCATTATTTGTGAAATGATTGGTTCTGAAAATCACTGGACTCGCCTGTTTCAGTTACTTCCAGAAACATTTTACACCGCTTTTAATTTATTGCATTCCAAATGTACCACCCATTATTTATTGATCTAAGAAGAAAACCTACTAGAGGTGCAGTCCAGAAAAGCAGTCACAATAACTGTCTCAACTCTTAACTCAAAGTTGCCAAATATAGAACTGAGGCTCTATTTGAATACCTTCAACATCTCTAAAGAATTCAAAATTCCCATTTCATCAACCCCAATTTCAATAAAATCGATAAGGCAACGATGAAGAAATGGAAGGAGAAGCTGTTAAATTCGTCGTTCAAGAAAATAAAGGGCAGTGTGAAACAATTAGTCCGCTTAATTACTTTCTTGCTTATAACCCTCTGGAAACCACCTAGTGGTTACCATTTCTCAAGATCCAATCCTTAGTTTACTAAATTACTTAATTTTCGTTCTAAACGATAAAATAGGGATGTTGACTCATGTTGCGAATTCATAAAAATTGAGGTTTTCCTCATAGAAGGAAGTTTTTGCAATCCAAAGAAAAGCTGATTTAAATTATGTTATTTATTATCAACTATCACATGACTGCGAACGCCAATCAGAGGTAGTTTACGTCACTAGTATATCAATCTTCATAAACAAAATAATTTATTACATATGGATATTCTTCTTTTCAATATTCCAATTGAATGTTTTACAGTTCACATGATGCAATCTCCTTGAAATTTTGCATAAACGTTCAATATAACAGTCTTTATTCACAAAATAAATTCAGATTTCTTGTTATGGACATATGAAGTATCTCCCTCTCAATATTCCAATTGAATTTTCTATAGTTCTGTTCGCACTATGACCACAAAATTCTGCATAAAGCTCATTATGAGCATCTTGCATATGACCGCTGAATCATTTTGATTAGTTCCGTTTTGTCTGAGATATTGAGGAACACAAATTTTGAATGGCCATATGTTATAGAATATCCTGTACGATTTAGCTGATTAACGAATTCAACCGAGGCATTTGGGAATTGAACTTACCTTGAAAATCTCAAGTCTAAAGAACAACTCCTTTGAAAGTTATCGTACTAACGGCCAGCCGACATTGGGGCAAAACGATTTAGCACTCATTTAAGTAGAACGAAGACTTAAAAATGACTCTCGATCGAGACATAACTGGTTTTTCCCTGCGCTTTCAATTGTTTATATACATATCAATGCTGAAAGAGTTCATCGCTACCATAGAGTTTACAGAAATCTTCTAATAAAATTTAAGTCATCATCGTTCACCTTCATCTTTTCTAATTTATAGATCGTAAAGTTGAGTGCAGATTCATATTCCAATTTTGTTTGTTTATTCGGGATATACATGATTATCCCATCAATTTTCACAGCCGGTTCCAAGTGAATCAAAAGGATAAATTTGTAACATGATATGATTCATCACAATATAAACTATGGGATACGGAAATTTTGTTAGTGCGTTGACGATATCTACTTTGATGTTGAGGTTTTATTGCTAAATTTTAGGAATATATTGGGTTCAACAACTAGGTATTTTCCAGTATGCATGTTTGGAAATTCACATCGGAATGATACAATGTACGATTCATCAGACAGAGAATTTTTCCGTCCAGTTGAACGTTAACATTTACTAAAAACAATTTTTTCAGGAATTTGGACTTTAATGTTTTTGGTGCAATTTTCTTTAAATCTTCACCAACGTTTCGGATCCAGTTGAGCCTTTATCAAAGCTCGAATTTATCTCAATCTAACAAACATTCTTTGAAATCTATCATTTTTGAAAGTGTTCTTCTCTAATTGTAATGTGTTAATTTTCTTTATGTTTTTAATTTTAATTGTGTGATCAACTTTTTAACGCTACCTACAAGGAAATTCTTTTTTGTCAAGAAGTACGTGCGTATATTGAACAAAAAGTTAGGTTGGAGTTAACTTTTACCTGATGGGTATTCGAGCATGAGATTCTGAGACTATAGTTTCTCAGGGGTGGCTTGATTACCCCAGCAATAATATTCCGATTAAGATTTTCAACAATATATTTTAAAAAAACAAGATGTACTGATCTAAACTTCCAGTTCCAATCACAATCCTTCAAATTAATAGTTGTTTAATCAACTAGGTTATTAAAGACAGCGACTAATGGTCAAGATATTTTAATGCGTGAGCGGAGCGAACGCGTTAATAGTTCGAGACCATTAGTCGCTCGATTAATAACCGTGTTGATTAGAAGATTTTTCCGACGATCTCAACATAAATAGTGTATAAATTCTTGATTCAAATACGTTCCCATTTTGCACAAGACATACATTTCTGCCGTGTTAATTAAAAGGGGCGTATCTGCAAATTTCATTGAAATTGAGTTAGACGCATTTTCATGTTGCTCCTCATGACTTCTAGCTAATATTTGAGTCTAAAGGCGTATCTGTTAGAAAATAAAGGAGTTATGAGTATTTTAAATAGAGGCGTATGTGAAAAAATGTCGATGATGTTAGGAAATATTGGCGTAATTGAATTTGTTAGAGAATCAGGGCGTATCTGCTGATTTCTTATGTAGATACGACTTTTATCTCTAACATGCTGTATTCTGTCGATAGGTAGTTTTGAGGTTATGTATGTAATATTTACGTTTCTCGTGGGTTTCTCATTCGTTGGTTAGTTCGTCCTTTGACACGATGAATCGTGGAAAAAAACTAGTGTTTTTAGCGCTAAATAACAATCAAAGAGAAAAAATTGAGAATATAAGAAATGCGAATAGACATCAAAACAAAAAGAAGAAGTTAGCAGAAGAATAAGATCCAACTCATAAACCTCAGAGTGGTAAGATAATTATTTTTATATTTCAATACTGCTTAGCTTGAATGACCTCATATTTTCAGAAATGAATTCAGAAATAAGTGCTTGTGAAGTTCGCTCGGAATCCAAAAAAATCATTATTTTGAGTGATATTTGTATTGAATCCTCCCCGGAATGCTTGATATCGAATAACCTTCCTGCATTGAACAAGTATTCAGTTATCCAATCTTCTCCATTAGCGACTAGCATAAATATCGTCAGCAATGATGAAGTGGTCAAATTTGCGTTCCAGATTGTCGAAAATATTTTACAAAATGTTGAGAAATTTGTACTTCAACTAGAACTGACGAAAAATGGAAACCCCAGAAAACGAAAAAAATTCTTACTGTCTTTGAAAGAAAGAAAACAAGTTACGAAAAGAGAGAAGAATAAAAAATATTCAGTGAAACAAGGATGCAATCCACATATCTGCTCGAAAAAGTGTGAACAGATAATTTCATCATCACAGCGTGAAATTATCAATTCAGAGTTCTGGGGAATGGATAATGAAGGTAGAAGAAGTTTCATTTTGGCACGCATTTCGAGAACTACGACACATAGAAAAACAACGCAAGCAGAAAAATCACGCAGAAAAAACTCAATGAAATACTCACTCAAAGATGAACAAGGGAGCACACTCGAAGTTTGCAAATCATTTTTTCTGACAACCCTTGGGTTCAACAAGTCAAATGATAAATTAATCAGAAGTGTTTTCAATAAAACGGACAGAAATTCCATTAAAGTAGTTGCCGATGGTCGAGGAAAATCCACAAGAAAAAAATTCGATCATGAAGTGATTGTTAGGCATATTCAGTCATTCAACCCCAGTATCTCACATTATCGTCGTGAGCATGCTCCTCGCAGGAAATACTTGCCTTCTGATTTGTCAATAAAGACTATGTATGAAGACTTTCAAGGAAAGTATCCTGATATGAAATTTTCTTATTACCTCTATAGGGAGATAGTCAGTAGTCTAAATATTTCCTTCTCGAAATTGGGTCATGAAGAATGCTTCACATGTGAAGTTTTCAATAAACATTCCAAGATAAGCGGCCATCAAAAGGAAATTTTGGACCAAAATTGCGACGCCTGCAAAATATGGAATGAACATCACAAAAAATACAGGTTTGCGAGGGTACAATACCAAAATGACTGTACTGGAAATGTGGCAGTGATAACTGTTGATCTACAAAAAGTAAATAAATTCAGGTTACTGTTACGAAAGTCGCTTCGCGTCATATTCTCCAAGTGCATTTTCTCAATTATTTTAACTAACAGAATTTAATTTTTAGGTAATAATGCTGCCTCGCTGCGATACTTTCAAAGAAGTAATTTTTGTTCCCCGATTAGTAGCTTACAATGAAAGTTTTATTCCCGGTGGAAAAAAACCGAAAGTTCAACCATGTGCAGTTGTATGGCACGAAGCGATTGCAGGTCGAAATAAGGAAGACATTGTAAGCGCCTTCTACAAATATTTTCTGCAGAATCGTGACGAAGAGCATATTATACTATGGGCAGATAACTGTTCGTCACAAAATAAGAATTGGTGCCTCTTCAGTTTTTTCATTTATTTAGTGAACTGTAATGAGGTTGCCCTGAAGAAATTGGAATTAAAATATTTTGAAACAGGTCATACTTTCATGGCTGCTGATTCTTTTCACCACGCTGTGGAGAGTTCACTAAAGAAAAAAGGAAAAATTTACGATTTTGATGATTATTTAGATGCTGTAAAAGTTTCCCAAAAAGGAGTTAAAGTAGCAGAAATGGAAATAAATTCTTTTTTTGATTGGGAAGATCACACTTCTCAATATAAGCTCAATAAAATTTCTCCGAGGCCCTACCTTAAATCTATGGTGCAGGTCAATTTTGAAAGAGGAAGACGAACTATGGAATATGCGAAATCCTTTGATGGACCTTTCATTAATTTAAACTTTTTGAACCATAAAAATTTCAAATGTGGCATTCCCATGCCTGAGCGAAGAAGTTCTCCTAGGGGTATCACAGAATTGAGAAAACACACCATTATTTCGAAGCTGAGTCCAATATTTCCTACTAACCGCCTGAATTTCTGGAAGAATTTACCCACTACAACTACCACGACGGATACCATTATTTCCGATGAAGATGAAGATTAACGTTTTTTTTCTTCATGTTTTCCAAAAACTACAAATTTTTAAATATGTTTCAATCTTTCTTATATCAATAAAAATATAAAAACACAAGTGGAACATTTTTTTTACAACTAATATAATAAAAACCAATCATTCCAACTCAAAATGAAATAATATAGGTAGGCGTATCTGTTTTTGGTATTAGAGCATGTTAAATGAAAAAGGCGTAACTATCAAAAGTCTCCTTTGTATACAAGTGTCATATTTCAGGTAAATCACAATTATTCCTGTCAATAAACTAGTGAACATCCCGAAATTAGAGTTTCATACTTCAATAGAGACAGCATGGCATAACGAAAAATCTAAAATATCGAATATCTCAGTTTCTTCTCTTCATCAGATACGCCCCTCTTGATTAACACGAGCATGAGATTCTGAGACTATAGTTTCTCAGGGGTGGCTTGATTACCCCAGCAATAATATTCCGATTAAGATTTTCAACAATATATTTTAAAAAAACAAGATGTACTGATCTAAACTTCCAGTTCCAATCACAATCCTTCAAATTAATAGTTGTTTAATCAACTAGGTTATTAAAGACAGCGACTAATGGTCAAGATATTTCAATGCGTGAGCGGAGCGAACGCGTTAATAGTTCGAGACCATTAGTCGCTCGATTAATAACCGTGTTGATTAGAAGATTTTTCCGACGATCTCAACATAAATAGTGTATAAATTCTTGATTCAAATACGTTCCCATTTTGCACAAGACATACATTTGACATAACGGAATTTCTATGTACCTATCTATGTTCCAGAAGAGTTTTGACATTTCTCGTAGTGCTTCTCAATACTTTGTGTACGGTTGCCATGAGGATTGCACATTAAAACGGCTAAAAAATTGAGCATTAAAATGGGTCATTAATGCTCAATTTCGTACACATTAAAATCGCCTTTTATTTCGAGGTCGGCGGAAAACAAACTTATAACTACTAATATTGAAGAAAGGTTCAAATAATGGCTCTGTTTTCAATGCGCCAGCTTGACCTCTGTAGTGCCTGATTTTCGCGGTAAGAGGATATGCTCTCAAGTCGGCCTTGATTATAGTTTAGGGCAAAAACCCAGGGAAACATTGTGATACAGCCCTAATATTGTGGTCCAAGCCAAGGAAATATGCTCCAGCCCAAAGAATGTGGTCCAAACCAAGGAATGTGTTCCAAGCCAAAGAATGTGGTTCAAGCCAAAGAATGTGGTCCAAGTCAAATAATGTGGTACAAGCAACAATGAGATCCAAACCAAGGAGCTATATAAAAAACCACATGAATTTTGATTTTGCTATGAAAAAATGAATTCCCAAAGAATTTAATCTCAGGTTGAACCTAAGAAAACTCAAAAATTTCTATACTCAAATTTTGAAATTTATTTCGAAAAAACTGGTTTGTGCCACATACGGAATATCATGCAACAAGAAAATATTCAGGCATATCCAAAAAAATTATTCGGTATGAAAACAAAGGGATCAGTTCCTGTCTTTGTCAGATACAATGGTATTTGGCATTTGAAACAAATGATTTGAGTTATACTTGAGCAGCATGGGGATTTTCCGATTTGCATCACATGCGATCTGTTTCCAGCCAGTGCGGTAAGTCATCAAGACCATCCTTTCGCACGTCTTTTGGGAGGATTTTCTTTTCTTGATCCTTTTCTCTGCTTATTTTCATCCATGTGTTGCACTTGGTCTTTCTCTGTTCTGTCTAGTTGGTTTTCTGGCTGTACAGAGAGCAATTGCTGTGGCTAGCTTTGTATCTAGAAGGGCTTATGGTTCATCAGACAGATACCGATGCGAGTATTACCTACTGCTGCATGTGTTTCATCCTCTTCTGATAAATTATATTCTTCATTGTCGAAATCAAGAATCCATAATACTACTGTCATTTTTCCATAAAATAGCTTTGAATCCATATCCAGGATAAATATGCAATGTTATTTCAGATTCAGACACTGCCTGATGTTTCCCATTTGGGTCAAACTGTTTTGTTATTTTTTCTATAAATTTTGGGAATCAAAATGATTGAGACTTGCCTTAATAGGTTCTTGAAATCACTTAAAGAACCACAATATTTTTTCGTCCACAAAAAACACATTTCAATGAAAAAAAACGACCACAGATATCATTGAACTCTCGCCCAAACCAGATTCAGTAAAGCCGGTCCCAGACAATGCGTGTATCTAACGAATGTTCGACATTGGCGGTGCTTCGCGTAGTGCGTGGGAGCTCAACTTCGGGTATCATTTGGCCTTCGCATGCTATCCGAAGTCTTGTCGGTAAAACGGCACGAATCAAAGGAAGACGAAGTACATTCTCACTTCTCATGAATGTACCAGATATGGGCTGTACTATGCAGTTACGGAAATATTCAGCTGAATTGAAAAAAAAATTTTTTGGGTTTGTGCTATATATGGCACACGATGCGATACGGCAGGTTCCCAACCATACTTTTCAATTGAACCACTACCAACGATAAGAGAGAGACAGCACTACATTATTGCAAAGTAAACAGTCATATTTATTCTGTTAGTTAGGCAGCACGTAAATTTCTCGAGTATACATCTGTTCAACTGGACGGAAAAATTCTCTGTCTGTTGCATTGTACATCCGATCTTTCCAATGTGAATTTTCAAACCTGTGTAAGCGAAATTATTCGAGATAAATGGGAGATATGTCTTTGTCGTGTACTGCATTATTCAGCTCACCTGTGCTCTGCTTCCTTTCAGCAGATTCGGTGGCATTCCCTAGAGCTCACGATTTAGTTCCAAAGTAATTATGAGCCTCAGCAACTTATTAGTTTGTTGAAATTAATGACGATTTTTCCTACATTATCTCGAAAACCGTGCATTTTAGAGGTTAAATTGTTAGAATGTGTTGTTCATATTTTTGGACGAGTTATAACTGAGTCCGCTTAATTACTATCTTGCTTGTAACTCTCTAGATACCCCTAAGTGGCCACAATTTCTCAATATCCAATCAGTAGTTTACCAAATAACTATATTCTCAATCTCGTTCTAAATGATACAATTAAATTTCCATTGTTGTTGTCAACTAAGAACGGAGTTGTGGCAACTTCAATTTTTCAACTGTAATGGAAATTTTCTGCTGAGCCGAAATAATTAGAGATGAGTTGAAAATCGTTTTCATTCGATAGCTTTCTTCCATTCCTTCTATAATTTTTTCTGGAACACCTAATTACGAAACAAAAAAGGGATAATCGCTATTTTCTTATGGGTCATTATTTCTTAATTGACTTTTTCCCTCATTCCCTCTTCGTAATTTCCACCAATCAGAAATGCTCAATTTTGAATGACAAATGGTTTCTAGGTGTAAAAACTGTTTGGCAGGAGCTGTCAGCATTTTATTCGAGTTAAGCCACCACCTTACTAGAACACAAGGCCATGAAACAGAATGAGTGACGTCACCATAGGTAGTCCATTCCGTATTTTTTTACTCAATGTCACTTCCACAAAATTATTGATCAATTTAGATTTAATTTTCTAACAGAAAAGAAAAATTATGTTTTTCTGAGTAGGTAGGATCGTTGTTAACACAAGTACCAATTTCGTGGTTATTTTCGATATTTATTGAGGAAAAAGAAATGATAATGATAGTGAAAATAGTGTTATTCCCAGTATAACTGGCAATATTGAGTCCCCATCATCACATTCCAGTTTTTTTGCCTTAATATTATTAAAAAGTACAATAACGCTAAGTCTTCAGTTTTGATGACTAGTCCAAATAAACAAAACACAGGTTTTTTTCTTCTTTGTCTTTTATCCAACCTTTTCGAGCAAACACTTTTGTAAAAGCCTCAGCTGAAGTTGCAAATGACACGGCTGAATCATATTCTGAACAGGATTTGATGCAATGGCTTTCTCAAGATCTCGACATTCCACTTTAAATTGCTTGGATTGAGGAGATACTCTGGTATGAACATCTGATCTGCTTAGGTAGGACGAACAACCTAGCAAGTTCGCTGGTATCGCTCCTAAAACGAATGGTAAAAGATAAATAGAAGGACAGCTGATTAATAACATTTTTTCAATCCAGTTTTAACCTAGGAAACTTCAATGGAATTTCGACTTTTTGACCTGTAACTTCATGTGTATAACTTGTAGATCTTTCTATAAATTCTGTTTGGAAATGTAGTTCGCAAGCCTAGAAATAATAAGTAACTTCTTAGTTTCAGGCAAAACAGTTGAATTTGCAATAATTAATACCTTACTGGGAACGAAATCTTCCTTTCAATTTCGTTAAACCAAGTTCTTTTAAGTTGCTTGTCTTTGGGAAACCTAAAGACTGCTACTTATGGCACTCATGTATAATTGCCCCTTGCACCTGGGGAACAGAACAATGAAATGGCATTTCAGCTGGAAAAAATAGCGAGATTAGTATAAAACGAACCGAAACTAAAATCGAAATAACCTCTTACATGAAAAGCAAAACTTTTATGAACTAGAAGTAAAACGAATAAACTAGTCGAAAAATATAAAAAGGCTTTTTCCTTACCTGTTAAGAACTGTTGTAACACCAAAACAAATAGAATTTTAAGCAATAAACTCCGAAAAACACTCACAATTCTGGCAAAACGTGAACAGACATCAACTGTCACCTACAAATGATTGACTACTCAAACACTCCACCCCCCTGCCGCTGTCATTCTGTTTCATGGCCTTGTGTTCTAGTAAGGTGGTTAAGCCGCCGCAAAGCTTGACAGTTGTAGTTTAATTAATAATGCATGCAGAATAATCTGTCATGTCATCACTCATGAAATAGTCTTGTCAAATACCTACCTAATTTTTCATGTGTCAAAAATGGCAAAAACACAATGCTAAGAGATATTTGTGCAGTGCAAAAATCCTCGTCGTCGACTTGGATTTTTATTGCCACAGCGCCTATGCTTTATGTCAAAATATTACCTAGCATTTTCGGAAAAATTTAATGCCCTTATGGTATTACTACTACGAAAATCAGTGGACTTTTAGGTACCTACTTCTGAAAAAATTTCACACCATTTTTGTTTATTGCATTGTAAATCTCAAATGGCCCACCATTATTAATATAAAAATCTAGGAAAGCCTTGAGCAGGTGAATCAAAAAAGCTAAAACATCAAAATTTTGTAAAGAAATTGACTTTGATACTAAATCAATTATTGCATTTTTTCAGGAAAATTTGATGCCCTTATGATATTTCTTACGGAAATCAGTGGAATTGCCTTTTTTAGGTACGTACCTCGGGAAAAATTTCTCTCAAATGGCCAACCCATTATAAACATAAAAATCAAGTTAACACCTGATAACGTTTTTCTCGAAAACCTGACGCAACAAGAAAAGGATATTCGCTATGATTTTCTGAGTGTTCATTATTTCTGAAATGATATGTTCTGAACATCACTGGACTTGCCTGTTTCAGGTACTTCTGCAAACATTTCAAACCGTTTTTGATTTATTGCATTTCAAAGTTCAAATGGTCCACCCATTATTTATCGATCTAAGAAGAAAGCCTGCTCGAGGTGCAATCCAGAAAACCAGTCACAATGCAACAATCTCAACTCTCAACTCAAAGTTGAGAAAGATAGAACTGAGGCTCAATTCGAATACTTTCAACATCTCCAAAGAATTCAAAATTCCCATTTCTTCACCCCCAATAAAATCGATAAGGCAACGATGAAAATATGAAAGGAGAAGCTGTTAAATTCGTCGTTCAAGAAAATAGAGTGCAATGTGAAAAATTAGTCCGCTTAATTACTTTCTTGCTTGTAACTCTCTAGAGACCCCTAAGTGGTCACCATTTCTCAAGATCCAATTCGTAGTTTACCAAATTACTTTATTCTTGGACTAAACGATACAATCAAGTCTCCATTGTTTTTGTCAAGTAAGCACAGAAGTGTGGCAACTTCAATTTTTTAACTGTAAAAGTAATTTTCTGCTGAGCCAAAATGAACAGTTAGAAATCGCTTGAATTCGATAGCTTTTTTCGGTGACTTCAATAATTTTTTTCTCGAAACCCTGACTATGCAACAAGAAACGAATACTCGCTATGATTTTCTGAGGGTTCATTATTCTGAATTGATTTTTTCTAATTTATTCTTTCGTCGTTGTTTCCACCAATCAGAAATAAATGACAAATTGTTTCTAGGTAGAAAAACTGTTTGACAGGAGTTGTCTGCATTTTATTAGAGTTAACACGCTGAAAAACTTGACAGTTGTTGTCAAATTAATGAACACACATAATGCATGCAGAATAATCTGTCACTCATGGAATATCCTTACAAAATACTTAACATTCAGGCATCTAATTTTTATGTGAAAGAAATTGAAAAAAAATAATGCAACGTGATATTTGTGCAGTACAAAAAATCCTTGTTCGACTTGGATTTTTGTTGCCACAACGCCCATGCTTTTTGTCAAAATATTACCTAGGAACGTGTTGTTTTGAAAATATTAGATGATCTTCTGATATTACTTACGAAAATCAGTGACCTTGCTTTTTTTAGGTACCTACTTCTGGAAAAATTTCATAACATTTTAGATTTATTGCATCATAAATCTCAAATAGCCCACCCATTATGAACATAAAAATATAGGAAAGCCCTGAGGAGGTGCTTTTGAGCGATAATAATTTCTTTCTCAAAAATCTGACTACGCAAAAAAAACGGATAATCGCTATGATTTTCTGAATATTCATTATTTCTGAAATGATATGTACTGAAAATCACTGGACTTGCCTGTTTCAGGTACTTCTGGAAACATTTCACACCGTTTCTAATTTATTGCATTTCAAATTCCATAAACCACCCATTTTTTATTGATCTGGGGAAAGACCTACTCAAGGTGCAGTCCAGAAAACCAGTCACAATTCAATAATCTCAAACCTCAACTCAAAGTTGCCAAATATAGAACTGAGGCTCAATTTGAATACCTTCAGCATTTCTGAAGAACCCAAATAAAATCGATAAGGCAACGATGAAAATATGAAAGGAGAAGCTGTTAAATTCGTCGTTCAAGAAAATAGAGTGCAATGTGAAAAATTAGTCCGCTTAATTACTTCCTTGCTTGTAACTCTCTAGAGACCCCTAAGTGGTCACCATTTCTCTAGATCCAATCCGTAGTTTACCAAATTACTTTATTCTTGGACTAAACGATACAATTAAGTCTCCATAGTTGTTGTCAGCTGAACACGGAGCTGTGGCAACTTCATACTGTAATGGAAATTTTCTGCTGAGCCGAAGTAAATTAGAGATGAGTTGAAAATAATAACTGGGTGATTGAGTTCCTTCAAGTTCAGATGAATCTTAGACTAAGACTATGTCTATGAGATGAATCATGTGCTTCAATTGAGATGAGTTCTCATTCCGTTTCCCCATTTATTAAAATGCATTGTACCTTTTACCGTTGGGCAAGTTTTAATGAAGAACATAATGGACGGGGGAGTATTTAAAAAAGAAAATGATGAAGTAATATCCAGAGCATTAATGTCTGCTGGTTTATTCAGGATATTTGACGAGAAAACTTTTTCACTTTTTAATTTTGATGGGAAGATTGTAACTACCTACTTCAAACCATTTTAAATAACTATAAAAATGTTGATGGATACTGTTTGGTTTTACCCAAACCCAGATGAACGATGTACGAATTTTGACTTTTCGTGAGCTGTGATGTACTGGGTGTCCTAAATTTGTTGTCTATTGAATGGATCTCAGAAACCCAATGAGCGTTTTGGAAGTTCGTAAATATTTAAGTGGCCAATTTGATCTTTGGATTGGTAATGGCGCACCCATTTCATGGCCACCAAATAGTCCCGATTTAACACCGTTAGACACGTTTTTATAGCCATTCCTGAAGGAAAAAATTTAAATCGGCATTAATGATAATCAACGAAAGCGGAGAACAATATTAATGATTTATAATCAACCAATATTAAACCCATAATTCGGAACTAATCCCGTCAACGCAAGTAATATCGAGAGCATTAAAGGATAATAGTTTAGTCAGGATATTTGACGAGAGAACTTTTTCATTTTTTAATTCTGATGTGAAGTTTGTAACAACCTACTTTTAAACATTTCAAATAACTATAAAAATGTTGATGGATACTGTTTGATTTTACCCAAACCTAGATGAATTATGTTCGAATTTTGACTTTTCGTGAGCTGTGATGTACCAGGGGCCTATTGCACCAAAATACTTTGCAACTTTTCACTTTGCACTTTGCATTCTGACAAATTTCAAAAGTGAAAATTAATTATGTTGCACCACATTTCTCCCAAGATTTAATTTCTGCGAAGTGTTTTCCACTTTGCTCCTGCACTTCCACATTGCACTTTTCAATTATGAATGCGTTTCATGCAACATTATTCATTTGAAAAGTGAAAAGTGCAAAGTGAAAAGTTGCAAAGTATTTGGTGCAATAGGCCCCAGGTGTCCTAAATTCGTTGTCTAGTGAATGGATCTCAAAAACCCATTGAGCTAGAACATGGAAATTTTCTGCTGAGCCGAAGTGAATTAGAGATGAGTTGAAAATAATAACTGGGTGATTGAGTTCCTTCAAGTTCAGATGAATCATGTGCTTCAATTGAGATGAGTTCTCATTACGTTTCCCCATTTATTAAAATGCATTGTACCTTTTACCGTTGGGCAAGTTTTAATGAAGAACATAATGGATGGGAGAGTATTTAGAAAAGAAAATGATGAAGTAATATCTAGAGCATTAAGTATTACTGGTTTAGTCGGGATATTTGACGAGAAAACTTTTTCGCTATTTAATTTTGATGAGAAGTTTGAAACTACCTACTTCTAACCATTTTAAATAATTATTAAAATGTTGATGGATACTGTTTGGTTTTACCCAAACCCAGGTGAACGATGTACGAATTTTGACTTTACGTGAGCTGTGATGTACCAGGTGTCCTGAATTCTTTGTCTAGTTAGGGGATCTCAGAAACCCGATGAGTTACAACAGAATGTGTGGCACATTTTCGGGCTCGATTTTTGGGAGAATACATTTGATAAAACCGCAACCTTCTAATCTAAGTCAAACCATTTTCGAGCTATTAGCATTGAGTTTAAAAATATTTTTAAACTCAATGCTATTAGAGAAAATTGAAAAATGGCGTCAAATGAGAAGTTCTTATAACTCCTTTCTTCATTACTGAAGTTAAAAACATGAAACAAAAACATTATACAGGCATTTTTTCAGTAGAATTTATTGAAGTAATTTTTTTTCGTCACATTTTGTTCTAGCTCATCGGGTTTCTGAAATCCCCTCACTAGACATCGAATTAGGACACCCGGTACATTCGATTATCGATTTTTGTTGTTATGTTGTTACACATATGTTTATCATAGTTTAGCATAGCCACCCAATCTGGATTAGTTGATTGTTGTTGAAAACTCAAAAGGTTATTCACGTTTTTGAGAGCTCGTTCTACTTAAACGAGTGTTATATCGTTTTGCCCAAATGTCTGTAATTTTCGAATTTTGAGGCGAAAATGGTCTCGAACGATAGGGTTCGACTCCCTGATGACGAATCAGTGGTCAAATTCAATTATGTCTGTGGGGTCGTCTGGTCGTTAGCACGATAACTTTCGAAGGGATTTCCCTAGAAACTTGAGATTTGCAGGGTGGGTTTGGTTCCAAAATACCGCTGTTGAGATTGTTAACCAGCCAAACCGCACAGGGTGTTCCATAAAATATGGCCAGTCAAATTTTTTGTTCTTCAATATCTCAGACAAAACAAAGCTAAGCTGAATGAAATTATGTGGCCTCATGCAGCAAGATCCTCACTATAAGCCTTATGCAAAATATTGTGGACACAGTGTTAACAGAACCATAGAAAAATAAATTCAATTGGAATATTGAAAAAAAGAATCTCTATATTTCCATAACAAGATATCATAATCAGATGAAATTTATTTTGTGAATGAATAATTATAAACTGAATGTTCATGCAAAGTTTCAAAAGGATCGCATCATAAGATCCATTTAGTTAATTTTTTTTAATTAAGAACCTATTGTGCCCCCTTACAGAGCTGTTCTCACATCACCCCTCACAGCTCGCCTTTCAGTTCCAGAGATCTTAATAATACAACCCTAAAAAAGGTTTTCGTTTCATCAAAAAAAAATTGTGATAATGCCATTAAATACCTGTCGATTGAAATGAAGTCGATTTTAAGGATGTAAATTGGCGAAATGAATGATCATGCAAATTTTAAAGAGAATTGTGAAAGATGAATTCTGATGATTTTAGTTATCGATTTTTTACATATTTCATTCATAAAATAATTTTCAGAATATAATTTCGATCGTGCTGAGATTTTGCATTCATATGTTCATTTTAAATCTCAAGTCTCCAAAAAAATTTCGAGGTAATAAACTTATTGCTCCACCAATGAACGAACGCTCAAAAGCAAATGAGGGCATTTCTAGAATTGTATATAATGGTATCACACATATTATGTTTATCATTTTGGCATTGCCATCCAATTTGTATTAGTGGATTATTGTAAACAAAACAACTAAATGGTCAATCACGTCTTTGTGAAAATGGTTTGATGAATCTATTATGAATAAAGTTCTCCAAGGCACTTAAGATGTTGAACTAGGGCATTCAGCAAATTGGGTTGTCGTTGACGGTAAATCTAGTTTGTCGCAAAAAAGTATTTATATGTGGAAAAAGCACTTTACAGAAAATCGAAAAGATATTGATGACGATAAGCATCCTCAAGTAAAGAAAACATAGAAACAGTAATAATGATCAGGTACAAACAGAAAACCGTTAAGGACAACCAAATCGGTTGAACGTCATTCCTTGTAGGTATTCCTGGCCTTTGGGAAAAAATAAGAAGAATTGGTTTCAAATTCAACATAAGAACGGTTTTCAAAACACAAAATGATATGAGATCCATTCTAACCAGAACGAAACCAATGAATGAGACACAAAAATCAAAAGATTGTGTTTACAATATTCCCGGTATATGATGGAAAATCTTATACAGGAGAGACATCAAGACCTTTAGAAATAAGAAAACGGGAACATAAGAACAACATCAAAAATAGAGACAATACAAGATCATATGATGAACTGGAAAAACACAAAGATCCTAATTACGGAACCTGATAATTATAAAAGGAAAATTGAGGAATCCACATGTATTTTGTTAGATGAAGTAGATAATTTGGCCAATTGTTTTATTGGAATAGATCGTATTTGGATTGATCTATTGAAGAAAGAAATGACATCAGGAAATTTCAAAATGTCAATTAGACTGCAAATGAAAAAACACACAATTCTGAAGATTTTACAAGTTTGTCTGAAGAAGGTGTCTGATATATACAACGAAGCGTTACATTTTCCTTTTCATTTATTTTTTTTAGTTTTACTGTTAGGCAACAATTTTTTCAATTATTTCTGTTTCAGAGACAGGGAGTGAAAACCTATACCTTTTTGAAAAGTGAAATGAATTGTTTAGGAAAATCGTCGAATCGTTATTGGGTCAGTTTCAGAGGATGATGGCATTTCAATCGGCTCATACCAAACAATTGGTGAATGAAAAAGTGTTTTTTTGACCTCAGGTATCTACGGTTAAAATATATGTATACAGTGCATCCAACTTTGGGTAAGACAGTCAGGTTTCTCGCTTGTTAATTAAGATACAGCCTTGCAGATTTCACGTTCGTTTTCTACTTTTTCGTGAAATTCAAGTTAGTCAAATCAGATTTTGCCCAACTGTTTCCGTTCAATAGATACAGGGTGATTTTGGAAATTGATACTTTACGAGCCTCTCCTTCATCTCCGAAGTTTTTGAAAATAATACTGAGCTAAAAACTAAGTCTGAATCAGAATTCTGCGTAGAATCCATTGACGTACTCAATTTTTTTTTCGGGGTATGGTTCTGAAGATTCAACACAAAACTAAATTTTTTTAATGGAACACTCTATATATTGTTACTTCGTTGAATTCGTTATTTTTCTCCCTTCAAAATGTATAATACTATGTAGGTACCATGTTCAGAAATGTTAAAAAAAACAATAAATCATCAAATAATAATGATTTTTTTGTTGAAGGCAATGGATTTCCCGAATTTCAGTGAGAGGATTATTACTTTTGATTTTTGAAAGTAGTAGGTCATTGATGATACAAACATCCTTGGTGTTCTTATTGCTACTATGCATTTGGGAGCATTGTTTTATCAAGTAGGCATTGGAGAGAAAAAAAACAATCTGATCTAGCTGTCAAGAACACCTGATCTGTCCATATTAGACTTTTTTGGGACTATTTGAAAAATAAAATATACAGTATCAGCATCATCAGAGGCAGTTTTCCAGGATTTAGAAAACCACCCTTTTATAATATTAAATGCATTCAGGCGTATTGAAAAGGTATGTCAATTATATATTATGGAAAATGGACAGCAATTTGAACAGTTTAATATCTAAGATAATATGTTATGTTTATGAGTTTTCGTATTATTTATTTGTTTGCTATTTGATGGTAGGTAACTACGTTTTGTTGTTCATGTAAGTGATGGGTGTATTATCTTTGTTTGCTTTCTCAACTATAAATAAAAATCACAAATGAAAATTATTCAATTGAATATTTTTTATATGGGAAATCCATTGACCATTTACAAAAATCATCATTATTTGATGTTTTTGTATTTTTTTGACATTTCTTAACATCTTACCTACATAGTATCATACATCATTTTGAAGGGAAAAAATAACGAATTCAACGAAGTGATAATATACAGGGTGTTCCATAAAAAAATATAGGTTTGTCTTGAATCTTCAAAACCATACATCGCCAAAAAAAATTTGATTAAGCCACTGGATTCTGAGCAGAATTCTGTTTCAGACTTAGTTTTAGCTCAGCATTATTTCAAATAACTTCGAAGATAAAGGAGGGGTCCGAAAAGTATCAATTTCCAAAATCGCCCTGTATCTCTTGAACGGAAACAGTTATGCAAAATCTGAGTTGACCAAATTCAGTTTCACGAAAATTAGGACAGGAACGTGAAAACCGCAAGGCTCTATCTTAAATAACAAGCGAGAAACCTGGTTGTCTCACCCAAAATGGATTTACAAGTCAAAAAATAACCCTGTATGCACTCATTACTCAGTTTGTTGGTTAGATGTACCCGATCAATACTTCTCGAGTGATAATGATTCGAAAATGTTGTTTACGAATGTTCTCGGCAACTAATTATTGGCAGGTCATCGATCAGTGATGATAGACCAGCAGCATAACTTCTGCTCATCAAAAACTAATCACAGGTAAACATATTCGAATTCGATTACCTGAAGCATTTAACCACCAGTTGCAATATCGGAGCATAATTTAGTTTCGGGGCATTTTCATATTCGCGAAAACTCTCGAACTACATTTCGAATAATATTATTCAAACGAATACATAATTTGGTTCTGGTTAGATAATTTATGTATTTCTATAATGAGGTTCAGGTCAATCAGTTCAATTTCGTTTGGAATTAGATTTATAGATGGTAATTGCGGATGACGAATTCTATCTATTTTAGTTGCAGCTTGATTTGCATTATTGATTTGTATAAATTATGTACTGAATTATTGACGTCGTCTGAAATTGTACTTCATCGATGATGATGATGAACTTCAGGTTATTAAAATAGCTACGGATGCTTTTCCAGGGCCGAGTTTACGGCCGACCGTAAACAGGCTCAGAAAACACAGACACCTGGCGAGATCGCTGAGGGTCTAAAATCCGACATCCATGCGAACTCCTATTGCGATCTCCTATAGATGTCACCATTGTTTAAGGAGAAACAATGATGTCACAAATAAAACCAACTACTTATAGAAGTCTCAAAGATATCCTATTGCGAGCTCTTTATTTATGAAAATTCAGGCTCCACCAAATTAAGAAATTCGCGATATAGTAGAAGTTTCTTGAGAATTGATATATTCAGTTTATACATTGTGTTTGGTCATGACTTAGCGATAATTTAAGGTCATCAAATATACTTAATATTATCGACAAAAACGCCCAAACTTGGAAGTTTTCCCCCTTAGTTTTGGAGTAGTCCCCATTTTAAATTTACTTTTCTATTTTCGTTGACCCTTCCAAGTAATATTGATTTCTTTGGACATAAAGGTCCTACAGATGTGAAAAAGATGTTTTTTGAAAGATGATACTACCACCTCTCATTGAAGTATAACGATAGATATAAAAACATTCAACTTGAAAACACCATAAAAAAATTCTTAAAAAAAATTATATTGAAAATATGTACTGATTTTCTCAATAAATCCGCAATAGTATAACAACTAGCACATTGAAGTATATTTTTTTTCAATGATTTAACTCGCATGGACACAAGCTACAAAACAACTTTAACATCATTTCTGTGAGTTAAATAATTTGAGAGTTATTGCTGTCCAAACATTATTATGAAATTATGAAAATTGATAAAATTAAAAAAACCTCAGTACTGTACTTTCGATAAGTTTCAATGATAATGATCAAACAAACAAATTAATCCTAAAAATTGCTCAAAATGGCCGCCTCTGCTCTGAAGACAGGCAGTGGCCTTTACGATGACCTGTCTTGGGTCTTTTGCTCGCGTAGTGATCATGTTGGAGCAGAAATAACTCTCAAATTATGGAACCTACAGATATGATGTGATAGCTGTCTTGTAGCTAATATCCTTGCGTGTAAAATCATTTAAAAAAATTATACTTCAATGTGCTAGTTCTTGTACTATTGCGTATTTACTAAGAAAATCAGTACATATTTTACTATGAACTTTTTTAAAGAATTTTTTATGGCGTTTTCAAGTTGAATGTTTTTACATTATTATACTTCAGTGAGAGGTGGTAGTATCATCTTTCAAAAAACATCTCTTTTACATCTGTAGGACCTTTATGTCCAAAGAAATCGATATTACTTGGAAGGGCCAACGAAAATAAAAAAATAAATTTAAAATGGGGGCTACTCCAAAACTGAGGGGGTGAACTTCCAAGTTTGGGTGTTTTTGTCGATAATATTAGGTATAATTGATGACCTTAAATTATCGCTAAGTCATGACCAAATTCACTGTATATTTAATGAAAAAAGGGTTTTTCTCGAAATAGAGTATTCGATACGGAAATTATAAACCATATTATATCACAGGATGAGAAACTGGGAAAACATGTTTCTAATGAAATTTATAATCATTTCTGTAAGTTAATATTCCGATAAATTTAAAATTTGATATTAAGAGGGAAAAATGAAATCCAAATTTGTGCTAAATCTCCAATTGTATAATGAACAATATTCTCATCGTATTTCAATTAAAGATATATGGTCATTTAAAATCCGAGGCATTTCTGAGACATATAAAAACCATAAAAAGAACTTTGTTCGAGTATAATGCCCTGTATATCATAAAACATAAAAGAAACTGAAAGAGAACGAAATTCAATTTCAAATGATTAACCATGTTCTTATACTCACATTCTGAGGTTTTCGAAATGAAAAAAATGAAAGTACTCAAGTTCATTTTGTATTAGTCATCCAGAAAATGTCGAAAAAGATGCCTTTTTAAAAAAATATCCAGGAATCAAGGAGCAATTTGAAAGTTATATAATATTCAGGGTGTTTCTTTTTGAATTTCCAAGTTAGGTATAAATACTTTTTCTTGATATAACCGGCAACACCGCAGCTCTGAAAATATTTCATACCGATAGAGCAGTGGTACTGGCCGAAAAAATGAAATTTTCAGTAACTTCGTACTACCCGCTCCTCGTAAACCACTAGGGTAATATCGACCGTAGGTCACCCTGTATATTCGATTGTAAAAGTTAATATTTGAGAACTTGAAATCCATTGATCGATTCTTTGCAAATCTTTGAATTTGACAATTGTTGAACAGATTAGAACTGAAAAAAATTTAGAAGAGCTCTGAGAAGGTGCTGTTGAGTTTTCACCTCATAATTTTGTATATGACCTGAAATTCATGCTAGGTATATAAATGCAAAATCTCAGCACCATTGGAATCATAAATCTGGAAATCATTTAAAAAATTAAATATGTAAAATCGATAATTAAAGATAAAATATATGGTTCTCATGATGCAATCTTCTGGAAATTCTGCTTGAACATTCAGTATATCAATCTTCACAAAATAAATTTCATTCGAATCGGGTGTGTTGTTATGGAATTAAATTTTTCCTTTCAATATTCCAATTGAATTTCCTATGTCTGTTAACACTATGGTCACAAAAAAAATCTGCATGTGGCTCATTATGAGCATATTGCATGTGGTCGCTATATTTCTTTTCGATTGATTTCTTTTTGTCTGAAAATTTAAGGAAAAACAATTTTGAATAGCCATATTTTATGGAATACCCTGTACAAACAAAACCGAAGCATTTGGGAACCGAACTCACCCTGAAATTTTCAAATCTCTAGGACAATCCCTTTGAAAGTTATCGTGCTTACGGACAGCCCCACGCACAGAATTGAATTTCACCACGATTCGTCATCAGAGCGAAGAACCCTATCGTTTGAGATCATTTTCTGCTCAAAATAAAAAAATCGAAGATTACAGGCATTTGGGCAAAACGATATGTACCTATAGCACTCGTTTAAGTAAAACGAGGGCTCGACAGTATACTCTACAATAATATTAAAAATAACAACAAGAATTGTGATGAATGGAATGTAAATATGATGAAATTAACTCCAAAACTGGATTTACAGATCACAAAAAAAGTGTGGAGTCCCATGGATATAGGTACTATTCATTGAATTCCATAAAAAAACTGAAAAAAACTGAAAACTCACCTGGATTATCCTCGTTTATCAACAAAAAAAGACCGGGTTCAATCACAAACACGTGTTCACACCATATCTCGATACCGGTGTCAAAATAGGTGCGTGACCGCAAACCGCAAAATTAACAAGAAGAAGTAGGTGATCCTAAAATAACCGCGTTATTCCCGAAAACACAAATCTAAGCTTCAATACAGCTGATTAACGATCTTCTTACGGAAATCTATGCGCAGATACTAAAAAAAGATCTCGTTGTTTATCTACAGGTTCGAACGTTTGATGCGCTTCTCTGTTTATAATAAATCTTGGACCAGTCAATAGTTTTCACATCATTCCTTCACAAACAAAGCTTTGTACCTCGTAACTTTTGAGGAATCGCAGGCTTGGCTTTGGTGTTCAATTCTATGGAAACATAGATTACAGTGAATTTCCTTGTGCATATACTCAGCCACATAAACTGCGCAAAAAAATTAACGCTCATCATGGAAACCTAAATTCATTCTACAACTGAAGGTGTTCTCAATGATAATTATTTTTATCAGAATTATGCATGCATATGTTATCCACTTTCAACGTTTTTCTTCGATACAGATGTTTTTTCCTAGCAGGAATAAAAAAAGATTAGATTATCAGATTTTGAATGTATTGGCTCCATTCTGAAATCAGTTGGTCTCGATCAATTCTAGTGATCAATAGTTTTTCTTTCGTTTGATTTTCTACACTCGATCGCTATGCAATGCGAAACACGTAATTTGACCCGAAAAGAATGTGCCCAAGCGGTAGTTTTGCGAGAAAAAGGGTGGACATACACAAGAAATGCAGAAAGGTGTGGAGTTTCCCATACAAGTGTGTTCAGAATTTTGCAGCGATTCAGGGAGACAGGTATGAATGTCCGAAGACCAGGACAGGGTAGACCACGGGTAACAACTACCATTCAAAAATGTTACTTTAGAGTTTCTTCGTTGAGACAACGGTTTGCAACCGCTAGCTTCCTTCAAAGTCAGCTTGAACAAACTCATGGGGTGCAAATTAGCACTAAGACAATAAGAAATCGATTCAGAGAATATGATTTAAGGCCTCGTGTCGCGGCAAGAGGCCCAGCTCTTACCCCAGCCCATCGAATGGTGCGTTTGTATTTTGCGATAGAGCATATCCATGCATTAGGAAGAGGCTGATTGGGAAAGAGTTCTCTTCACAGATGAGTCTAGATTCTGCCTCTACCATTGTGATCGACGTTCCCTTGTATACAGACGTCCACATGAAAGATATGCTGACTACAATTTCCTGAATACTATACTGATTTCGGGGGAGGATCGATCATGGTATGGGGTGGAACATCTTTGACTGCTCGCACAGACCTAGTGGTCGATGATAGTGGAGCTATGAATCCTGATAGGTATATAAGGAATATTTTTGAAGAACATGTAGTGCCATTTGGCCCATACATAGGTGAAAATTTAATTTTCATGGACGATAATGCATCGTTCAGGAGTACCTTAAAGAGGTTGAAGTCTCTCGAATGGAATGGCCAGCAAGAAGTCCAGATCTCAATCCGATTGAGCAGGTTTGGGACAACCTAAATAAAAGGCTCAGAAGTTAAGAAAATCATCCAGCCACTCTTAATGACTCAAGAATCCATCTCTCTTCTTTCACATCATTCCTTCACAAACAAAGCTTTGTATCTCGTAACTTTTCAGGAATCACAGGCTTGGCTTTGGTGTTCAATTTTATGGAAGCATATTAGCATAGATTATATTATTACAGTGAATTTTCCTGTGCATCTATTCATCAACATAGAAACTTTTAAAGTTTGCGAAAATAATTTATGGCGAATTCTGTGGCAGATTCATTCATTCTGTTCATAGAAATGTAACAAATTATTTAATTTGTGTGTACAATCAAAAGAATTGACAGGTTTTGAGGTCTTATTGTGAAGAAAACTAATTATTTATAGGCCAACCTTCGGTTTATTTTTATGAATATCCTCGGGGCACTAGAAGAGACAGCAAAAAACTCTCAAATGTTATGACTCGATCAAAATATGAAAGTTGTAAGCAAAATAACAAGAATATCAATTAACAAATGGAATACAATATAGAAACAATATGAAAAACCGACGTTGAAATTCGTAATAATACATATTACGTATATACAAATATGTGAAACTTGACAATTGTAAAAATTTAATTCTATGGTCCTGATGATGTGATTCTCTATAATTTTTTCAGTACATCAATGTTCATACACAAAATAAATTACACTCAAATCGGATTTTTCCGTTTGGGATCATTTTCTGCTCAGAATTCGAAGATCACAGACATTTGGGCAAAACCATATAGCACCCGTTGAAGTAAAACGAGCACTCAAAAACAATTTCATTAATTAATTACTCAAAAACCGCTAAAGATAGATATAAATAAAAATTTAAGAAAAGCCCACAGCAGGAGCTTTTGAGCTCTTGTTCTTTGGTATAGTAATAAGACCTCAGCATTTTATATTTGATTTGAGATAGATATTAGATATATAAATGAAGAATGTCCACACAATCGGAATTTTATTCTGGAAATTATTCAAAAAATTAGATATCTAAAAAATAAATAATTACAAAAATTTAATTTTATGGTTCTGATGATACAATCAACTCGAAATTTTGCATAAACATTCAGTATATCAATTTCACTTCAAACGGTTATTCTGTTATGGAAATATGTAGATCCTTCTTTTCAATATTCCAATTGAATTTTTTATGGTTTTGTTGACACTATGGCCACAAAGTTTTGCATGAAAATTCAGTATTAGTGCTGATTCACAATGGACGTAACCATAACGAACATGTAAACGTACTTTGTCCGTGAACGTAATGGTGTTCAGAATGAACTTTGGGCGCTGTAGCAAATTATAGACGTTTTTGTAGAATAAGAAGATGTTTCTGTACCTTTACATAGACATAGAAAAGAATGGACAGGGCGTCACGTGACTTTCACACTAAGTTTTGTGCCCCCAACATAAGAGAGAGAGATACCGTGAAGGATGGAGTAATATTAGTGTGGTGCATAGACTAAACTAAACTAATATTACTCCATCCTTCACAGTATCTCTCTCATAATGTCACAGAACATAAAAATATCTAATGCGTAGATATCTACGATCCAATGTTTATATTATATGTTCTGTGCTTCGCACTAATATTACTCTATCCTTGTCTGAAGCCACACGTCCTGTCCATTCTTTCTCGATTCTTTTATAAGTCATATGCTCAGTTGCAGGAACGTCCATTAAAATTTAAAGGTCCATTAAATCCTTAATCCTCCATTAGTTCCTTGTAATAATGGAGGATTAAAAGTTTAATGGAGCTTTAAATTTTAATGGACGTTCCTGCAACTGACACTATGTACCTTTATAATAAGTGTTTTATGAATTTTTTGACAATTGATTATTGTGAAGTGTTGTCATTAATTAAAAATGTATGAATATTAAGTCTGTTTTTATTGAGACGATGTTTGAAAAAAAAAGAAATTGAAGAGCAAAATTCTAAAAGAAGAAAAAAACGACGTTGGGTTAACTCACAGAATGTGAACAAATTTCTATAATTAAACGTTAGAATTACGGACTACCATAAGCTCAACGTAAACGTCAAAATTACAGAGCCTATTGTGAACAGTTCCATATGATTTGCATTGGTTCAACTTTGCGTTTTTCGTTTACGTTTCGGGAGTTTTATGGTTACGTCCATTGTGAATCCAGCATTACAGTCTTGATTCACAAGAAACATTTGAATCGGATATCCTGTTATTGTCATTCTTCTTTTCAATATAATTCCAATTGAATTTTCTATGGTTCTGTTACTATGGCCACAAAATTGAAAATTCTGCATGAACATTCATTGTATCAATCCTAATTTATAAAATAAATTGCAATCTATATTTTTTTATGGAAAAATGAAGTTTCTTCTTTTCAATATTCCAATTCAATTTCCTATGGTTCTGTGCTGAAGGAAGGCCAGCCAGACGACCCGAATGGAATTTTAGACCATCTCCGGTTCAAAATTCGAAAATAACAGAAATTTGGGCAAAACGATATAGCACTCGTTTGAGGAGCGCTCAAAAATTAATTATTAGTAAATGATGTTTAGTTAGTGGCCGTTTTTCTATGTTACCCAGTATAGTTCGACCGAGGCCCAGATTACAGCATATTTCCGTGTACCGGGTTTTTCACTATAATTTGACCCCCCCTTTAACTTTGTTACTGAAGGAGATACAAAAAAATGTTTCGTATAAAAGTTTCACGAAATCAACTGAGGTTTTTTGATATGAGTCCAGAAACTGAAATATATACAGGGTGGCCAACATATTCATGACAACTTCATTTTTTCAAATGGAACACCCTGTATATTTTTGCATATTTGGCTAGCTCTTTTTCCTCTAATTTCGAATATGTAACATATGTTGGTCTATCTTTATTATTCTGAGCACCACAGAGTTTCAAATTTCAATAACCATCTGGCATAGCGTTTTGGAAGTTCGTGAATATTTAAGTGGCCAATTTGATCTTTGGATTGGTAATGGCGCACCCATTTTATGGCCACCAAATAGTCCCGATTTAACACCGTTGGACACGTTTCTATAGCAGTTCCTGAAGGAAAAAATTTACCTCAGCAATAATGAGAATAATATTAATGATTTAAAATCAACCAATATTAAACCCATAATTCGGAACAAATCCCGTCAACGCACAAAGAATAATGATAATATTGTAATGATTAGAAACAAATTTTGAAGCTTTAATTTCTGACTTGAATCAGAGCCATAAAAATGCTATCAAAATAGTCTAAACAACTTGAGACAACTATATGAACTATGTGTATTGAATGAAGGGGTCATTTTGGACAATTTCTTTAGTTGATATTATTCTTACCAGACTACCATAGTTTATCATTTTGCATTGGTTAAGTGATTGTTAAGTATTTATTTTAAAATAATACTTTTAAATAGATTGTTTGGATATGAAGAATTTCGTAGGTATTTCAAATATTTTTTTATTCGGTGTCATCATTTCAAAACTTTGAAACTCTGAAAATTGAAGAGACACATCCACATACGCATTTATATTCGAGATCAAGAGGAAATAGCCTTTCAAAAAAGGAAGAATATACAGGACAGGGTGTCCCATTTGAAAAAATATAGTTGTATTCAATGTTGTTCACCCTGTATATCTTCCCATTGACGTTACTATAACTCCAAAAATGAGCATTTTCAGTAAACGCACTCTGCCACTTGTAAAATTATTACAGATCTTGGCAGGTGGTTCTTAAAATTTGAAACTCTGTGGTTCTCAGAATAAAAGAGATAGACCAACATATGTTACATATTCGAAATCAGGAGAAAAAGAGCTAGCCAAACATGGAAAAATATACAGGCTGTTCCTTTCGAAAAAATGAAGTTGCCATCAATATGTTGGCCACCCTATATATATTTCAGTTTCTGGACTCATATCAAAAAACCTCGGTTGATTCCGTGAAAATTTTATACGAAACATTTTTTTGTATCTCCTTTAGTAACAAAGTTAAAGGGGGGGTCAAATTATAGTGAAAAACCCGGTACATATTTTTATCGCTGTTTCTCGATAATCATAAGTGTTCATTAGAGTTTATGTTTATCCAGATATTTAACAAGGAATAAATGATGAGTTGACTATAGGAGCCGAGAAATTGGGTTTGGATAGTCATAATATTTTGGATAAACATAACATGTTACTTTGGAATGTTTAGACGGTGAGTAGAACATCTTGGCCTTTTTTCCGATAGAG
Organism: Propylea japonica; assembly: GCA_013421045.1. Classification (NCBI taxonomy): domain Eukaryota; kingdom Metazoa; phylum Arthropoda; class Insecta; order Coleoptera; family Coccinellidae; genus Propylea; species Propylea japonica. The sequence goes on from CM024244.1 coordinate 59,705,296, forward strand.
TATTAGAATTGTATGAATGCGAAATCTCAGCACCATCGGAATAATTTTGAGGAATTATTCGGAAAATGGAATATGTAAACTTGACAATTAATTAAATTTTATGGTTCAGATTATCTGATCCTCCTGGCATAAGAATTCAGTATAAATCAATCTTCATACACGAAATAAATGATACTCGAGTCGGATATCTTGTTAAGGAAAATGAAGTTTCTTCTTTTCAATATTCCAATTGAATTTTCTATGGTTCTGTTAACACTGAGGTCACAAAATTTTGTATGCGGCTCATTCTGAGCATCTTGCATAGGACCGCAAAATTTCATTTCGATTGATTTTGTTTTGTCTTAGATATTGAGGAACAAAAATTTTGAATGGCCATATTTTATGGAACACCCTGTACCTACGATTTGGCTGGTTAACCAACTTAACCAAAGCATTTCGAAACTGAACTTATCCTAAAAATCTCAAGTCTCTGGGACAATCCTTCCGAAAGTTATCGTGCTAACGACCCTACGGCCATAATTGAATTTGACCACACGAATTCGTCTTCAGGGAGTCGAACACTATCGTTTGAAGCCATTTTCGGTTCAAGATTCGAAATTAACAGACTTTTGGTCAAAACTAGTGCTCAAAAAGGTATCATAAGCCTTGGATTTCTGTATTTTTCATTACTATTCGAAGTAGTCATGAGAAAAAAAATTGAGAATAGGGCCTTTTGGAATCTGCAATATAACTAAGTGAGAATTTCAAGAAAATTAGGCTCTTTGAGATGGGAAAACACTCTAATAAGTCAAATTTTATTTACATGAGGACATTTTAGTGTGTTGAAATTAGTTTTATATCACTAACCCTCTATCCGCTACCTCAGAGGAAGAAGTAAGTTTATTACTTCTTCCTCTGAGGCCGCTACCCTAACAGCCAATATTCAAATTTAAACCAAAGCGTAGGATTTACGTTGTAAAAAATACACTCATGCAGGAAATTGAATTACCTTTCCAACAAGGGGCTGCTCGACCCCTCTTTCTATTCAGAGATGAGAGCTGTTAGGGGTTGCGGCTAGAGGGTAGTGATATCAAACTGATTTTATCACCCTGATTTGTCTCTTTTTCAACGGAATTTGGCATGTCCGAGCGTTTTTTCGTTATTCCATCCCAAAGCTCAAAATTGGGGGTGGAAAGTTATGGATGGCACACCCTGTATATAATTGCAAAAACTCGGCACGATCGGAATAATATTCTGGAAATAATTCAAGAACGGAAATATGTAAAAACTTGACAATTAAAAAATTCACTTCTATGGTTTTGATGGTGCGATCCTCTTCAAATTTTGCATGAACATTCATTTCATCAATCTTCATTCACAATATAATTTCACTCGAATCAGATATATTGTTATGGAAATATAAAGATTCTTCTTTTCAAGAATCCAATTGAATTTCCTATGGTTCTGTTTACACTATGGCCACAAAATTATTCATGAAGCTTATTATGAACATCTTGTATGTGGTCGCAAAATTTTATTTCAATTGATTTCGTGTTGTCTGAGATATTGAGGAAAAAATTTTGAATGGCCATATTTTTTTTATGGAACACTTTGTACGATTTGGCTGGTTAACGAACTTAACCGCGGTATTTGGGAACCAAACTCACTTTGAAAATCTCAAGTCTCTAAGATAATCCCTTCGAAAGTTATCGTGCCTCACGGCCCCACGGACAGAATTGAATTTGACCACGTATTCGTCATTAGTGAGTCGAACCCTATCGTTTAAGACCATTTTCGGCTCAAAATTCGAAAATACCAGACATTCGAGCAGAACGATATAGCAGTCGTTTAAGTAGAACAAGCGCTCAAAAAACCTCCGCTCCATAGTGATATCTATTGGAGAGTATTTCAACAGAAAAAATGAACAGTTTGATTAGAAAAGACCGCTTAATCTTCAATCATTTATGTGTCCAATTAATCCACCTACGCTTACTTGTAAACTAAAAGCGGACTACTTATATCAACCTGTCAGAAACAGCTACAATAACAAATTACATTAGAGAGAAAATTATGAGACCCTTCCAGAGGTGTTAAATCTGCTGAACTTCGAACGTAATGATGGAATTTCGTCATAACAATGAAGTAACTGTTGAATAATCTCTTCTTAACTGATCTTGACAACTACAGATACAGGGGGAAATTTTGAGGCATTTTCCTAATCGGTGGTTTAATGTGAAGAATATTTCAAGACGTTGATTTTTGGAATGATTAATGTCAGAGCGTTCTCACTCTGTGAGATGACTCAAAAATATCTGTCAGAGATTAAACATTGATTTCACTTGTATTGTATTAGATTATGGTTGATTTGCACTTTATATACCTTTCCACACTTTGGCCAATGAGGTAGTTCGAGCGTTACTAAGCTACATCATAACATCGAGCTAAAATCTAATACTATTTTCCCTTCACTACATAGTATAAAACAAAGTCGCTTTCTCTGTCCCTTTGTATGCTTAAATCTTTGAAACTACGCAATGGATTTTGATGCGTTTTTTTTTTAATAGATAGAGTGATTCAAGAGGAAGGTTTATATGTATAATAACATCCATTAAATAGTGGAGACGTACTGTTATTTTTGAGGTTTCTAGTGTATAATAAATAACTATATTTCAAGTCCGGTTCGATTGATTTTTTTTTCAATTGTAGGGATGTTCATCCTTAACCAGTCACCAATTTTGAATTTGAAGAAAACTCGGCTCAAGTAATTTTATACAGGGTGAAACAAGTTGTTTTTTACCGTAATTTTAGAACCACCCCTGGTGTGTTCTAATTGTTCCACGTGTGATTTCTTATTTCATCATCAAAACACATCTTTTCTTGACAATCTAATTCTTCATTTATAACAATAGCTCAATTTCTGTTAATATACAGGGTTTTCAGTAAAATATTAAACTCCACAGTTTGGCTGTGGCTATGAAAGTACTTTCACAGATTTAACGTTAAATCCGAACGTTATGTGAATAAACTGAAAAAAAAAACCTAAAACAAGAGAAGTTTTAACGCGGCATTTTGTTTCGTATGAACCGTTTCTTGGAGACGATTTCGAGCAAATGCTTTATAATGGCCGACCGCATCAACCGCATGTGGCTAAGATTGCCAGAGGGTATCTAAGAATTCAACTGGCCTGCTCTAAGACCAGATTTGAACCCAATTGGGCATGTTCGGATGATCTTGAGAGGAAAATTCGATCTCGCGACCAACTCCAGAAAATTTGCAGCAGCTGAGTGGTACTCTTATTGATTCAAAACATGAGGACTTAACCAGCCGAATTGCACCTATTATTCGCGTCTGGGAGAAAAACACGTTATGTTTTTGACTTTGTTTTCAGTTTATTTTCATTAGGTCCGAATTTTAGGTTGAATATGTTTTGAAGTACTGTTGTAGCTTTAGCGAAATTCAGATAATATTTTACTCAAAACCCTGTATCTTTAACAAAAATTGAGCTATTGTTATAAATGAGAAATTTAATTGTCAAGAGATCACACCAGGGTTGGTTCTAAAGATGGTAAAAAACGGATTTTGTTTCACCCTGTTTAAAATGACGTAAGCCAAGTTTTCTTGAAATTAAAACTGGTTTTTGTTATCTACAAATGGCGATTGACATTGAAGTTGCTTCCTCCAATGTCTACTTTTCAGTTTTTCTTCATCGAAAGCTTCATCGGTTTCTCTCTGTTGAGATAATTTCTGATGTTCTTGAATACAAACTCCACGTTTGGTTTCTCCAGTATACCGAGTTTCCTAGTAAGTCTGTTCAAATGGATCATCTCAGCCATTTAAGAAAAAGCAATTTATCCTCTATCTGAGAAAAACGAAAATTGAAAGCCTCTTCCGGTTGGACCGTAAGTGATTTTTTCATTTCATATACTACCCTGTACATTTTTTTCAATGTTTGATATCTACTCAATATTATTGAAAGGTATTTCAACGATGTACCACACCTTGTATTTTACTTTCAATTCGATGGAAAAAAGAAAAAACGTCGATTGAAGGCTCGTTTTCACGGTTGTAAATTATTGCATGTTAGCTATTCTGACACGCACACAACTATTGAGAACTGTCCAAGTTGCAAAAAATAGTGTATTCACATTTTTCTTTTTTTTATACGCATCTCTCGGGAAAAGACTGAGCTTATAGCGCCCTTTCAAGCGCCCGAGATGAATTTAGAAGAAATCGGTTTGTACGTGTCTTAAACTGTTGTAAGTTGTAACCAAGGGGGAATGCATCTTGAGGTAGAGTAGTCCATAGCCTTGCAGTTCGGTAAAGAAAAGCCTTCTGATACACTGATGTCCTAGCTGTAGAAAGATGCACGGCAAACTGGTGACTATTATCGGCTAGCCTTGTTTGTCGATCAAATTGAGCCCCTGGTGGAATAATGGAGGCAGTGGCAGCAGAACACCTTCCGTGGTAGTATCTGTAAAAAAGGCATAAGTCTCCAACCTTCCTACGGTGATCGAGACTATGAAGATTGGCAGTTAACGTTGGATCATCTATTAGGCGCACTGTTCTTTTTTGAACGGAATCCAGTAGGAGTAACGAGTGCTTAGGAGCTGAACCCCAAGCATGAGAGCAATTTTCCATAGCTGGACGCACTTGAGCCTTGTAAAGTAATAAAAGCTGCTTTGGAGTGAAGAGTTTCCTCGCACGAAATAGATAGCTAAGCTTCTGTGCAGCTGACTTGGAAACTGAGCAGACGTGCTCATGCCAGGTTGCATTTGGACTGATCTTGACCCCTAGAAGCTTAAGTCCATTAGTTGATTTTATTGTTTTATTGTCCATTATTAGTTGGGGTGCAACTGTCGATGCTTTTCTTGTGAGTAGAGTAGCCTGGGTCTTAGACGCATTGAATTCAACTAGATTGTCAGAACCCCATTGTAGAATGACTTCTAGATCTTCGTTGATTGTCACAGCTTGAGCGATTCTTTGGGAACTGGATGTTGACGCTGATACAGGCTTCTTGTTTGTCGTGGACGCTATAAGAGTGCTGTCGTCTGCACGGATTATTAATCCTTTTTGAAGTCAAAATTGAGATTATGCAAAATATCGTAGCCTAATGGAATTCTTCCAGTTCGAAATTTCATTGACTTTCTTTCCATTGAATCAGAAGGTGCTATATGAAAAAAAATCGTTAAAACCGGAAGTGACTTTCAATATTCGTTCTTCTCAAATAAAGATTCCTAAGGGCCGATTTCATAGTCTTCCCTCAAGGTGAGGGTGAGGGTTAGGTGAGCGACAGATCACCCTTGAGTAACTGTAGCCGTTTCATCAAAGCATACTCAGAGAGCAGAGTGCTAGCCTGATCTCGAGGGAAGTCTCTAGCACCCATGAATAAGTATGCTTTATGAAACGGCTACAGCTACTAAAGGACCATCTGACACTCACACTCACACTCGCCCTCACTTCGGGGGATGACTATAAATACGGTCCTAAATCGGATTGCAGAACATGAAATTTTTAAATTTTTATTATCCGAAATGGCTGAGATAACCCGGTGGAACAGGTTTACTGGAATACCCGGTATAATCGTAAGGTACTTCATACAGGGTGTTCCTAAATTCATGCGAAAAACTTCAGGAGGAGATTGCTCGTATAAAATTAAGTCAGGTCTTTCCTATAACAAAATTTCCTCAGCCCACCCCTATCCGAGATGTAACCCCTAAAATGTGGTTACAAAATTCACAGTTTATTTTCTCTTTTAAAATTCTAATAGAGCTTAGAACTTGAAATTCTATTATTTTCGTGTAAAGGGTGATTCACTTATCTTGGTAACCTAATTTTTCCCGAAAAGGGATGGAAAAGTTTTTATTCTGTTGACGATATTTGGTACGAGCCTATGATGACTTGATACGTGGGTAAAAGTCAGAGAAAAGAATTAAGGTACCAGGTGTCGCGAAGCTATCAAAAAATTGTTCTCAAGAAACATACCTTTTTTATTGCGTCATTCGAAAGATAATTTAATTCTGAATGTTTCCTCTGAATACAATTTTTTTCTATTTCTCACTGTCAGCGACCTGCAGCGTGTTTTATTCTTATTCTATTCCATTTATTTTTTTCTGTATTGTGACAGTATGCCTTTATTTAGAGCCATAGATATGATTGTGTTTTTTAAAATCAAATAGAATTTGTAGCAAACTATTTCTCAATCATTATATTTATCAAATAGCATTCATTAGATAATAATAAACATGTCAAATCATATGGACAAAGTAAATTACATATATATTGAACTAAGAAAAATATTTTATTTATGTATGGATCATAATGGCCGCTATGGAGGACATATGATTTGACATTTTCGTTTGATTGAAGAATGTTTATTGTTATAAAATATTTCTCATTGATTTTATCTATGCCTCAACCAAATCAAGGCACAATACAGAAAAATAAGGGCATAGAATTAACATAAAACACGCTGCAGGTCTGACGATAAAAAATAGAAAAAAATAGGATGCAGAATAAACATTCAGAATTGAATTATCTTTCGAATGACACAGTAAAACAGGTATGTTCTTGGAGAACAAAATTTCTTACAGCGCCGCGACGCCTGGCGTCTCAATTCCCTTCTTTAACTTTTACGCACATTTCAAGTCAACATTGACTTGTACGAAATATCGCCAACAGAATAAAAAAATATTCATCCTTTCTCGAGAAAAATAAGATTACGAAGATAAATGAATCATCCTGTAGATAATTTGTAAATACTTACTTACTTCTTATTTGAAAAGACTGAACGACTCGTCAAATACAATAGAAGAAAACGATAGAAGTAGCCCAAAAAACATTTTAGTATTTTCCAATCGAGGAGAATTTCACGCCAACATCTGTTGATGAAAGAAGATTTCTCTATTACAGTGATGTAATGAATTCGTTACAGCATTGCTTTCAGATATACAGGGTGTCTGGTGAGAAATGGGACAACGTTTAGGTGGTGATGAGGGATGTCTCAAGGAGTGAGAAAATGCCATTTGAAATCATCTGAGGTACATGGTTCCTGATATACAGGGGGTTTTAGAAAAAATTAGGAAATTTCAAATGACCATAATTCAGGAAATATGAGAGCTAATCCGATGATTTTTCGTATGAACAATGATAGAGTGAGTACGAATCTGTTTGAACGAAAAATTCGAAATAAAATCAGATCCGGACTCAGAAATTTTATTTTTTCTGAAATTAGGTAAAAACAACACCCTGTATGCGGTTTTCAATTTTTTTGACTTCATATTCTGAGAGAGCAGGAAAAATACATTCAAACTCAACTCTCATCCCGAATGGCACAAATTTTCCCTGCTTCCTATGACCATTCGAATGTCAATCTTCCGATTTTCGCTCCTTACATATTATTTTCTCGACATTTCAGAAACATGAGATCTCAGATAGTTACTTATAAGATAATTAATTATAAAAAAAGATCATAAACGAATCAAAACTTTTATAAAAATTGTCAAAAATGCGAAATGTGGAAAATTAATAATTAATTCTTCAAATATTGTTCAAAATGAAAACCACCAACTTCTACACATTTATCTGCTCTTTTCATTAAGTTCAAAACTGCTTTCCTTATCACATTCGGGTTGTTTGATATTTCGTCACATGCGTCTATTATGCGCTGAATTAATTGTTTCCTTGTATTTATTTCTCGCCCGTACATCATAGTTTTAAGGTGTCCCCAAAGGAAATAATCTAACGGTGTCATGTCGGGGGACCGAGGTGGCCATGCTCTTGGACCACCACGACCTATCCATCTATTTGGATAGACCTCGTTCAAATGATTTCTCACTAAAATTGAGAAATGTGGGGGTGCTTCATCATGCTGGAAGATAAGTCCTCTTTGATTAATATTCCCTAATAAATTAGGAAGAACATTCATAAGGAAATCTCTATAAATTTCTCCGGTGAGTCTTTCTTCGAAAAAATGAGGACCTATTAAATTATTATCATAAACTGCGCACCACACATTAACACTGAAACGTCTCTGTGATTGTCTTTGTACGACAGCGAAATCGGAAGATTGACATTCGAAGGGTCATAGAAAGCAGGGAAAATTTGTGCCATTCGGGATGACAGTTGAGTTCGAAAGTATTTTTCCTGCTCTCTCAGAATCTGAAGTCAAAAACATTGAAAACCGCATACAGGGTGTTGTTTTTACCTAATTTCAGAAAAACTGAAATTTCTGAGTCCGGATCTGATTTTATTTCGAATTTTTCGTTCAAACAGATTCGTATTCACTCTATCATTGTTCATGTAACGTTGTCTGAGCGGTATTTAATTTATCTTATTCACTTTATGAATCAATAATTAAAAGGCAGTATTGTTTGCTAATTTATTATATGTTGTCTCTACAAAATCTATCTTCACACTGGTTTCTTCAGGACTAAATGAGCATGCGCTCAGCGTTTTATGAAGTCACAGAATTATACAAATTGTTCTTTAACATATTTGAACATAACAATTACAACAACCTTACATCCCCCCTTTTTAGATACAATAACAATTTTATGATAATTCAAAAAAAAATTAATATTACAAAAATTTAGCTTACAAGAAAAGAAACTAATACATGATATCAGTTAGGAAACCTTTTTGGTTCTCTTATCAAGTTTCTATTTCTTAAATTATAACTATTTACATTTGTACATGGCTCAATTACATTTTGCTTATCCATCGAATCTCTATAGAAAAAATGTTCCCTATTCCTTCTATACAATTTATTATTTTCATTCGATATCAAATAGGATCTAGGCTCATCACATTTTGAAACTATTTTTCCTTTATGCCAGGATTGATTTAATTTAAAGTATACATCTTTATTTGTCCTATTCTTAAGAGGTCTACTGTTCCGATCATAATAAAATTTCTGTTTTCTTTGACGTTTGATAATATTATTTCTAACATTTCTAACATCATTCATTTTTGGTACAAGCAATAAATCTTTCATGGGTAACGTATCTTTCAGACGTCTATTTAAGAATAATTGGGCTGGAGATAAACCAATATCCGGCACTGGGGTGTTACGATATTTAAGTAAATATAATTGGGCACTTTCATTATTCATTTCTGATTTTTTCAGAATATTTTTGCAAATGTTTACCGATTTCTCAGCCATACCATTGCTTTTAGGGTAATTAGGACTTGAAAATATTAATTTAATGTCGTATTTCTCAGCGAATTGTCTGAAAGCAAACGAATTGAAAGGGTTGTTGTCAGACATTATTTTACAGGGAAATCCAAATTGAGCAAATATTTCCATGAGAGCTTCAATTACATTTTTGATATTTTTTGACTGTATATACTTAAAATCAACCCATTTTGAGTAGTAGTCTATAACAGCTATATAAGATTTATTTTTGTAATCAAATATGTCAATTCCTATTTTATCCCAAGGTCTGTCAAGAAAGTCATGATGTAATAAGGGTTGTTTAGCATTATTATTCCTGAAACGATTACAAGTATCACATTTCAGAATGAATTCTTCAATTTGTTTCGACATTCCAGGCCAAAACAAGACACCAAGATGGCCCTCATGAATTTTATTCAAAATTTCAAGTCTTTTACTTTTCGGTATGATCAATCTATCTCCATAAAATAGTAATTCTTCATATTCCGAAATTTCATCTTTAATATTATGATAGATTCTCAAATCATCGGATAATTTCTTAAATTTTTTCCAACCATACTTGAGACAGTCCTTTATTTTCAACAGAGTTGCATCATTGTTAGTAGCACAAATTAACTCAGATAACTTATTATCGGAAATTGGTAACAATTCTGTTAAGCTATGGACATAAATCTCTTCGTGCTCAGTGATAGCGTTATCTACAATACTGGCCCTTGATAAAGCATCAGCAATAAACATTTGTTTCCCAGGTAAGTATTCTACTTTCAAGTCATATTTCATTAATCTATATAATAATCTTTGCAATCTGGAAGATACCTTATTAATATCCTTTTTGAAAATGTTTACTAATGGCTTTTGATCCGTATGAATTTTCACTTGTCTACCATAAACGTAATAATTAAATTTTTCCACAGCAAATACTATGGAACTCAACTCCCTCTCAATGTTGGCATACCTCTTTTCTGTATCCAACAACGTTCTAGAGGCAAATGCCACTGGTTTGCCCTCTTGCATGAGACAAGCACCAAAACCCTCTATGGAAGCGTCACATTGTATTACTACATCTTTATTATTGTCAAAGTGTGTTAGGACAGGAGCTTGTATAAGTAATTTTTTTATTTTATTTACTGTATCAGTATGTATTTTTTCCCATTGAAATAAAACATTTTCCCTAGTAAGTTCTCTTAATGGTGCAGTTAAGGCAGACAAATTTGGAAAAAATCTCCCCAAATATTTTATTATACCTAAAAATCTGAGCAATTCCTTTTTACAAGTTGGAATTTTCATTTTTTCAATAGCATCTGTTCTCTGTGGATCTATTTTGATGCCATTTTCAGATACTACAAAACCTAATATTTTTATTTCTGACTTTTTGTACTGAAATTTATGTTTATTGAATGTTATACCATTTTTTTTCGCGATTTCTAAAACTTCAATTAATTTTTTGTCGTGCTCTTCCTCGGTTGACCCCGAGATTATCAGATCATCTATGTATATCGCATTGTCCAAAACATCACCAAAAATTTCCACATTTTTCCGTTGGAAAATTTCGGCGGATGTATTTATTCCAAACGGTAACCGTAGAATTCTAAATCTGCCAAATGGAGTGGAAAATGTGCAAAGTTTAGATGATTCTATATCTAATGGGATCTGGTAAAATGAATCCCTCAAATCTAACACAGAAAAAATTTTTTATTCGTAAGATTTCCTAGAATTTGATCTGGTGATGGTATCTGATAATGTTCCCGTTTTATATATTTATTTAGATCAGATGGGTCTAAACATATACGTAACTTTTTGTCTCTCTTTTCAGTGATGACTATATTATTTACCCATTCTGTAGGTTCAGTTTCTCTACATATAACACCAGCTTTTACTAAATCATTTAAGGATTCTTTTAACTTTGGCATAAGGTTCTTAGGTATTCTACGTGAACTGTGAACTACAGGAATAGCATTTTCACTAAGTTTTAAGTTACATAGTTTTCCAGGAAAACACCCTAATTTATCAAAAACTTCTTTGAATGAAGATATAACATCATTTTTTGAATTAAATTTAGTTTGTGATATTAATTCTATATGTTTAATTAAATTCATATTTAGACATGCCTCAAGACCTAATATTGGTTTATCTGCTGAATCTACTAAAAAGAATAATAATGTTGATTTTTTACCCCTTACAATGCAATTGAGTTTAACAGATCCTCTTACTTGTACCAATTTTCTTCCGAATCCCATCAGCTTCACATTCGCTGGAGATATGTTGTCCATCAACCCAATTTGGCGACAGTAGACCTCAGTAGGAAGGATATTACATTCTGCACCAGTATCGAGCTTAAAACATATGTTTACTTCATTAATAAGAACATTTTCATGTAACACATTATTTTCATATTATTAGAATTTAAGAACGAATTTATTCCATCTATGCGAACTGTATCAATGAACAAATCAGGTAATTCATCATCGTGTGTTTTTTCTATTGAATGTATTTTTGTATTAAATCTAGAATTCATTTTTTTCTTAAAGCAACAAGATGCAAAATGATTCTTTTTTTCGCAGTATGAGCAAACTTTGCCATAAGCAGGACATTTATTAATAGGATGTTTATAATTACATTTACTACAAGGTTTTTCAGCATGAAAGTTTTTATCTTGGAATGAAAATTTTGAATTACCAGAGTTGTTCGCAAAAAATTTATTATGATTGTTATTATTACTTATCTTATGAGGTTTTCTCTTCTTATTAACCATATCAATAGCACATTCAGGTCTCTTCTGGTGATCCATCATATCATTAGCCTGCTGTCTACTCATTTCCACAATATTACACATTTCTTCAGTCTTCTTCAGCGATAATACGTCGTATTGCAGTAATTTCTCCCTCAAACTGTCATCGTTTAATCCTAATATTATCTTATCACGTATCATTTCATCCTGATCATTATACTCGCAGTTTTTTGCTAGCGTCTTTAGTTCCGTAAGTTCCGTAGTTTGAGTGTGTTGAAAATTTGAACACCTTCATCTCCAATTAAATTAAGAAATATTGCCACTTTCTTCTGTTCTGATGCATCTTGATCGACTGCAGCCAGCATATATAATTCGAATTTTTGAATCCACATGGCCCAGTTCTGTCCAATGTTGCCGGAAAATTCCATCACATGCGGCACTCGGAATCCGTCCATATTTCGATAATCTTTGTTGATTTATTCGAAATTATATTATTACTTTTTTAACCTGACACCATGTAACGTTGTCTGAGCGGTATTTAATTTATCTTATTCACTTTATGAATCAATAATTAAAAGGCAGTATTGTTTGCTAATTTATTATATGTTGTCTCTACAAAATCTATCTTCACACTGGTTTCTTCAGGACTAAATGAGCATGCGCTCAGCGTTTTATGAAGTCACAGAATTATACAAATTGTTCTTTAACATATTTGAACATAACAATTACAACAACCTTACAGTTCATACGAAAAATCATCGGATATGCTCTTTTATTTTCTGAATTATGGCCATTTGAAATTTCCTAATTTTTTCGAAAACCCCCTGTATATCAGGAACCATGTACCTCAGATGATTTCAAATGGCATTTTCTCTCTCCTTGAGACATCCCTCATCACCACCTAAACGTTGTCCCATTCCTCACCAGACACCCTGTATTTTTCGTTTGACTTTCCAACCTAACAAATTTCGGCATACATCAAATAATAATTTGTGAGACATCTTAATTATTTGGTAATGATTGTTGACAACAAAAGTTTGAATTTCATCTAGAAAATAAGCTATTAGAGCAATAACTTATTCATTCACATCTTTCCATGACTAATTAATTATGCTCTCTACTAGTATCAATAGCGATACAGTACATAAATTTCCTAAATAAAAGTAATCATTAATGATATATATTATATTTAATGTTTCATAAAACCTTGTATGACGAATATGTTCACTGTTGCCATAGTAAAACTTTCAACTTTTAATGCACTAAATCAGACCAACTTCGAGAAATCCCAAACCCGAAATTTTACACAAAAGTAAACACATCCAAAGCTTTCAGACTCTTCTAGACTTGGTGATCCATAATTAATTAATGGTTGATAAAAAGATAAGACGCCCCAGTAGCTGTCAATCAAACACATGGGAAAACATCAAAACTGAAATTTCAAATTTGTAGAATTACGATAGGTTACGATATTTTGTGAAATCTTGATTTGGTATCCAATAATATATTTTTTTTTCAACTTTTACAGTTCGCAATAGTTGTGTACGTGTCAGAGTAACTCACACATTCAATGAGGAAAAACTGTGAAAATTATAACTTCGCAAAGCAAGATAAATTGGACATGTTACTAATGTTAGTTACTCAGACACTATGTGGTCAGAACAGCTCTGTAAGGGGGCACAATAGACCTTGAGATCGCAGTGAACTGACCCCTTTTAAACTATCAACTAGTAGTACAGTCCAATAAGCTTAAATTTAAATTTAAGTTTGTAAATACTTGTATATTGATACCCTAAAAGTTGTCCCAAAACCTACATATGGTCAAAACAATCGTTTTTTTGCGCTTTTTTTGTAAATATCTCATTTCCTATGGGTTTTTTTCCTATTTGTAGTTATTATGAATATTGTAGAATACAAAGTTCTCTACAAATTTTGTTTGAAAAGAATTTTGATATGGTAAACGGTTTTCGAGATAGAGGGCGGAGAGCGCGCAGTCACAGCGTCGCTTCTGGTCAACCGGCGTCTCCGGTCGAAAACGCGCAATATACAGTTGATAAACTATCGATAAATCAATTATTATGAATATTTGTTATTTTTATTAACTATATTATTCTGTTTCGTCAATTAGAATCTGCCAATATTACTACTAAACAAGCCAGAGAAGATGCGGATATTGTTGAAACTGCAATAGAACAATCAAAGTCTAAAAAAGCTGCAGTTATAATATGATATAGACTACAGGCCCGTGTTGAAAAAATTATGGGTCATTTGAACCACCAGGTGACCTAT